>OX392450.1:6241632-6841632 GCA_947623535.1 Coelioxys conoideus
AAAAATAAACTGGTGAGCAGACCAATCTCGTAAAATCGACGAACGAACCGATACGGTCCACAGCTTTTCCGTGTTTCGTTTTGAATTAGAACAAGGTCTACGTCTATGAATCATTCTATTTCGAATCGGGTGAACACGCGTTGCAACTGTAAACTCGGCTCTGGATGTAATCCAATACGATGCATACGCTTAAAATTATAGCCAGATCATCGAGATGTATCGTCGTATCTTTTCTGTATTTTTCAAGGTTCGTTTATACCTGGTTCATAAATACAAGCTTAATTCGCAATCTTCGGACTAGGATTTCTCAAGTTTGGATTTGCCAGATTTTCACGTTCTTACATTCTGAAATTTATACTTCTTAAATTTCGAAATTTCAATCAAGTTTCGTATTTCATAAATATTCGATTTCCTACATTTCCTAATTCCTAAATTTCAGAATTCAGATTGCTCGAATTTCCACATTGCTGAGGCTCAAAATTTCCATTTCCCAAATTTGTGAATTCCTAAATCGCAAAATTCAGATTTTTAAAATTTTCTAATTCCTATATTTTAGAATTTTTATTTTTGTCTAATTTTCTAATTCACGAATCTCGAAATTTAGGTTTCTCAAATTCTCGTATTCATAAATTACAAAATTTCCATTTCCAATCTTTCGAGAATAGAAAAAAATAAAATAAATTGACGAAAGTGTGTCGATAAAGTTCGTGATCGATGTTTCGATCGATGTTCGTGTGACGTTCATTATTTCGGATGAAGTAAAAAGGAGAAATGGCGGAAATGGTGTTAGGGCGAACGATCAAGATGAAGATGACTCATTAGTCCAACCGAGTCGTTTATCGAACATATGGTTAAGATAGATTGATACGCCAAACTTTCGACCTATCGGATACCCATTACACGCGATTAACAGCAGATCTGTTATCAGCTACGATTAATCTACCGACATCCACTAATTAAACAACGAATGTTGATTAGAGCCGTTTTGACTGCAAGACGTTTCTCGTGTAACATATTCCTCGAAAACGATCGTATATCTGTGATTTTTTAACATACGCGTTTTTTGAAATAGTGGAATTTTTGAGGGGGAGGTTTTGCAACATTAGGGTTTTGTAAATTTGGAATTTGAGGGTTCGGGGTTCTCCGGATTTTGGGTTTTGAGAATTTGGAAATCTCATGATTGGAGCATTTGAAAGGCGGAAATTTGATAATTTGAGTACTCGAAAGATTAGAAATTTTGTGGTTTGAATATTTGAGAATTTAGATGTTTCTCGATTTGAGTATTTGAGGGTTGAGAAACATCATAATTTGAGTATTTGAGAGTTTAAAAATTTGGTAATTTGAGTATCTATGAAATTGAAAGCAGGATGATTCGAGTATTTGAGAATTTGGAAATTTGACGATTTGACTATTTGAGAATGTAGAAACATTTTGGGAAATTAAAAAATGAATAAGTTGGTAATTTGGTGATTCGACAATTTTGTTATTCAGTAATTCGATAATTACTCGAGAACCTGATAATTGAGTACCTTGGTAATTTGATAATCTACTAATTTAAAAAAAAATCAGAAGTTTAGGTACCTGTGAATTTTCGAATCTGCAAATTTCGCAACACAGAAATATCCTCGCATACAAATTCGCAATTGAAAACAAAAATCATTTATTGCTACCCAAATCAACTGGCGAGTCCCCAAATGAAACCATGGCGAACAAAAGAAACGTCCACAGCAATTACAAAAAAAATGATCCCCACAAACATTCACTCTCAACCCGCATTCGCAAAGCGACGAAAGCACTCGCGAAATTCGCATAATGTACGAAAGAACCAGTCGACGTTTTTCTACGTCGTACAATTATCAAACATCAAATTCTCCACCGAATCGCGGTCGTATTAACGTAAGAATGGCCTCTGGCCCGGATTTAAATATGCGCAGGGTCCACGAGTAAAAAGAAAAGATGCGAAAGGAAAAAAAGAATGGAAAAAAAACGCGGGGACGAAGAGGTAAAAGAGAAAGAGCATAAAAGAGAAGCGGGTTCACGGTGCCGTTTTGTTTCCGTGTTCCACGTTGTCGGCATTTTTAAGTTAATTAACGGCACGGTGAAAAAACAGGCTGCCCAACTGCCGGCTCCGTGAGCGAACAACGGAACTCCAAAAGCGTGCCCTAATGTTTGCGCTGCCCCGAAATCGCGATACTCGACGAAATTCTGCTGTTTTTGCATCGTGGGACGAACAGAACGAGATTTCTTACACTCAACACGGTGCCTTTTTTACGTTTCGGCGAAAAAGGGAGAGAGGACAAATATCGGGGGTCGTTTCTGCTGGATTTATTTAACAGAACTTCAATGTCTCCTTTTTATAGTCAATTCTTCGAGTTTTCAAGCTTATAATTTTTTTCAGTTTTCTAATTTGCAAATATTCAATTTTCTAAATGTTCGATTCTTTCAATGTTAGATTTTTCAATATGTACATGTTCAATATTTTGTATGTTAAAATTTATGAATATTCAATTCTTTAAATTTCCAAACTCGTTAATGGTTAATTCTGCAGACTTCCATACCCATAAATATCCAACTTCTTCAAACTTTGCCACTTATACGTATTCAATTCCTTAGAATTATTTAACAGAACTTGAATGTTTTTTTCAACAAAAATGATCGTCTTAAGTTTGGGGAATGACCAACCTCTTCAGGGATGAATTTTCAATTTTAGTTAAAGGGAAAATTTTTTAGGATCCGTAGCCATCTATTTTAATCAATTCGCACGTCCTTTCGCGAGTCGCTTATCAAAAATGAACAACCGTACGTAGTATATAATATACCCGTATGAATAATCCACGGCAACATGTATGAGGGCGAACGCGAACCCGCGAAATTCAAAGGATCCACGAAACGCGGTCGGAGAATCCGCGTGGTGCATGTTTAATTTGTTTTTCATCAGCTAGGCATAAAAGTTCCGACGAATTCGTCGCGGAAATCCGGACACGAGCTTGACCCACATCGAAACTATAGGAAATAGGCGACGAAACAAAATAATTTACCAGATGTTTCGTAAAAAAAAGAAACCTTAATCCAAGTCGAGAAACACTGAAACGCACGCCTCTCCAGTTTAAGGTGAACCATTTTTAATAATAATTCTGCGTTATGCAATGACTATTAATGCCTTAAAAACCACAATTTATGTAAATTCACGAAATAATGTAACATGTGCGAACGTACACATGAAATCAGAAAAATGACAAAAGTAACACACGTAGTCAACAAATTTATTAATATGCATATTTAATTTGACAAATTTAATATATTTGTTATATTTTCATATATTATAATCTGACATATTTAATGTATTTAATACATTTTTAAATATTATAATTGGACAAATTTAATATATTTCCCTTGTGCGATAATCTTTAAAGCAATCACCTACATGTATGTACATACATGTTATGATACTTGGTATGTCTTACCACGTCTTACTAGTTTTCTTACTCTTTTCGCATAGCAAATACGACAATCTCTTCGTACGTCGTTTTTTATCGCTGATATTTTAACTGACACACATGTATGCACATACATACGCACACACATGTGCGAACGGTCAGTTTCGACTATTATACACATGTGTGAGCTACCATTGACGTGTTAAAAATCGTTTAATACTACGTGTGTTGTTAAATCAAGAGTACAAAAGAATTGTCGTTAAGACGTTTACAGAAAGATTGCATCAAAAAGTGCTTGGAAGCCCTTGAAGTTTGTTTTGATGCGTCTGTGCGACGGAAATATAAAAACATCGAACCCCGCCATTTCGGTCGGACCTAATTAATCCGTCTCACGACTTTCAAACACCGTCCCCGAACGATTGTTTACGCGAAACTTCCCGTATAACGCCTTCAGTCTCTGATTGACCTTTGTGTAGTGTGCACGATGCTCGTGACGCGACGCTCGATTCAAGACGACGACGTAGTAACAATGAACGAATTCGATTATTGTACGAGTAAGTTCATGCAGACGTTTAATTAATCAATTTCCTGGGTGTTGCTGGTTCTGTTTTTTCGCGTTTTGAGATTTTGGGACGTTGAGATTTGCGGAATTCGGGATTTTGGGGAGCGAGGGTTTTTAGTACTTCGGGGTTTCGGCATTTTAGGGTTTTGCGATTTAAGGGTTTATGGTAGTTTCTGAAATTGTGGAATTATGAAATTTTGGGGGTGTTGGAATTTTAAGCTTTTTCGAGTTTCGGGTTCATGGAATATTAGGGTTTTAGAAAGTTAAGGTTTTAAGGATTTCGGGATTTTTAGATTTTTAGATTTTGGGATTTTGGATCTTTGAGATTTTGCGATTTGGGGATTTTGTTGTTTTGGATTATTGAGATTGCAGGGCTTTGGAATTTTAAGTTTGTGGAAACTCAAGGTTTTGGGATTTTAGAGTTCGGAGAGTTTAAGATTTTAGGGTTTTGGGATTTTCAGAATTCAGAATTTTGGGATTTCAAGCTTCATGGATTTAAGATTTTTGAACTTTTACAGTTTGGGGAGTTTTGATTTTCGAGATTTTAAAGTTTTGAAGTTGTAAGATTTTGGAGTTTTATGGTTTTGGGATTTGGGGGATTTGAGATCTGAGGGTTGTTCGATTTTAGAATTTTACGATTTTGAGCTCTCAAGATGATGGAAACTGAACTTTGAGACTTTGGAAGTACGAAATGCTGAAGGTTTTGGAAGGTTAGAATGTTTTCAAATTTTATTGTACTGGACTTTTGAAATTTGAGGTTCCTGGGATTATTGAATTCTTTAATTTAGGGTGTTTCGAATCATTGAATGAAGTTCTCTGAGTTCTAGATTTCTCGAATTCGAGGTTTCTAAGACTCCTGAATTTTCGAACTTGACTGTTTTGAAACTACTCAATTGTCTATTAATTTTTACTTTCCAAATCTCAAATTTACAGATTTTTCAATGTTACAACTTACAGAATATCTCTATTAGACTCGTAATATTAAAATCTCGAACCTCTCCGTTCCAAAAATATTTCAACCAGCCAAATTTCGAATCAAAATTCCGTCACTTCCTCGTTCCCAAACACCTTCATCCGACTACTTATTCCCGGAATCGCGACGCAAATTAACTTCCGGCCTACTTCCTCGTTTCTTCCAATAACTTTCGAATGGTCGTGAAAAAAAAAGAAAGATAGAATTCACTGACGCGTTATGACTTCGTTAACGGGGTACAGGCAACAGGCGGTTTTGTAGCTTCGTTAACCCAGTAACCGTGTGAATAGACGCGAAATAACGAAATGCGATGTAAGAGGCGGGGTAGGAACCGTATCGTGTTCGCGGTGAAAAAGAAAAAAGAGCAGAGCCAGTTTACTGTTTCTTTGCGAAAAGGCATTCTCTCTCGACAACACCTCCGAAGGATATTTATATAACCCAATTTCCGAAGCGTTCCTCGACGGTGAATAGAAACGAGGCTCGCGACTGTTCTTTCGTTGCACGGAAATATTTGCCCGGGCAAACACGACCCGATAGTTTCACCATTAAACGGGGCGAACAAATTTCTTCTTCTTTTTTTTCCAGAGCAACTTCACGGACCGTTGCAGCGGAAATCTTGAACTGCTGCTCGGCTCGCGGCTCGAACAGAACTGCATTTTAGACCTGGAGGATATACATGGTGAAAGTTCTGGTGAGTCGTCAATTTATTCATAATTTAACATTAGGGTGTCCCGTAAATTCTGTCCTTGTTTAAGCAAGGATGGAAGGATCCTTGTTTAAGCAAGGGCAGAAGTTTTTGTTGCCACTTTGTGTGCCATATCAACCACATATGGGTGACGTACGAATTCATGCATAAATCTATCGCTATTTTTAGTCGAAACATGTATATTATCAAAGTTTAAAAAATTCGGGTAAATACATTAAAGCTTATCGAATAAATCACGGCAGAATTTTATGAAAATTGTCTACAAAATTTATCAAGATTTTCAAACTGTCGTAAAACATAATTTTTATTTTCTAAATTTAGAGATAAAAATTTTCACCCTTCAACAAATCTCAATTTATTGTCTCTAAATTTTGAGATAAAGATGTTCAACCTCTAATAAATCTTAATTTTCATTTTCTAAATTTAGGGATAAAAATGTTCACCCTTCAACAAATCTCAATTTATTGTCTCTAAATTTTGAGATAAAGATGTTCAACCTCTAATAAATCTTAATTTTCATTTTCTAAATTTAGGGATAAAAATGTTCACCCTTCAACAAATCTACATTTTTACTCTCTAAATTTAGAGATCAAGATTTTTAACCTCTAATAAAGATTAATTTATACTTTCTAAATTTAGAGATCAAAATTTTCACCCTTCAACAAATCTCAATTTTTGCTCTCTAAATTTTGAGATCAAGATTTTCCACCTTTAACAAAACTTAATTTTTATTTTATAAATTTAGAGATCAAAATTTTCACTCTTCAATATATCTCAATTTTTACTCTTTAAATGTAAAAATTAAAAATTAGCAATTTAACTCGTTCGATTATGCGAAATCGAACGCAGACAATGAAGAGTACGTTGCACCCGAGTGCATTCTTCCCCTTTCAATCGGTCGGATGGCCAGCACGGTTTCAAGCTACAATATGTTCGCTCGTATTATTCGAAAACATGAATGTACATTGGTGTTTTACAATTTTTAACATGCCGATCCGTATGCGGAGGAAAACTTCTTGTTTGCGAGTAAATTTTACGCGTGCATCTCTGTTATTCCGTTCGTTGCAGCAGGAAATGCAGTTGCTTTCGGTTCAAACGCGTGACATGGAAACGTTGATACACTTTTGCAAAGTGTTCCCCTGAAATATCTTCTCTTTTCTTGTACGTCACGGTGCATCAATTTTCTCGAGAATCTTCTTCTTTAGCGTAAAATATTGCGTCTTCTGTTTTTCTTCTTTAATTGACCGTAATAAATCTTTGTTGCAATGACTCGGTGCACTGATTTTTAAATGGACACATCAAGATATAATTATTTGCACTCGAGAGACGAGTCACATTGAACATTTACTGCAGCATTGTTAAATAAAGAACTCCTAACTAAATTTATAGTATTACACTGATGATCAAGCATAGTGCAACAGACGATATTTGCGATTAATACTAAAGAAATTATTATTTAAAAAAATTTCACTTTGATCAACAAAATTTCATCAAACTTTTTAACTGGAAAGTTTTACACTTACTGTTTGCCGACAATGAAAATGGATTCGAGTGCAGAGGGTTAACAGTTTTTCGTATGCATAATCACACCAGAAGCGGAATCATTACGGTTGTTAAAAGAAATTTACGAATGTTTTATTGAATATGATATTGAAAACGACACGGTGGATCTAAATTCGATCGTTTAGCATTTGGAAACTGTAGAATTCAAGGAGTATGGATTTTGCAGATACCTGTATTTGAAAATTGGTAAACTTCCGTATTTTAAATAGAATTGATTTGAGAATTCGAGAATTTCGAAATATAGAATTTGGGTACTTTTGAAGATTATAGGAAAATTCCGGAACTTGAAATGGAAAAACCATGCAAATTTTCAAACCCGTATAAAGTGCCTAATCAATCAAATTTTCAACACGTACAAATCGACAGATACACGTAGTCCCGCATCAACAAAAAATTGAACAACAATCAAATTTTGTTATACCGAACCATACAAAATTTCACCATACTGTGCCATACCAAATTTTCCATCCCATACCGAAATGTGTATCTCGTTTACCTTATCATTAAAAAAATACGTTGCGTCAACGACGTACATCCAAGAAGCAACAGAAAAATCGTAGCAGTCGAAATTCCCGTTTTCCGAAAGGCGAACGAATGTTGAGGAAATAACGGGGAATAGCGTAAACGACGTTGAAAAATCTAGTGGCGTTTCCCGCATGAATCGAGTTATCGTTAGTCCGCGGTAATGGCTATTCGTCAGCTAGCGGGAATTGCTTCTCGAAATGGAGCGGTGGTTGGTTATAACGTGCTATATCGGCCGGGTTCTATTTGAAAGTCAAATACTCGCATGGAAGACGGCGTTAGGGGGCTGTGGGGTGCTGGCTGGAGGGAAGGGTGCGCATCATGGTTTCACGAAAGGGTGAAAAGGAGGAAGAACCCTCGCGAGATCTCAAGACATTTCATAGCATCGTGATATCTACTGCTCCTAGACCGCAGACTTCATCCGATTAACGGCTGCTTCTGTAATGCGAGCATCCTGCCAAATTGCCTATGGTGGTTCGCTTAATTAAATTCGAATCGGCCATGTCGCCTCGCTCCTTCCTCGATCTTTCGATCCTTTTCCGCGATCTTCGATCCTGCTTCGAAATTTTACTTTTTGCGGTGATCTCCAGTTGGTGTTAGGCTCGTGTATACTTCATGTGCAGCTACTTTCAAGTTAGGAATGAAGTATAGGAAGAATACGTGCAATCGTTCCTTATTTGGCAAAGGTTGATTTTCATTCTGATCTAAGGGTCTGAATTTTTGGTACTTGAAATGTGAAATATGAGGGTGTAGCTTGGGATGAGATATTTGAGGCAGTGATTTAATACAGGGAATGTGAGATGCATTATTCTGACGCGCAAAGCTGGTATTCAGGAAGAGGAATCTAGGGATTTGGGTGTTTGGTGATGCAAGAAGGTGGGAATTTGGAAAATAGGAAAATCGTGGATTCGAGGATTTGGGAATATAGAAAAACAACAGACGTAAATGTTTGAATATTTGAGAATTCGTGGGTTTAAGGATTTTATAATGTCGACGTCTCGAAATTTGAGGACTTTGAATTTGTAAATTGGAAAATACGAAATTGGGAATTTGTAGTTTGGAAATTTGAGAATTTAAGAAATTGGAAGTTTCAGAATTTGGAAACTTGGAAATTTGTGTGGATGGATAGAAAAAATTTTTGAATTTTTGAAACTTCGGAAACCTACAAATTTACAATTTTAATAATTTCGAAATTCCGATATTCGAATCTTATATTTTTATCAAACTTTGGACTTTGACATTGAAGTATTTGGAAACTTTCCAATTTAAAGTATCCGAATAAAAAAGCTCGAAGTTATCGAAACTCTACCCATCAGAAAATACAGAGCTCTAAAAATTATTAAACCAAAAATTCCCAACACCAGCTGATTAAAATATAAAAAAAAATGCTGTAATATGCAATCTAAAATTGATATTCCATCAAATTAAAAAAATCACTGCCTGAATACACAATCTGAAAATAATTACCCCAATATACAATCTGTAAATAACTTCCACAATATACACCTAAAAAATCGCTCCATAAATTTACAATCCGAGAGAAATGATCCATCAGTCAAACTATAAAAAATATAAAAATCTCATTATCGCAGCCCCTCGTCCGCGCCCACATCGACATCATTATCCACACAACCCATACAACATAACTAAATATCAATAACCGCATAACTCGTTATATCGTCCATCGAATATTAAATCCCTCTCGATCTTCTCTCGACCGGATAACCCCATCTCCATTTTGTCAGCCCGTTCGAGGACGCCATTAGCCCGCGTCTCCGAGTTATAAACTTTCACCCCTGACCCCCGAAACTCCGATTACAGTTGGCGCGACGGGAAATAAAAAAGGGAGGACGAAAAACGCGGAACTAATTCCCGGATTCGATTCGCGTGTAACGGGTCCTGGAACGGTCGAAAACAGAAGGCAAAGAAGCGGCGTGTAATCGATTCGGGACGGGGTTGAACACTTTGTTTTCAGGTGGACGGCTAATGACGAAGGGTGCTCAGGTGGAAACGCAACCTGTTCTCGACTATTTTCGCTCGTGGGGCGAACGTGATTCGATTTAACGTATTCCGATTGAAAGTTTTTTTCGTTACCGGCTGGTCAGGTACTCGGCTGCTGTTCGAGCATCCGGTGACAACTCGGCGCGAGTAATTTCCGTTTGATTAAGGAACCTTTGGGGTGGCCGGAGAAAAAAGCCCGATCGTGTCGGGACGCTCGGAATCCAATATTCGCGGCGGAACTGGCACGTGTGGGGGAAAAATTTCAAGGGAAGAGTGCCCTTTCGACCACCCCACACCCCCGTTCGCACCCTCCAACCCCCCTTTTCTGCTCTGATTAAACGGAATTCGTACTTAATCTTGACGGCCAACTTCTCGCCGATCAACCGCTCGGAAGAGATTTGTTACGCCGATCGAGTATGATGCACGACTTCCGGGTCAGAGATCGATTGAAAAATGGCTAATCGTGCACTTGATCACGTGTGTGGCCGGTTAGCTTATAAGGTATATGTTTCTCTGCAACCTTTTCATTGTATGTAAATTTCATTGCATTTTCATTGCATCTAGGAATCGTTCGTTTCGATAAGCTACCCTAACCAACGATCATGAGTTTTTTTATCTCCTTTTCAAAATTTTCGCTAATGCTTTGATGCTTCGTTGGGGTGCAACGATTCTCGACTTCGAGAATTAATCTATCTTTAATTTCTTTTACCTATAGCTTTTTAATTAATGTACAAAATAGATGAAGAAGTGGGTTTACGATGAAATGTTTTGCAATATTTATATGAATTATTTCTGTGATCCAATAAGACCACAAGGGGTTAACAATTTGACTGCCATGTCACCCACATATGGGTGTTGATCGAATGTTTACAAACATTTGGCAGCCATATTATTTAAATTTGTTCACTTTTGCAATTCGAATTAGTTAGTTGTAATTATAGAAAATAAATGTAACAAAGTATTGTGGAAACATTTAGTACAGTTTGTTAAAAATGAAAATACTACCAAATGCAATTTTCGTGTTGGATATGTCGAGGTATGATATTACTAGCTTCAATTACATATTTATAGAGAAGTATCACCATTTGTGGGAGGATATAAATTTCCTCGAAGAAGTTAAAAATTAGCAGGTTATTTGTAACAAATATCATTATAAGATTTACTTAGAAGAAGATATTAATCTATACGAGGGACAACAGTATGCGTACTCTTGGAATGTAGAAACAAAAGCAACAATATTTTCTGTATTATCAATTATATTTGAACATACGTTGCTGTATATTACACATAACACTTCCAACGACAAGCGAGCCAAAAATCAATATCATCATGTAGTAACTTGTTGCAAAATGAAATTATTATTTGACGTTACTGTTGAACATTGCAAAGTGAAATTATGTTCATATATTTTTACGTACCGCAGAACGAAATTCTTATTCAACGTCATAAAATAAGGTCACTGCTTGTTATTACAAAATGAAGTTACTTTTACGCAATTTTTCTTGCACATTTTTCAGAACGAAATAATTATTCAGTATTATAAGAAGAATTGTTATACATTTATACTGTATATACAATTAAATTATTATACATTTGTAATGTACATACATATATTCACATTTTCGCATGCACATATTACAGAACAACGTTATCGTTTGATAAAATAGAATGAATTATCTTGAAAGAATACTGTGAATAGCTTAAAGCGATGATATTATCGTTGAATGCGGGAATAATTATGTTTTCCATCGCGTTATTGTAACATATTTTCTCGATGGGATAGCTGGAGGAAACTCCAACACGACATCACACATATGCGCGTGCATGGACGCGAGAAATTCTCACCGCCAGAATGGCTGCAAGCTGTAGCGAAATACAATTACCAGGCAACAGCTGTCCATCAGAGCCAATTTATCTATGAAATCCGCCGATAACTGGTGATTATCATTATTCATCGCTGACGAGCTCTTATACGCGAGCATTATTGTTACTATAATCAAGAAAATTACACGTTTCCGATATACAGACAACTGAACTACTCCGAAAAGAACGTCGTCGACATCTTCAACGCCTATACCAAACCTTATTAACACTAGAACTACCAACCAGTTAAAATGACTGGTTTCGGGTTTAACATTTTTTATTGCTAAATTTTATTGCCGTCCGTTCATCAAAATGTATGTCATGTTTTATTGAGCTAATGAATGGTTGTATATGTTAGGTGATGCTGCAATATTTATTTATTTTTCTACTTCATTTTCAGTTTTGAAGTAAGTATGCATTTAATGTCGGTACTTGTAGTGTTAAATATATTTAAACGTTTTTAGCTGTATATTATACATAACAATATCAATGAACATGACATAATGTCGACAGAGCACGTATAAAATTTCATATTTGTCAAATTCAAATGTTCTATAAATTTGTTTAAGCCTGTAAAAACATCTCTTTCGGTGTGCGTGTTATAATGTGAAATTTATATTTATGAAGTTGAAAAAGTTTACAGCCTAAAAATGTGGTAACGTGAAGCTCGGGGCAGAAATAAATTCGTTCGAGTCATGTTGAATATTGCACGTGGTGTGCCGACACTATTTTATTCTATAACTGGTCAAGTTTCTATAATATTCCAGTAGTCAATCTTTTCTAAACTATTCGATTTGTTCCAAAACTACGTTACTTGTCTATACTCTGTTCGATGTCACCTCGGTCGGGTAGACTTGACGGGGGTGAATCATTTTAATTGACTATGAATAAAATTCTAAAATATATTCTAAGTGCATTGTTGCCCTTAACACTAAAACTACAGACGTATAATTCACAATTATTCTGATGTTAAAAATGAAGTTGGAAAATAAATAAATAAACAATGAAAGATACACTAATACACTTATTGATCCTTCATCTTGATGACAGTCAACACAGATGTCATGAAAATCATCTTAACAAATTTTGTCATTTAAAGTAGGAAATTTATAAAAGGGTCATTTGACCCCTTTGGTAGTTTTAGTGTTAACAGTTCTATACTCAAAGTTCAAACGTGCAGACATTTCCTTTCAGTGAATCGAATATTCCAAAACCACTAAGTTCTTTTAAATTTAACATACGACCACCCCAATTGGTTCATCCAACCACTGTAATCTTGGTGGCATCCAACGAGTATACCCAGGAAGAATGAGTCTGGTAATTTAACGATTTTCGTGCGGGAACGTCCTTAATTATGCAACGCGTGTTTTTACGTCCTAGGCAACGCGTACTCGCAAAAATTCTCCGTAATTAAAGGTGCACAAACAGAACCCCGTCAGCGGGGGTAGATTTCTAACGAGATTATTATGGTGTGGACTCCGTGCTCGCACGGGGTTGCTCGCGCGAAATTGTTCGGCTCGGTTTGCTCGCGAAACGTACAAGCTTTTTTTCTTTAGAGCTTTCTGGAGCGTGGCAAAATCGCGGTCGCTGTTCTTTCATTGTCGTCGGGAAAGAATCAACCTTTTTATTCCCCAAAAATGTTCCTTTTTTTTTATCCGTTTCAATCCGAGTAACGGGAACGCTACGAATTAAAAAAGAAAACTGCTGCGCCGACTGTTAACTCCGTGGGATATCTAGGGAAAATAGGCTTGTCTAGAGATAATGGCGATGCAGGGAACGCGGGTCGGTCGCGACTTTTTGGAGGTCGATTTCGAATTTTAGAGGTTTCGGGGTTCGAAGAAGGTCGAGGTTTCGAGAATTCGATTTAGGGTATTTAGGATTTGGAGATTTGGGGACACAAATTTGGGACCTTGATAATTGGAAACGTTGGGATGTGGGGACATTGAGATTTGGGGATGCACGAATATCGAAATTCGGGAATTTGGAGATCCAGGAGTATTGAAATCCGAGGATCTGGGGATTTGTGAGTATTGGAATCTGGAGATTTAGGGATCCACGGATTTAGAGATCTTTGGATATAGGAGTCTGGGAGTTTGGGGGTCGGCAGGTTTGTTAACCTAGGGATATAAAGATGTAACAGTGTTGAAATCTAGAGATTGGGGATTTACAAATGTTGTAATCTAGGGATTTGGTGCTTATGAATATTGAAATCTACAAATTTGGAGATTCACGAGTGTTGTAACCTAGGGATTTTGGGACGTAGGAATCTTCGGATGGTGGAATTTGGTAACCTAGGGATTTACAGATGTACGTATATTGGAATCTAGGAATTTGGAGATCTACGAATATTGAAATCTGTGAATTTGAAGATCTACGAATCTATTGAAACTCTAACGATCCTGTGACACATAAATTTCAGAACCTAGGAATATGGTAATAGGAAAATTTTGAATCCCGAATGTCTAAAAATCTGTGAATTCGAAGTTATGAAAAATTGAAAATCCAAAAAATTTTCCAATGGCGACATTAGTAAATTTAACAAATGCGAGAGTGCGCAGAAAATGAAAGAGTTTTTAATGTGCATATAAAAATATGCAAATAGAGGGGAGAATTTTTAATGAACCACGACCTTAGAGACGAGCTTAAATGTAATTAATCCCGCATTGCTTCTCCTTTCATCCCTCTCCTTTTCACCCCTCCGACGACGACCTAACTTCCATCCACGACCCTCTTTCGAGGTAGGACTGGTGCATCAGGAAGGATGGTTTTACCGCGACGTTAACTCAATATCTTCGTCATCGTGCCACGATCTGTTCCTTTCATCCCGTTTCTATCTCGACACCGAGACAAATGCTCGAATAATGCCTCTGATAAGGTGAAATTCAAACTTCCTCGCGAAATCGACACGTCAATACTACTGCACCATCGTATTCCTGGATCTACGGCCAACTAAATACGAGTCTCTAGATTTTGGAATATAGATTTGATAAAATCTATACAAAAATATTCCGAATATGGTATACAGATTTTGGAGTCTCTAGATTCCGAAATATCGTATTTTCACAAATTTCTTGAACCTCAAATTCAGATTTTTCCAAATTTTAGTGTTCATAAATCTCTAGATTTCTATATTCAGGGATCCACAAATTTAAAGAGTCCCTAAGTACCTACATTCTCCGAATGCTAGATCTCCAAATTTCTAGAACCTCAATTTCCAGTGTCCCCAAATTTCTGTGTCCACAAATCTCCAGATTTCTATATTTTTTAGATTTCTAAATTCCTAAGACCTCAACTTCCTTTGACCCCAAATTTCTATGTCTACAAATCTCTAGGTTGGTATATTCATATATTCCCAAATTTAAAAGTCCCTAAGTACCTACATTCTCCGAATCCTAGATTTCCAAATTTCTAGAACCTCAATTTCCAGTGTCCCCTAATTTCTGTGTCCACAAATCTCCAGATTTCTATATTTTTTAGATTTCTAAATTCCTAAGACCTCAAATTCCAGTGACCCCAAATTTCTATGTCTACAAATCTCTACGTTGGTATATTCATATATTCCCAAATTTAAAAGTCCCTAAGTACCTACATTCTCCGAATCCTAGATCTCCAAATTTCTAGAACCTCAATTTCCAGTGTCCCCAAATTTCTGTGTCCACAAATCTCCAGATTTCTATATTTTTTAGATTTCTAAATTCCTAAGACCTCAACTTCCAGTGACCCCAAATTTCTATGTCTACAAATCTCTAGGTTGGTATATTCATATATTCCCAAATTTAAAAGTCCCTAAGTACCTACATTCTCCGAATCCTAGATTTCCAAATTTCTAGAACCTCAATTTCCAGTGTCCCCTAATTTCTGTGTCCACAAATCTCCAGATTTCTATATTTTTTAGATTTCTAAATTCCTAAGACCTCAAATTCCAGTGACCCCAAATTTCTATGTCTACAAATCTCTACGTTGGTATATTCATATATTCCCAAATTTAAAAGTCCCTAAGTACCTACATTCTCCGAATCCTAGATCTCCAAATTTCTAGAACCTCAATTTCCAGTGTCCCCAAATTTCTGTGTCCACAAATCTCCAGATTTCTATATTTTTTAGATTTCTAAATTCCTAAGACCTCAACTTCCAGTGACCCCAAATTTCTATGTCTACAAATCTCTAGGTTGGTATATTCATATATTCCCAAATTTAAAAGTCCCTAAGTACCTACATGTTCTGAATCGTAAATTTCCAAATTTCTACAACCATAAATTCCAGTGTGCTCAAAATTCTATGTCTACAAATCTCTACATTCTCATGTTCGTAGTTTCCCAAAATTCAAAGTCCTAAAATACCACATCCTTTGGATCTTACATTTGTACATTTCTACATCCTTAATTTTCGATGCTACCAAATTTCTACATCCACAAATCTCTACATTCTCGCATTCGTAGATCCCGAAATTTCAAGGTCCTCAAATAACCACATCCTCTGTATCCAAGGTTCCCAAATATCCAGGACTTCGAATTTCAATCTTCTCAAATTTATCAAATTGCTATATCCCCAAAATATTTGTTCACAAATGATAACCTGAAATTCAATCAAAATTAAATATACATTTTTTATGACAAAATCTTGTTGGTGTTCCTTCTTATTTTAATCCGAGGATGATTGCACGAGTACTCCGCTTCATTCTAAACACGAATGCAAGTGCGTAATTAACTAGTAATTACAATGTAATGCGCTTTTTGAGTGTTTGAAGCGTCTCAGCGGTTTCGAGGCGAGCGGTATAACTGGATTTAGTTTTAAAATTGCATAGTACCGGAGGAATCAGCCGAATTTATCCCGAGTTATGCTTAATTATTCATGGATCGATTACCGTACCCCGTTCGAAAGTGTTTTCGTCGAATCCGCGTTTCGTACGAAATTCCAAGGGAAATCAGAAGGATCCCGAGGATCAAAATATTCCCGAAGTTCAAATTTATTCATCGTGTCGGCCAGTTCGGAATTTGCATTTCGTGGTTTGTTTCTTGAAACGACGACCCTCGGTCCGAACTCGTTATTATCGTTTAAAAGCGTATTACCAGCCAGTGTTCCAGGGATCTGAATTCTACCCGGATGACGAAGATGTTTGTGATCGTTTTACAATGCGATGTGATTGCGATCTTGTCCTTGTCGACCCACCTTTCTTCTCCGTTTTATCGTTCTTCTATAACTTCGATTTTCACCCCGTACTTATCCATTTTCCCATATATATTTCTCCCGCTGTATACGAACGTGTACGAACATATACGAATGATACCGAAATTTGACGAAAACAGCAAAATACGATCATCGTGAAAATTGATACTAAAATTAGTGGCAGGATTGTTTTGTAGTTGAAAATGAAGATGAGAAATAAACGAATAAACGATGTAACATGAATCGAATACAAGACAATCACTTCACTAAATTGGATCATTTAAAAAAGCACAGAGTATATTAATATAAGGAATGAATAATTTTATAAACAATGTTATAATATTATTCCATGGGATGATATTTTTGCCAAAATTTGACTTTCGTTTGTTTTAAATACAGTGAAGTAATTATAACCTGGTGTGGACAAATGGGAGCTTTGATCGCTATTATGTTTATCGGTTATATTGATTACAACTGTAATAACAATAGCATTAATAGTAAATGGAAAAGCGGTCGTATTAACATTGCATCGAGTAATTATAATATCAATAGTGGATGAGGTTGCAGTAATATTAATACTAGACGAAACGATCAATGTATTATAACCAAATGATACTAATAATTAACAGTATTAATTAAATGAACAATTGTTATTAAACGATATTAATAATAACAATGGCGAAATCGATAACATTAGGAGTAAATAAAGTACCGATAATGCAGGTAGAAAATAGTGCACACTCACCATGTTCTTTAATACTGCAATTTTGAATAAGTATTGTTTAACTAATTAGGCACTGAATTCAGCAAATTTTGTATCCAAAAAATTTTTGGTGCTGTTGCACCATATGATGTATAAACATAATGAAACATCAATTGGTGGCAATTCCTGGTAAAGAGATAATAACTCCTACAAAATTCATCAAATTTTGTATCAAAAAAATTTTCGACGCTGTTGCACCATATGATGTATAAACATAATGAAACATCAATTGGTGGCAATTCCTGGTAAAGAGATAATAACTCCTACAAAATTCATCAAATTTTGTATCAAAAAAATTTTCGACGCTGTTGCACCATATGATGTATAAACATAATGAAACATCAATTAGTAGCAATTCCTGGTAAAGAAATAATAACTTCTACAAAATTCATCAAATTTTTTATCAAAAAAATTTTACTCGCTGTTGCACCATGCAATATGTCAATATGATGAAACATCAATTGGTGGCAATTTCTGATAAAGAGATAATAACTTCTACAAAATTCATCAAATTTTGTATCCAAAAAATTTTACTCGCTGTTGCACCATATGATGTATAAACATAATGAAACATCAATTAGTAGCAATTACTGGTAAAGAGATAATAACTTCTACAAAATTCTTCAAATTTTGCATCCAAAAAATTTTACAATCGCTCTGTGCTGCCAGTTAAAATACCTTAGAATGCAAGGAGTTAAATGAAATAGTAAAACACATCGTTCGAAAGTCGCGCCACTTAGCCGCGCGCCGTGGGAAAATTGAAAAGCAAATTCGCCGGCGATTCCAATTCGGTCGGTGACGTCTCGAAACAAAAAGCGTTTAAAAGCACAATGGCGGTCCGGCGATAGGCAATCGAAGAATCGAGCGATTCGCCGGCTAATGAATCAATCTCGAACGAACGGCATTCGATCGAATCCACCCGTGATTTTCAATTCCCCATTACTTATCCCCCGGAACAATTACCAGGCTCGCCTGTTTTACGCTCGTCCGTATTCCGTTCTCGTTTCGGGCTCGCGCTTCCATTTTTTTTTTTTTTTTTTCACCTCCGCCCCCCTTTTTTCGGAAGCCGGTGCAACAACGTTCGCGTCGTGTCTCCGTATCGGAGCCGACTGAATTATTAAAAGTACCCCGTCGGATTTCCAAGTAGCTCGACGACGGCAAAAAGTTAGAACGATTGCAATCACGTCGCCTCGTAAAGCGATCGGGGAACGGGTCTCGCTAGACCCGGCTGAATTCCCGATTCGTTCTCGCCGTCTCTCGACCCTTCCGGTAGTAATTCGATTATCGAATTACGAAGGTGTTCACGCGTGTTGCCGAGCAGAAAAAAAAGAAGTCAGAGGAGGAGAAACGAACTCGTGGAAAATTTACAAGCGACGACGGACCCTTCGCTGCCTTCGTCTTGGCAAATTACGCCTTGTCACGGTCCTACAGTGAATAAAACACGCGCGGATGATACTCGACTCGTTTATAATTGAACAGCCCACGGCTACATGGTCGATTGTCGGAGAAAAACTGTTGTCGGAGATTCCGGCCAACGGATTTGAAAATGAATACTGCAACAAGGACGAACCCGCAATCTGCCGAGAAATACCGGCTTTCGGCTGTTCCCCTGTCTTTTATTTGCCGTGGTATTTCGTTTCTACGGGATTTTAACTCGCGTGTCGGCATCTGATGTGACGTGTCTCGCGGACGTGGATTATTGCGCTTCGAACGTGACGACGCCTCATCTTCTAACGGAATTTTCGAGTCTCGTTGTTTGTTAAAGCTTGTTATGGAATTATATAAGCAAGTGTTTATGAATTTTTTGAAGCGAGCTTACGGTTTTTGGCAGGATATACATGAGAGATTTATTGGAATCTTGTAATTTTTGGGAACATGAATGGCGATAAAGGTGGAAGATTTCGATGCTTGAGGATACGTACGATTTATTGTTAGGTTTGTTGGTTCGAGAACAGGTAGGATAAAAAATTTGCATATGGGTATCTCTGAAATGTTTTGATGAATTTTCATTTATACATATGTTTGTACAAGTTATTCCATTCTACTGATTCAGAATATTCTATATTTATATGTGATCAATTTTCCAATTTTCTTACTTCCCATCTCAGCAGTTACCCAGTCCTGTTTCATTAAATTCTGTATTTATGAATGATCAATTTTCCAATTTTCTGGCTTGCTGCTTCATCAGTTATCCGATTCTCCAATTTACGTAATTTTTATGTTCTGAAGCTTCCGAGTTTCCATATTTTTAAACCTTAAAATTAACAAGTCATCGAGGTACTTAACTCTTTGCAATCAAAAGCATTTTTATTGTTGACAAATGGCTACTGTAAAATTTTCTAGTTGAAAAGTTTGTTGAACTCTTTTGAAATTATTATACATTTCTTTATTATTAATCGCCAATGCTGTGCCTTTCACTATATTCAAACGTTATATCTGTGATACTATAAACTTAGATAGAAGATATTTATTTAAAATTGTTGCATAAAATGGAATAGCGCCTGTGAATCGCCTCTCCAGCACAAAAGATTAATTACCGAAGTGGTGTATTACCAAATTGCCAAACTCGAAAATTTTCGATCGTGAAAATCTGAAAATATCGAGTTTCAAAGTCGCTAAATTTCCGATTTACCGAATTCCTAAATGGAAAAATAGAAACCCTGAAAGCTCAGTAGCTCCGAACTCAAAATTTGAGCATAGAAAGTAACTTTTATAGAACATTTTGGTAGAATTTAAAGAATATACGGGGCACAGTTACGCCGATATTTCACGCAGGCTGATCAAAAAACATAGTTTCGGGAAACACGTAAAACGTTCCTCACTCGGGTAAAATCTTCGTACTTTATTGCGCGTTGCGCGATGCAAAAGGCTCGAATTACAGCCGGGAAAACCTTGCGAGCAACGAAAAATTGTCCGAAAGTATTTTCTGCTTTATTCTCGTAATATCGTTGGGTATTCGAACGTTTATTCGCACGACGCTGGAAAAAAAGTTGAATCATGCCGAGATGTTATGACCGAAAGGTGCAGTTTCTCAATAAAAACAAAAGCACAGTTTAAAAAAACTTAATAATAAATGCAAGAAAAATATGTCCAAATTTCTCCTAACTGATTTCCAGGTTTAGCACTTTGACTAACATATATGTATGACGCTTAAATTTCCATATGTATGAAACTATTTAGTAAGAATTTTATTCATGTACCTAATTGGAAACACTTCTATTACTCGAACCCGTGAATAATAAATAGTGAACATTGTTCACTGCAGTGAAAATTATGAACATATTTGATGAAATTTATTGATCATACAAATATCAGCTGGTAAACTTTTTAACTGCCTCAGTGTGTCAGTCAACTTATTAATTCTGTCTATATCGATATTTCTGTCGAATAGTCTACAAACTTGCAGTCTCACAAGCTATAAATGGCCAATCTTTTTAAATAGATAATAAACCTAGCTCCTGAGTTTTGCTAAATTATTTTATTGGTGCATTAACGGCGACGACGTATCATTTTTTTTTTAGCATGAATTATCTTTACACTCACGTGTTTCAGAGACTCGAAATAAGGAAACTTCCTTGTTGGTGGTAACAACCGAGAGAATTTCTTTGTCGCTTGTCAAATACTCGTCAAATCGGGAATTCGAAATTCCATTTCAACTTGTAACGAGCTTGCGTCTTTCGACACAGGGAACTTTCGAATTTTTCCGCCGGGGGAGAAGAGAAGTTCCGATTCCCCGAAGGTTCCCGTGTAACCGCGGTTTCGCAACCCGTAAAAACATCGGAGAGAATTCGTTTGGCGTTATTTATTCAATTACAAGAAAATGCCGGTCTCGTTTCTTTTTCCGCCTGTAAAATCGTGTTATTCCCTCGAAGAAAATATTTTCGCTGCAGCGCGAAACTTTTCTATCTACGTAATTTTGCGATCGCGTAAATAAAGCCGTGTACCGACAAAATTGTATTGTTTGTTTTTATTGTCCTCTCGAGTTTATTAAACTCCGGGGGTGGTGTTCGCGATACATCACGGAATCAACTTTCCGACGTAGTTTCATCGTCGGCAGAGAAATTCTAATGTTACATCGATTTATCGCCGGACAGCTACGAGTGGATGAAAAAGTTTTATTGCGATCACGTCAGCTCGTAAAACGATAGATTGGCATTACCCGGCTAATCCGCTAATTCCGAAGATTTGCTCGCGGCGATGGCTCGTGAATTTCAAGATATCGGCAGCTCTTATTCTTTTTTTTTCTTGCGCGAATTAAATTCACGAATCACTGCCCGCGCTCGCTGTTTTTTTTTTTTTTTCTTATACGGCGTTATGGTGTCCGAATAACCCGATTCCACGCATAAGATGATTAACTTTTGGTTCATGCACGGAGAGAAGCGTTCTGCAGATCGTTCTACAAATATAGATTGAATTTTAATAACTCTTTGCTGGTAGCTCGCTGCTTTACGAACGAATGGCTTTCGTTCGTTTCGACGTGGAAATTAATTAGTCGATAAAGTCGGTTCGGTAACGATGAAATTTCGTTTTAATGATTCTCATCTTCTCTTGCTTTGTCCGTCCGAATTCATTCGTACTTTTATGCGTGGCGCTGTAGCCGATCGAATTTAGTACGGGTAATATGGATGGTTCAGAATATTTGTTCTTCATCAACCATCGTTATAGGTGTTGATGGTTAGACAAGTAGATTGAGAATTTTCAATGGTCAAATAATTGAATTTAGGACCACAGCTGGCCAGACAAGTAGAGTATGGGCTTCGGGCAAGGAGATTGGGGGCCTGTGTGGTCGGACAAGTGAGTCGAAGTCTCATACGTAGGCAGGCAAGTAGACTGGGTCATGTGTAAGCAGACAAGTATGTCAGGATACTATATGCAGTCCAACGTATGGGTTGAGAATCACAAATGGTCATACGAGTAGATTGAGATATCATAGATAGTCAGACAAGTAGATTGTGGACCACGGGTGATCAGACAAGTGGATTGGGGACCGATAGTAGTTTAAAATGTGCATTGTGGTCTGCAGGTGGTCAGACAAGTTTATTGGTGTACCATAAATGATCGGACAAGTAATTTGAGCCATCGGAGGTTATCAGATAAGTAGATTGGACCGTAATAGATAGTTACTTAAGTACATTAGGCTATGTTAGATAGTCAGACACGTTGATCGAGCCATCAGGAGTAGTCAGACCAGTAGACCCGATCATTATATGTGATCATATGTTATCAGACTAGTGGATTAGACCACTACAGTGGTCTACC
Organism: Coelioxys conoideus; assembly: GCA_947623535.1. Taxonomy (NCBI): domain Eukaryota; kingdom Metazoa; phylum Arthropoda; class Insecta; order Hymenoptera; family Megachilidae; genus Coelioxys; species Coelioxys conoideus. Next base: position 6,264,448 of record OX392450.1, read on the forward strand.
ACTGTACTTACCATCATAGGTACTCAAGAAAGTGGATTCATCTATCACAAGTACTCAGACAAGTAGACTGGGTGATCATAGGTAGTCGGACGAGCAAATACCAGCACAATAAATGACTAGACAAGTGGTTCAATGATCATGCATGATCATTGATACATGTAAAACGAAGATCGCGATCAAATTAATAGAACGGTGGTGCAAAATGATCAGCCTGGATTATGCATCGCGGGATTAAATTAAACTAGACTAGGTTAAGCAGCTGGGGGATCGTGCTCGATACAGGCAGTTAAAAGAGATCGAAATCTAGCGGGATAGTTAATTGTGGGAAACTCTTCGACAAAATGGCGACGAGTCTCGCGGAAGGAAGTCGTCGAAGTGTTCGACGCAGGCGCTGACAGAGTTTCATCATGAGCTTTCTTAATTCAAACCGTAAAGTTTACGACGGCACGGCCATCGGTCGGGCAACTTCCGTCAGGGAAAATTGAACATGCATCCGATGCAATTAACTCGCTGGCGGTTAAGAATAACCGACGTTTTCAGAAAACGGGATCGCATTCTATTACAACCGACACCGGAAAGGGGCAAGTTCTCCTAACGAACTTTCGGCTAATTTCAAGGTTGTTCCTGGGAAATTGGATTTATTATCGCCGAAAGTTCGCCGACTAACGGCATTTTAAAACCGACGATGAACGCATTCCCGCGGGAATTACGCTCTCGCATCGCGAAGCGTTTCTGTGACACGTCTTTTCAAAGATTCGAGGATGTGTGGACGCAGAGACATCTTGAGCGGTGTGGGGATGCGAGGACATGGAGATACGACAGAGACGTAGGTGTATGGATGTATATAAATATGCATATGGGAGGATCGAGGTTCAAAAATAAATTGATATATACACGTTTGATGTATACATGTTGTGGTGGAATCTAGATACCTAGACACGTAGGGATATAGAGATAGGTCTGGTGGTTTGGAAATGTAGGAATCTGGGAATGCAGCAGTTCGGGGATTTAAGGATCTGGGAATTTGGGGATTCCGGCAGACAGATATGTGAAATTATAGAGGTGACCTAGGTGATAATCCAGGCTATGATCTGGCAATTTTTAGATATAGGAATTTTAATATCTAAGGATATATGTCTAAGTCTCTGCTTAGCGAAGTTGGAGACATAGATATGTATGCAATGTTAGGGATGTTGACATCATGCAGTCTGAGGACTTGGGAAGCTATCAATAATTGAATTTTGGAAAAATGGGAATTTTGAAATTTAATAATTTGGTAAATTAGGAGTGTAAGAATTTATGAACACTCGAATTTGAGGTCATGGGCATTCGGGATTCTGGAAGTGCAGGAATTTTGGGAGTATTGTAATTTAAAAATATAGGAATTTGGGGGTATAGTAATATAAAAATATAGGAATTTGGGGGTGTAGTAATTTAAAAATATAGGAATTTGGGGGTATAGAAATTTAAACATGTAGGAATTTGGGGGTATAGTAATTTAGAAATATAGGAATTCGGAAATCTGGGAATTCGGAAATTTTGGAATTTGAGAAATTGAGAATTTTGGGTCTTTAAACTCTGGGGAATTGAAAATTCGGTAAATTGGGGATAGGAATATTGTAAAGTGGAAAAATTGTGATATTGTGAAGTCAGGAATTTGGTTAGGTTAGAAATTAAAAATCTGACAGTATGGGGATTTGAATATCCGCACATGGAAAATATCAGAATTCGAATGTTCGGAAAATCCATGTACTCCGTAAACATGAAAAACGATGAATATCTGAAGGTTCACAAAATCTCTACACTTCATGAACCTGAAAAGTGAAGAATCCTCGAAGGTTCGTAAAATCCGTGAACCGTAAACGTGAAAAATGGAGAACATACGAATTCGGAGAACGTGATCGTAGGAGAAACAGCGAACGCGTACCATGATCTTGAAACCGTACTCAGTCGACGAGAATCGCTTTATTAATTAACGTGCAAGTTAGAGGGAGGTGGCCGTTATTTTCCTGATCGAGGAGCGGCAAGACCGAGAATGTATTAACGAAGTGTCTCCCAGTCAGGATTCTGAAGCGGCGGCAGCTGCGTATCTAATGAAATTACCGCGAGATTATTCGAATTAATCGATCGAAGGAACGAACGGAACAATTCGACATACAATTTACCTTTCGAAGGTGAATCGGGCAGACAGCCGAGAAGCGAGAACGTGGAGTAAGAAGTAGGTGGAGGAGGAGGAGGAGGAGGAGGAGGTGGTCCTCTAATAAAATTACCTCCTCTTAATCGCAGTTCATCCAGGAGCAAAAGCGGAAGGGCTCCGAGGCCCTTCGACGTTCGCCTCCGCCTTTGAATAACTTAAAGGGGGACGGGTTCCCGAAGGTTCTCATCCTCGTTTCAGCTCTCGGTTCTCTCCGGTATGCGAACATCATCGACCAACTCCACGTTTTCCTTCCCGCCGCAGTTCGCTTCCACTGTAAACATTTGCACAACTTTCGCCCCGGTACGCGTTGCTCGAGCACGTTTATAGTTCAGCTGCGAAAGAGCCCGCGTAATTGTTTACCCTACACTTACGAAGAATTTACACTGCCACTGCCGGCTCGGAGAGCCGTTCAACACGTCCCGCGATCCACGGATCCATTAATTTTCGCGGGATTAATGATAATCGCCGGCACGAACGACAGCGCGACGGGACAACGCTCGAGCGATTTACATATCCTTCGTCTACACGCATCCTGTTAATGTGCGAACGATGCGCGATGTTCGGACGCGAACGCCATCGAAAATTCACGCTTCCGACATTTCGATTGCTGGGAGAGGCTGTGGGGATGATAATAGTTTACGGGGGACAACGGTGTGAGGGGATGGACGCGTTTATGTTGAGGCGTTTTTCTTTTGGGTGTATTTTTTTTTTTTGTTACAGGGAGAGGTTTTGGGGTGGTTTGATGTTGGGTGGAGTTAGGTGGAGTGAGGTGTGAGGATTTGGATGGGGAATTTGTAGTTTAGTGGGTTGGAGTATTTTGGAAGTTGGGAATTTGAGAATTTGGGGAGTTAGGAAATTGGTAATTTGTGGATTTGGGGATGTAGGGGTTTGGGAATTTGAGGATGTCCGAATTTGGGAATTTGGTAATTTAGGAATTTGGGAATTTCGGAATACAGGAATTTTTGAATTTTTCGGGGTTTGGCATGTTTGGAACGTAGAAATTTGAAAATGTGGTAATTTTGACATATTGTAATTTGTGAACTTTAGAATTTGGGGGTTAGAGAATTTCGGGATGTAGGAATTTTCGAATTTGAGGATTTAGGTTTTTGGTTGTGTAGAAATTTAGGAATTTTGGGAGTGCATGAATTTGGGTATTTTGGAATTTGGGAAATTAGGAATTTAGGTATTTGGGGATTGAGAAATTTTGATATTTGGAAATTTGGGAATTTGGGAATTTAGGAATTTGGAGATTTAGGAATTCGGGTATTTGGGTGTTTGGGGAGTGAGGAATTTCAGAATTTAGGAATCTCGAGATTTTGGAGTATGGGGATTTAGATATTTGGAAGTTTAGAAATTTGTGAATTGAGGTGTTTGGGAATTTAGGAATGTGGGTATTGAGGTGTTTGTGGATTCATATATTTTAGGACTTGGGGTTTTAGGGAATTTCGGATTTATTAATTTAGGAATTTGAGAGTGTCTGAATTTGAATATATTGGAATTTAGGGATTTGTATATTTAGGAATCTGGGGATTTATGAATTTGAAGTTCGGGGACTGTTAGCATTTAGAAATTCAGTGATACATAAGTATAGGCATTTAGAAATATAGAAACTTAAAAATAAAAAAGTTCAGAAATTTATAAATTTATGAAATTACACATTTACGAAATTGAGCTTTTACAAATTCGAAGATTCGATAAATCTGCAAACTTGAAAATTTGAAAACTAGAAATCAGAAATTTATAAATTTCCAATTTCGACAATTGGAAAATTTATACATTTTTGGAGTTCATCAAAATTTGATAATTCTGCAATTCTTATAAACAACAAGTACAAATTGCAAAATAAAAGACAAAGAATCGTTAAGCTAATAATAATCGTTAATGTTGATAAGAGAGATTATGCGGACGATTTTTCTACGATATAACCGATGATGCGTTAGGTGAACAATGGTTCCATTCGAAAAACAACTCGTCAATGAAAATATCATCGTATCCCTTGACTAGATAATTCACTTTTTCGGGAACAATACACAATGTTGGATGTACCAGTTGCAGACGACAAAAACACACGTGAAATCGCCGCTCACAATGCGTATGGTAATTCACTTATTGTTTCGCCGAGTGAGACGCTAATGAATCATACAAGTGTAATTCGAGTGATTCAATTCCGTCGACTCGCTGCGTTTCGTACTGTCACTGCTTCGTCTTTGTCTATCGCCCTCTATCTTTATGCCGTTTCCTATTATTGTTCGTCTTATTGCGTTATTTTTCACGACTGTGGGTCGACGGAACGATTTATGACAACGGTGAAGTATGGATACTGCAGAATGCTCTGTTAATTCTATTTTTATCGGAGAACTGTTCTCGGCATGTGTATTTATGTTCGTACTTTGCTTGTTATTGTACTTGCGCTTACAAGATTGTTGAATATCGAGCTTCCGAATTTTTTAGTATTCGAGGTTATCGAGTTTTCAATTTGTCGAATTTTTATATTCCATGGTATTAAATTTTATACTTTTGATTTAAGCAAATCACTACCAATGTTTCAATTTCTCGATTTTCAAATATGTCAATTTATAAATTTTCCAATATTATAATTTATCGATTTTCCAATTCCCCAAATTTCTGAGATTTCAAATTCTCAATTTTCCAAATTCCTAAATCTCCAGATCTCCAAATTCTCAAATTTCAAATTTTACGAATTTTTGTATTCTTAAATTACCAAATTTCAATGGCCACAATTCGCAATATCGCAAATTTCCCGAATTCCCAAATTGTCGAATTCAAAAATTCACGTATTCCTATGTTCCTAAATTATCAATTTCTAAATCCCCAAATTGTCGAATTCAAATATTCACGAATTTTTATATTCTTAAATTACCAAATTTGCAATTCCCCAAATTTCGGAGATCTCAAATTCTTCCCAAATTCCCAAATTTCCAGATCTTTTAATTCCAAAATTTACAAATTCGTATGTTCCTGAATCACCGAGTTTCCAAATTCCCCAAATATCAAAAACCTCAGATCTCCAAATTCGCAATTTACGAAATACAAAAATTTCCAAATCCTCAAATTATCGAATTCAGAAATTCACGAACTCTCGTGTTCCAAAATTACCAAATTTCCGATTCCCCAAATTTCGGAGATCTCAAATTCCCAAATTTCAAAAATTCCAAACTTCCCAAATCCCCAAAATCCTCGAGTTTCAAAATTTACGAATTTTCCTATATTCCTGCATCGCCGAATTGCTAAATTCCCGAATCCGCAATTTCATATCTGCGAATTTACTAAATTCCCAGAATACCCACGCCCCGAATCCACCGACTCGTTCACGATATTCCCCATAAAAATTTCTCTCGAAGAAATCTACAATCGCGCCCCTGGCGTTCCCGTGAAAGTTTCAGCTTGCAAAAATGCGAAAGTTTCTCGCACCTGGTCAAACGAAACTTCCTAAAAGGGTGGCTCTCGTTGCATCCCGGTTTAATTAAATATATCCCCGGTATAAACATTCATTAATTACGACTGTTATGTTTTCTTTGTTCGCCCGTAACCTTTTCAACGAGGCCACCCGTTTTCGCGAATTTGCTTGTTGCGTTCACCATTTTATCTTTGCAATTTTATTCACGGCCACCGACGTGTATGGTTGTTGCAGAATTTTTGTAACAAGCAAACTTTTACAAACCCCTCCGCACTTTCCGTACAATCCCTTGGGTTAGTACTTTTTTTTTCACCACGGATTTATTTTCCTCGTTGTTCTTAAATTAGGCCGTCTCGCGAACAAATCTGGAAGAACTGGAGCGAGGCTGTACGACAATTTTATTTGTGCACGGTCAGTTTGCGAGGGGTAGGGTGACCTTTTTTTTTCTGTATACATAACCTAAATTTTCTGTCCGTTACGCGCCACGCTCGGTTTTTAATCAAATTAAAAGTTAATTGGATCTGTAGACGGCCATTTTTATTTTTCTGGCTGCTTGGACAACTTACACGCGAACGAAAAATTTATTTATTAAATTACTTCGCTCTTTCTGCACTCTCTACCATATTTATGTACTTCACCCTTTGAATTATACTTCCACCGATATTCGTTGTCTATGGGATTGCATAGCAATTTCCTGCGATCGATTTTCATGTTTATACAAAAATGAGCTTCTTTGTTGTAGTGGTTGCGTTCACAAAATTATAAATGTTCTCCTGTATTTCGTGATCAAATATTTTCATATTTAAATAGGAGGTAAATAAACAATTTCATTTTAGTCTCATGAAATTGTTTAAAGTTCAGTGTTTAATAAAATCATTTATACCGCGTTCTTTAATAGAATCAATTAAATTTGAGTCTGTATAAAAATTCAATAAAATAAACTTTAATAAAATCGATTAAATTTGCGTCTGTAATAAAATCACTCAAACTTGACCGCCTAATAAATTCATTTAGATTGCAATTTTTAATAAAATCATTTAAATTTGAGTGTCTAATAGAATCAAGAAGACTGCGATGTTTAATAAAATCATATATATTCGAATGTTTAATAAAATCAATTAAATCTCTGTCTTCAATAAAATCACTTAAATATCGGTGTCCAATAAGATCATTTAAATTTCAATCTGTGATGAAATTATTAAAAATTGAAAGTCTGTTTGTTCCGATACTTTTTAAGAAACATATAATTTGTTAAATACTTCTACTTTCTTTAAGAGGGCGATTTTTATCGCATTAGGAAAGACGAAAACAATCGAACGATGTAGAATCGAGTATTTTCAGTGGCAAAAGTGTCGAGGAATTCGCGAGGGGAAATCACGTGTCGAAGGAAAAACGGAAAACGGTTCAGTGACCATTCGTTACCGAAAATGTTAACAAAGCCGAAATGCTGGTCAGGCGTGCGGCTAATTATTCGATTGAGAGAAATTAGGGTCGGGGATTCAGCCAGGATGCAGCTCGTGTTCCCGATTGCAATTATTAGGACAAAGAAGGACGTGATTATTAACGAAGACGGAACAAGCAAGTTAGCTTGGTACAAGCATACAAATTCGTCGAAATAACCGAGTTTGCTATCAGGATTCCAGCTCACGAACGGGTTGTCTTCTTTTCCCTTAGAAACACGGGACCACTTGGATCGCGGCGAAGTAATGGACAGAGAAACGAATAAAAATACTCTGCGACTTTATTTTCCTACTCGATAATCGTCCTTACGCATACTGATACCATGTGAACTTTCCCATATGCATTTTTGAACTTCGCACGCTTGGTTTATTGGATCGATGCATAATCCATCGTTTATGCAGGCACATTTTTTTGTTCACTGGCGTTTCGTTTAATTTTCTTTGCAAAAATGTTCCCATGTGTTTCATCCTATGGTGCTGTATAATTGGACGAAAGGATGAAAAACAGCATAGTCATACGATTTTTCAAGAATGACTGATAATTATGCATCAACCATATTTATGATTTATTTTCGCAATTTTATTGCGTTCATAATCGGACCTTGAGGGCTCAGATATTTGGGATATGTAGAACTTCTTGTAGATCATGATAAATTAATAATTGTATATTTTGTAGTGCATTAGGGTTAATAATTGCATATCTTGTAGTACATTAAGGTTCAAAATTGCATATCTGGTAGTATGTTAGGGGTGACAATTGTATATCTTACAGTACTTTAGGTGTAACAATTATATATCTTATATTATTTTAGAGTTAACAATTATATATCTTGTAGTATATTAGAGGTAACAATGGTATATTTCGTAGTGTAATAGGAGAAACTATTCTATATTTTGTACTATATTAGGGGTGACAATTATATATGTTGTAGAACGTTAAAGTTCACAATTGCATGTCGTGTAGTATAGTAATGTTAAAGATTGCATACCTTGTACTCTGTCAGGGGTGACAATTGTATATCTTATAGTACATTAATACATTAATACATTATGGTTATGAATTCCATATCTTGCAATATATTGGGATTAACAACTGCACATCTTGTACTAAGTTAGGGGTGACAATTGTAAATTTTGTTGCACGTTAAGGGTAGTATATCTTGCAGCACATCAAAGTTAACAATCTTAAATCTTGCAGTAAAAAAACATTCTGAAAATGCGTCCATATAATTTATACGCAGTCAGAAAATATTTATTTGTTCAAAGTACATTGTAGCATTAAATTAATTGATGATCTCGTTAAAAGCAAGAACAGAAACAGTTAGTGGAAAGAAATAAAGATAAACCGACAGCGATAGAGAGTTAATTTAGTCGAATAACCGCGTCGGTAGTTTTATACTTCCAAAGGAGAAAAAGAATCGTGTCTAAGAACAAAAGCCCGGTCGTGTCGATCGGAGTGTGGGTTAACGAGGCATTAACGAAGTAAATGGCGCACAAAGGGTTAATATTCGAAATTTCACGCGTCCGACGGGTGAAGCTTTCTCGTCCGATTGTATCTAAGCATAATGAGCTACTACAATCGCCTTCTCCCGAGTAAAACGGTAATCCAGCGTCGCTTTGAATACGCTCGTTACGAATCTATATAGCCGGCCCTCTTAAACACGGAATTTGGTAGCAATTGTACGATACGCGATTTCGAAGTCACCGTCGGATTGTGGCCGACAATGCCCGTCCACCAGAAATATCGTCAATTCACCCCTGGCTGGCTTTTGAGAATTCGAAACTCGATCTACACCGGCATTTTGCCCGTTACGCTATCGTACTTTCGACCTATCAGACTGACCGTTCGATAGTCGAACACTTTTAAAAAATGGTTCGTCGAACTCGACGAATAATCTCTTCTAGCTGGAATTAACACCTTGTGCTACGATTTATTCAGCAAGTGCATCACACGTAACGAACTATTAATTGCTACAACATTAAAGGGATTAAATAAAGTTCAAATGTCAAGACTGTTTCCCACTTAGTGATACTCGGAAGCGCAAATTACAATTAGACCGAATTTGAACATTCAATAGTATTAAAAATATTAACAATGTTTACCGTATTTGAACAGCGAGTGCGTCACGAGTGTAGCTCGTAGCTGTAGAGCGAGGGGTTAAGGGTAGCTGGGGTAGCCGGTTGTTTGGGAATATGGGAATTTCAGAATTTAGGGATGTACGAATTTTCGAATTTGGTAATTTAGCAATACATTAGGTTCGAAAAGTAATTTCGTTTTTTTTTATGAAAATGCGAGACGATTTTCGTCGGATACTTTATTCTTGCTTGAACAGCATGTTTAAAAAAATAGAATTGCCCGAAAGAATTGCTGATTTTCACTTTTTATATTTGATTTGGTACCATGCAGAAACTAGTGCGTAGAATCAATCGACCTTTTTTTACAAGGAAACCTGTTGGGAAAAAACGGAATCACTTTCCGAACAACCCAATAGGAATTTGCGAGTTTTGGAATTTGGGGGTTTGGAAATTTTGGGGATGTAGGAATTTGAATATTTGGTAATCTAGTAATAGAGAAATTGGTAAAATTTGGAATTTCAGTGTTTGGGAATTTGGCAATGTAGGAGTTTGAGAGTTTGCAAATTTAGTAATATAAGAATTTGTGGATTTTCGAATATGGGGATGTAAGAATTTGTAAATTTGGTAATTCAGCAATGTAGGAAATTGTGAATTTTGGAATTTGACGTTTGAAAATTTTGGGGTGTAGGAATTTGTAAATTTGGTAATTCAGCAATGTTGGAATTTGTAAATTTTGGAATTCGAAGTTTGAAAATTTTAGAGTATAGGAATTTTGGGATGTTGGTAATCTAGTAATATAGGAATTTGTAAATTTTTGAATAGGGAGCTTTGAAATTTAAGGATGTAGGAATTTGAGAATTTGAAGGTGTAATAAATCAGGGGTTCAGGAGGTTCAGGATTTCAACGACTCAAATTCGCCATTAATTTAATGCACTTTTAAAATAAATTACTTCTAGCTATATTTATAATATTATATACGCAATGTTTATACACAACGAAACAATATTAAAGATTAATAATAAAAAAAATAATAATTCCAAGAAAATTGATCAAACTTTTCAATTAGTAAATTTTACAGTTACTATTTGCCAACAGTAAAAATGCTCTCGAGATGAAAGTCTAAACTTGTTACCCTTCAAAAAAATAAAAAACGTGCATAAAATATCAGTGTCTGGAGCTATCGATATGGCGTTTAAAATTCTATTATCACGAAGTTTTATTCCTTTGTCAGATACTTATGGTGACTGCATTTTTATCGACACAATCGGCAACTACGAAGATGCGCCAACCCATTGTCTATTTCTTGCTGCCGAAAAGATTCCTCGTATCCGATATATCGATTTCTCGATCGGTCCGCAAGAAATCTTGTCGCGAACAAAGAACACCGTTGTTCCGTCGACTAACAGCAATATCCTTTCACAATAATCTCGGTTGAATTTCATTTCCAACCACTTCCTGATCTTCGTTCCGTGTCTAATTTCTTTCTATCGTTCATGCTCCACGCTCATCTTACCCCGCAACGCGATAGAAACATTAAATTGAATCTACGCAATCTCCAATTATATTTCCTGGCGATTGTACATCGTCCCCTTTAACCTTTACCTCGTTCGTTCGTACAATTCAGCCATAATGCACGATGTATACGGGATATCTACGAGATCGCTGGCCCTTCTTTCATTTCTTCGAATGGTTACTTTTATCGGGCTACTTTTATCTCGCGCTGCAATTATTCTACGGGGCATAATGTCCGAGCTCGGAATTCGGAAGTTGAATGGATTGTTAAAGTTCGGAATTGTTGGATTTATGGGCAAGTTTCTGGGAGAAAATAAACTTTTAATTGCAGCTTTGCATCGTGGTTAGAATATTTGGACGGTGTTGGATAGATCGGTTTGGATTAGTGAATTAGGTCACCGGGTTTCTCGAGTCCAGTATTCTTCTGTGTACAAGTGCCGGTGATTGCTATGTTCTGAACTTGTAAGGTATTTAGATTCCTGCGTCTACGAATGTCTTGGTTTTCGAATGTCGCTATTGTCAAATTCGTGTATATTTAATTTTTTATAATCACAAATCTTCTTTTAGACGAATCCCTGTATTCCTGAATTTCTATATTTATGAATTGCTATGGTTTGAATTCCTTCAACCTCGAATTTTTATACTTCGAATTTCTATTCACCCAAATCCTTGTAATTCGAATTTCTGCACAACCAAACATCTACGCCCGCAAATACCTAGAACCCCAAACCTTGCATTTCCGAATTTCTACATTTCCAAATACTTGGATCTCCAAATACCTACTCTCCCAAATACCTAGATCCCCAAATATCTACACCCCAAGATACCTAGACCTCCAAATCCCTACACCCCGAGATATCTATATCCCCAAATACCTATACCCCCAAATTCCTAGATCCCCAAATCCCTACGCCCCCAAATGCCTACACCCCCAAATACCTACATCCCCAAATCTCTACACCCCCAAATATCTACACCCCCAAATACCTATGCCCCTAAATACCTAAATCCCCAAACCCTGCATTTTCAAATTTCTACACTCTCAAATACTTAGATCCCCAAATACCTACATCCCCAAATAGCTACATCCCCAAATAGCTACATCTCCAAATAGCTACATCCCCAAATAGCTACACCCCCAAATACCTAGATCCCAAACCCTGCATTTTCAAATCTCCACATCCCTGAATTCTTTGTTCCCCATATTCGTATATCCCCGAACCTTTGTATCAAATACATAGCTCTCCAAATACGTACACCCCCAAATATCTATATTCCTAAATCGTTGCATTCCCCGATTACCAATATCCCCAGATCCCTGCATCAAGTTTCTCTGTCCCCAATATTCCATAATTTCGAATTTCTACTTCCTCAGGTCCCTGTATCCCAAGGTTCCCGCATTCTGGGACCTCCATATCCCTGGACAGGCCAAGATTCGTATCGCCAGATCGCAGTAACTCCGCACGAAAGGGAGAACGATATTCGTAGTAGCAGCAGTTACAGGAACGAGGCAAAGTTATTCAATTTGACGAGGTAGCGACGGGTGTTCGAATTGAATATGAAACGGTCGAGATTAAGTCGGGAATTCGTCTCGAGAATGGCATGAAAATGAGCGGGGAATAACGAAAAAGGAAAGAAGTTAAAGATCTGTCCGTGGCTCGAGGGGTGGGGGCGAGAAGACGGGTGTTTCACGAATTCGAAGTTAATCTTTGCCGCGATCATCGGAAGCGGAAGTTCCCCGCGGGAGGCATGAAACTAAGAAGATTATCCATAATTTATGTAGGAAGTGAAACAAAGAGTGGGCAGCCGCTGTATAATTTCAGGTATCGTTACCTGAAATCGTCGACTGTTGCCGAAACTTTCGGAATCTCGTTAATTTCCTCTCCCGGCTATCCCGAACCGTTTCGTTTCCCGTCCGGCGAACCCGCGTTCCCCTTATTCGCCCTCGCAATCTGTAAGGAATCTTGCTTTCATTGTTTTCCGGTTCTTGAGCATCGAACGAAGAAACGATTCTCGCCGTTGCAGCGGCTGAGGACAATTGGTAAGCCTGGTTGCGAACGCGTCTACGCGAGTGTTCAGCTGTTGCTGATTTTTGGGGGATTTTCGAGGTTTTGATGCGGTGATTGTCGATTTTGACGCGTTGTGACCGATTTGGAGTCCAGGATTTGGAGTTCTAGATTTTGGAGACATTTGTATTTGGAGGTCTAGGAACTTGGGATTCGGAAATTTGAGGTTATAAGCATTTTAGGGTGTTTTTGCCGATTCTGGTATTCTCGTGATGGGCTCAGAATTATGAAATGCATGGGTTTGGGGATTTGGGAACTTCGAATGTAGAAATTTGAAGGATCAAGTAATTTTGAACCTTGTGGATCTAGGAATTTTAGAGTTTAGGAATGTGGGAATAGTACTACTTGGCACGTGGGGACGAAATTTGGGACGTGATTAGTTAGAAACATTAGAATTTGGGGATTTATCAATTTGAAGACCTAGAAACTTCGGGATGTAGGAGTTTCAGGATCTAGAACATGGGGGATCTAGGGAGTTTGGAGGGTTAAGAATTGAGGGATCTAGGAATTTGAGAACATGGATATGTGGGGATCTGATGTTTCAGGGATGAAGGAGTTCGCGACATGAGCAATTGGGCAACTAGGGATTTTTAATCGTAGAAATTTGGGGGTAAAAGAGTTTGGAATCGTTGGAATTTGGGGATCTAGGGACTTGATAGTGTAGAAATGTGGATATGTAGAGATATCGAATCGTAGAAATTTTGGGATTTGGGGTGTAAGGTTTCGGAGATCTAGTGACATATCAGTATCGAATTTTGGGAATCTAGGAATTTCTGGATTAATGGAGTCGGGAAACTTGGAATTTGGGAGCACAGTTATTTGAGAACTTTGTAATTTAGGAGTCCAGAAATTTGAGGATTTCAAAGTTTGGAATCTGAGGGATTGATAGCTTTGAAATTTAATAATTTGAAGATTTGGAAAGTGACAAATTCGGAAACTAGAGAACTAAAGAACTAAAAAATTAAAAAACTAGAAAACTAGAAAATTAGGAATATAGAGAATAGAAAAATTAGCAGAATTAAGAAATCAGAGGAAAAATAAAAATTCTGAACTAGAAAATTAGAAAATTGGAAAATTTGAGGACTAGGAAATCAGGCAATTAAACAATGTCAAAAGTAGAAAATTTAAGACTGTTCGTTCCAAAAGTGCCATTGCATATGTAGGAAATCGATAGCTCGATCTTCTGTGACTGAAATTATTCGTCGACGAATTTCTTTGAAACTGGCACTTAATAACATCGATAATTAATGCCGGAATAAAGTTTGATTTTTAGTGAGACTTTGATCAAAGCACGGAAGAAGGTACCTCTCGTGTAAACGGATGGTGCTAATTGAAATCTTCTCGAGGAATATTTGCAGCAGTAAATTGAAACTTTTACGGTGAAGTACGTTTGACGTTCTGTAATTAACACATCGATTGGCATCTTTACATAATTATTAACTGATAGACGCAAACGAAGAACAGCTTCGAACATCAGCATTCAACTAATAATACACGCTACAATTTTGTATAAATTTATTTGATATTCTAAATTACATTTTATACCTGTTTTCCAATTTCTATTTATGCTGTCATCACTTGAGTCAAGTGAGGAGTTATATTCGTTAACTTATACAATATTTATGCGACAGTTCTAAGCGAAATTGTGGGTCAGTCACCTTTGAAATGCAAAGGGTTAAAACGCTGTCGAGACATTAGGCACACAAACGGGAAGAAATATGGTAATAAAGTAGCAAATAGCTGGTCGCAAACGGGAATCAATACACGGAAACGATAGCTCTTATCTCGCGCTCGTAGCAAGCTTCCCTAGTACGAATTCACACACCGTATTTCTCGGTTGTAACAACCAAAGTGACGCTATTGTTGCAAAATAATACCGGCTGTACAAGAAACCCCATTTTAATCCGTCCATTATGCGATACATTAAACAATGGCGTTGCCGCCGGCGAAATAGGGAACGTTCCGATCATTCGTCATAAATCCGGGATCAGTTGCAGGCAAAATTTTATTATTAAACTAATCATCGGATGGTATCGATACAGGCACGGTTCCGTTATAGAGAGTCTCGATAAAAATAATCTCGTTCGTTACACGACGCACGGAATAACGAGAGGTGCCATTAAAACGGGGAGAAACAACGGCGTGGCGTTTTTATTCAATGTTTTCGATTGTTGGATGCGTTTGACCGGAAATAATGGGAATTTAGTGAACGATCCCCGGCGACAAAACGAAAGAAAATAAAAGAGTAATTACGGTATTCGCGGTGGTGAAAAAACACGGGAGAAAAAAAAGAGAATCGAACGCGTGTGCATGTTTTCGGCGAGTTCGATGCCCGCGCATACGAGTGCTCGATTGGAAATCGAAATGTGTAAAATGGTTGATGAGTATTATTCGGGGAACGGGTGTTGCGCGTGCGAGCCGCCATTTCTCTTCGTCGATGTTTCGTTTTTGTTCGCTGTTTATTTCTTATCGATATTTTTTCCCCGGTTTAGTATTCTTGTATGCACAGGTATAATTGTTGGATTGCTGTGTTCCGAACTTTTTTGGTATTTTGATTCCTGTGTATACAAATATCTATGTTTTCGAATATTAATTTGTGAAATTCGTGTATAGTGAAATTTTTGTACTTCCAAATTTCTATAGTTCCAATTTCTACATAATGAAATTCCTATAACCCCGAATCTTTACATCCCTGTATTTCTACATCCCCAAATTCCTATACCGCGAATTTCTACGTTTACAAATTTCCTACATTCCCAAATACCTACACCCCAAGATACCCAGATCTCCAAATACCTATACCCCCAAATACCTACACCCCCAAATACCTACTCTCCCAAATACCTACACCCCAAGATATCTAGACCCCCAAATACCTATACCCCCAAATAGCTAGATCCCCAAATCCCTATACCCCCAAATATCTACACCCCCAAATACCTTCGCCCCCAAATACCTTCACCCCCAAATATCTACACCCCCAAATACCTTCACCCCCAATTACCTACACCCCCAAGTACCTACATCTGGAATTACCTACACCCCAAATCCCTACACCCCCAAATACCTACACCCCCAAATACCTACTCCCCCAAATACCTAGATCCCCAAATACCTACACCCCCAAATATCTACACCCCCAATTACCTTCACCCCCAAGTACCTACACCCCCAAGTACCTACACCCCCAAGTACCTAAATCCGGAAATACCTACACCCTAACTATCTAAACTCCCAAATATCTCGATCCCTGAGATTTCGATCGAAAATCAAAATGCGTGACGAAGTTGACGAGTATTATTCGGGGATCGGTTGTCGCGTATTCGAGCCTTCATTTTCCTCTCGTTCGTCGATGTTTCGTTTTCACGCGCTGTTTATTTCTTATCGATGTTTTTTTCGCCGATCAGATATTCACGGCCGCGAATGTTTTCGACGACGGAAATATTATTCGCGTTTAATCGCGGCGTTTAACGCGAACGGGGAATGTGGCTGCACACCGAAAAGCGTTTGTGGAAACGTATTGAAAGCGTTTGTCGCGAAACCCGGACCTGAAATCGAGGCAAATTGTGACGGGGATAGCCGCCGCTAAAAAATGTAGCACGAATTTGAACGCGAAATAAAATAACTCTGTTTTTCTGCTTAGTTGAACGCTGCTCTCCCGAGCGTTCGGTTAACTCGATTTCACGCGGAGATATTCAGCGGCGTTGTTTCGTCCACGGTTTTTAACGTTTAACGACGTTTTCCATCCCCCTCCACCCTCCGCCCACGGATTCATGATTGCGCATTAAATCCAGCAAGGTTTCGAGACATTTTTGGCAAGCTTTTCGGTTCGATGGTGGTCGAACACGTTCGAAAATTGTATTCGTAATAGTGATTCTTATGTTTGGTAATTTATGAGTTTGTTAAATTTTAATATTTGTCAGTTTTTCGATTCTGAGATTTGTTAACCCTTAGGTTTGCATGTTCACATCGTCCGACTTTCTGAATTTGTTAATGTATGTAACTTGTACATTTTTACTTTTGCGTATTTCTGAGTTCTCTGATTTCTACAGTTTCAAGGTTACTATTTCTTGATCTTTTGCCATTTTAAATTTGTTAATTTAGAAGATTGCAAAGTTTTACATTTGCGAGTCACGAAATTTTCTTCTTTCGATTTTGAAATTCTGAACTTTGTAAATTGTGAAATATTTTATTTGCTCGCACGCTAATTTTTGTGTCTACAGGTTGCTGAATTCTCATGTTTGCAAGTTCTCGAATCTCCAGATTTTCGTATCTTTATATTTACTTTCAAATTTTTGCATTTACGATCCTTGTAAATTTTTAAATTCTTTAATTTCGCCCTAGAAACGATCTAACTTCTAAATTTACAAATTTACAAACATTTTCTAAATTCTAAAATTTTTAACTCGATAAACCATATTTGCCCTTGTACCAAAATCGGGATTATTGTGATTCCTTGTATTAAAATTCTTGAAGTTGGTCTTAATAGTTTATGTTAATTATAGAACGGACACGCTAAGTGTCTAATTAGGAACACCAGTAATTTCCCTCGACTGAACATGTTCGCTAGTAATTAACCCGACATCAATCAGTTCGATATTAAGGGGTGGTTATATACTCTATGACGTGTTGTGTTATTGCTGTATACATTATATACAATGTGTTCTGAAAAGTTATTACCACTCTACTTGTTTTAATTATACGTCGAATCATCAAAAAATAAATATTTTATTTGCCAGCCATGGAGTAGGAAATTTTTATTTCTTTTTAGCAAAACGTATTATGTTCGGCTGATCACACACGAATTTTAAACATAAATAAATATTATAAGTATAAATATAAATAAATACTTTAAATACAAATTTACATTTTCACCAAAATTTAAGACAACATTCCAGCTTTATAATTAAAAATATGCCCGTAGAAAATGTTTCTCTTATTTGTTTAATATTATTCTTAAAATATTATACTTTCAATAATAATGCTTAATAGCGAGCTTATTTATTTCTGTTACATTTAACCATTTCAAAACTTGTTAGTGACTTTTTCGAAATTTCCTTAATATTACTTTAACGTTGATTGACATGTGAATCTGAAAATCAAAAAGTGATGGTTTCATCCGATTGAAATTACCTCGTCTAACTTAATTCCTGAACAGACTTCCTAAAATAGAGAACGCGCAAATTGGCACAGGTCACCAATGAAAATTTCAGACACCTATATTTGCCCAATTGCCGATATATTTTTGCTTGCATTAAACCCAGCAATGGAAAAGTCGTCTCGAACAGTATCGCGAAAAATAAGTATCAAGGTTCATCGATATTTCGAACAAGTATAGTGAGTGACAAAAGTATTCGTACACTTGGTATTTCGAAATAAAAAAACAACAATATTTTCTATATAAATATTTTCTGTATGTATTATATTTTTCTGTATAAATATTTTCTATATTTATTATATTTTTCTATATAAATATTTTCTGTACATGTTATATTTTTCTATATAACAATATTTTCTGTTCAATTATATACATAGCTGTATATTATGAATAACACAACGACAAATGAGGCAAAAGAATGCAATAACTTCAAGTGATTTCATATTGCACCTCATTTTTTCATACTTTCTAGCCACGAGAGTGCAATAAATTCGTAACGCTTCGAATTACTGAATTACATACAAATATATTTTATTTCGTACAATTTATTTCATATCATTTACATCATATCATTTATTTCGTATTCGCAACCACGCATCCACCAAATCGAATGTACGCGATTCAATGAGACTCGCACAAAAGCAGAAATTACGCTCTGGGAGATAATCGAATTTCGGCGAACGGTATGAAAATAACGAATATCCGCGAAACATCGAAGAGTAGGCGAAAACGATGAATATTCGCGAAACGTAGTAGGTGAAAATATCGCGTTCGATTCGCAAATATTTAAATGTAGCATCGGTTCTCCCTGTTTTTTCTCCGCGAAGGAGAAAACGTTCAGACGTCAGCAACAGTTCGTTCGGGGACAATCAACAGTTTCAACGGGAATCGATAACGAACAAGTTGGTCGTCAGCTGCCGGATACTTAACGAGTTTCGCGGCGGTCCTTTAAATTATCCAAAGACGGCGTCGTTCCGTGTCGCGGTATGAAAACGCGAGGAATTAATTAACGCGTTGCTATCCCATTCTAAAAACCACGGTCTCGAAGCGTCGCCGCGTCCCGTTTTGTAGCCGTGTATAATAATCGCTACGAAATTAATGAGGTCGTTAGTCAGACCGATGCTAAACACGAGATACGGATTGTACACGTGGGACACGACCGACTCGATTTTCTGCGACACGAGTTAATCTTGCGAATGATCACGCGTTAATTGAGCAACGTGCGGGTTAATTGAAATTCCGCAGCCACGCGTGTTTTTTTTTTACGATGCTTCGATGATGGTCGTTTAAGGATGTTCGAAATCGGTATACTGTTTGCTTCAGGACATTCCAATCGTTGGACAAAATGTGGATTAACACCTTGCCACGTGAACATACAGAAATTTGTCCATATGTGAAACGTCCCACATATGCACCCAGAATTATGAAGATGGTCTAAGTCAAAATTAAAAAAAATTAGTTTGTGGGGTTTCTCACACCACGTTATTTTAAGATAAATTAATTGAATATAATTTTTACGATATATGAGAATCACACGAAATTTGACATACATGATACATATTCATGGAGACTAACAAAAATCTAATGAATGTTGCATGGTATAGAAATGTTTTTGAGTTTATTCAAATGTGATCCATTAAATATCTCGATGCAAGCAATATACGACTTGGACCAATTTCATAAGTATGGTCACATATGGGTGACGTTCAAATTTCCATATGAATGTCACCTGTATCTTTAAGAATTTATTCACTCACCCATATTCGTATTAACTACTTGGAATCATTGATGATAAATACAAATATAATTCAGTGATCACTGTTTAGAACGTTTCAGTTGTTACTGTGTAGAGTATTGCACGGTGCAGAATATTTCAATAGTTATTACAATAGACCCGCAACGAAATTAATCAAAATAATGGAAAACCGAATGATTTCAATCGAACGTTCGATGAAAATTTTGCGTTTCCTTTCATTTCATTGTTCCTGTAATATGTCTGTACAGGAAGCAGAAGTCGATCAATGTACGGATAGAAACCACCGCGAAGTAAATGCAAAAACGGACGCGGTCGAACGACGAGCAGGTATCGCGTAACAATCGGCGTTTCCGTTGTACAGAAAACTGATGAAATAACCGTGCATCATGTTTCATGCACGAATCGTCAGTCAAATCACGTCCAGCGATAAACTGTATCCGTTACGTTCTTCTGTTTCAGGCAATGAAGATGAGCAAAGTGGGCAACCAGACCAATTCGCAGGACCCACAGGCGGTGAATTCACGGGTTTTCGTCGGGAATCTAAACACGTTTCAGTGCAGCAAAACCGATGTGGAGCGAATGTTTCAGCGGTACGGCCGTCTGGCAGGTAGGTCTCTCTTTCTCCCTGTGAAATCACAGAAAATAAAATCCACCGGATCAGCTTCTCCGGCCCGCGTTTCAGAGATTCTTTCGTATTCTGGTAAAATGCCACGAACGTCGGATGTCAGATTTTTTTTTGACGATGAGGCGCGATTGACAGGGAAAATGAGCGACGAGGCTCGCCCTTTATGGACTGCCGCTTATCCTTAACCCTTTCATGCTCTTGGTTACATGCGTGGACAGTCTGTTACACGTATAAAGCTACATGGTATTTATTTTTATAAGTGTACATTAGGGTGGCGCGGAATCATTTTTTCTCGCTTTCACATTTACAAGATCAACTAATATTATAACAGTTTTATTGATTGTTTTTATGCTTTATGAAAATAAAAATTCATCCTTGAAGAGGGTAAAACAAATAACAAAAGTTTTAATATTTTGTCGATTTTATTCCACATAATATAAAATGACTGACTGCCAATTAGAATAAACAATGACCGATGTCGAAGAAACGGAAACTGTGACATAAATTCATGACAGAAAAGTATCATAAAATATCACTTGCGATATATCAATTTAAAGCTTGAAGTGTACCAAAAAGATCTGTATCATGGATCAAACAGTTTTCTTACTTTAAAGTGACTGACTAGCATTTAGAGTAAACAATGACTGATTTCGAAGAAATAGAAATTGTGACATAAATTCATGACAGAAAAGTATCATAAAATAACACTTGCGATATATCAATTTAAAGCTTGAAATGTACCAAAAAGATCTGAATGAATGCATAAACAATATTCTCAATATAAAATGGCTTATTGCCATTTAGACAGTTTTCATAAAAATTGATTTTTTCATACAAATATAACGATGCGTGTACATAAGTACATGAATGTAGGACGTAAAAATGACATCAATAGTAAACGACTGACTAGTTAGAATATCGACGATCTTCACGTTCGACAATCGACGAGGAACGTTTATCGACGTAAGAAAATGGCGATGATGAAATTACCGTAGCGCTTAGAGATTCAAGTTTGAACGAACATTGTACGGGGATGGAGGGAACGTGGATCGTATTATCCGAAACGAATTACAAAACGTGTGCAAAATAACGACCGGGCTTATTTGGGTTCCGAGGTAAAGTCGAGGAGAAGAGTGGCTAGTTACAAACTGGTCGAAAGTTGAGCGGATTCAAAGATCGGGGTAGGATAACAGGGGCAAACTCGTGGCCGTTATCCGGTATAAAAAGCACGGGTGGTTCGGTTACAGGGGACGAGAAAAATAGCGAGTTGGAAATAGGATTTTCTCGATACGCTTCGTCCTTGGTAACCCAATTTGTGCCGTGATAGCTCCTTGACCTTCGATATCCCGATTGGATATCCGTCTCTAGTTTCACGAAGACCCCACGACGATGACTCGGTTGCTTTCATTGTAGCACTAACTTCGTTTGAGAAACGTACTTTATTGCCGGCAACTAAACCCCCGGTATCGGGTTTCGACCTGGGTGGGGGTTGAACGATAATAAATTGGGGCTACGAAGATTGCGTCCGCCACTGAATTCGATTTGGATTAGGAACTTTCGTTACGGGGAAACGTTTCTGTGAAATCGTTGTTGTTGTAATTAGATACTGTTCTTCGATCAGGATTTACGGCCATTTTCAACTACCTATTCCGAACTATTCCATCTTTGAAAACGAAAGGACCGTGTGTTAGTTTTCCATGCGAATCTGGTTATTTTTGTTTCAACCTTTACACATGTACTTCGAGTTTCATCTTCGTCTAACGTACGAGTTTTATACTTCTTGCATGCTTTTGTTGTGTTTGTACGGGTGCTAAGAACATTTTTGTACGTGTTCCTGTTAATATCAAAAATTTGTACAGATGTCACTGTTAACATCAATAATTAATATACGTCTCACTGTTAATATAAAAAATGTTTATACGTCTCACTGATAATATACAAAATTTTTATACGTCTCACTGTTAATATAAAAAATGTTTATACGTGTCACTGTTAATATCAAATATTTTTATAAGCATCAATGTTAATACCAAGAATCATTATATGTGACACTGTTACTATCAAACGCAAAAATGACTGAAGATGACATTCGTATAGATGATTGAACTTCGATAGGTCATTTTGAACTTTGATCATTTTTTAATAGGTGTTCATTTAACATACGTTCATTTGGTTAATTGAATTGTATGATAATATTCATATATTTTATTGAAACACTCTATATATTGTACTCTATGTATATTTATACAATGTAAAAATGGTACGAAAAATCCTATATAACATTGATGTCGAACGTGTGATCATTTTGAAAATCGAAAATCTTGAAATTGGAAGTGGTTATACAAAAATATTAAATAATATTAAAAAATATTATACAATGTATGAAATAATAAAATAAATAATATTAAATAACATTGATTATAAACATTAGTCATTTTCAAATATCCAATCCAACTTTTTGCAATTGCAAGGGACTATGCACTGATGCATACGTGCACACACACGTTTCACGTACGAATTACTTTCGCACGCGAAGAACACCGAAATTAAAATCGTGATAGTAAAATTTATTACAAAAGAGTGGCGTAGAAAATGCATGTCGTAATATAAGTTGAAAAAATGGTAAGAAACTCGTGTTATATCGTCGTTGGGAATATTATGATGAAGTTATGGCCGCATCCCGTTGTTTGACGAGCAACAGCGGGATCGCGCCGCTGTTAATAAAAGTGTGACACTTTTACCGTTGGCTGTAGTTCCGGGAAACTCGGTCTTACTTATGCGAATTTCGAGTTTCTTGAAGTCTGTTGCGTACAGCTGTCACTGCCGCGCGAACGCGATCCGTGTTTGGTGTTTCTGAAGCTGGTTGAAATTAAAGCGCAGTCTATGACGTAGTTTCCGTCCAAGTTGCGCAATGCTTCTCGCGTTACGTATCTAATGAAAACTTTCCGCATTAAATTCAAATAATCCTATCGATCTGACACCTCGACGAACATTGACATAAAATCGTTTTATGTTTCGGCTTAAATTTCTCTCCGCACTCCTCGTCTTCTCTGTTGGCCTCCGCGTTTTACGATCCTACGAGTAATTCTTGTAACGTTGCAGTAAAAATTTGCCGAAATTCGTGTCATTTCAATTCGTGTCCTTTGATTCGGACTTCGCTTAGAATTTGATGAAGATTAGTTTGTTATTAATGATATTTTGTGATTCTTTAATGACAAAAAACATATTTTGTGGTTCAAAGTAGTTAGTAATTTGCTTTGGACGTGTATGAAGGATGTTATTTAGATCTTAACATGCTGCAAAAGATTATTGCAATACGGAATGTAAAATAATTGATAATATTTAAATTTTAATTGAGGATCGAAGAGATAATATTCGAGCAAATCTACTTTCCTTGGAGATTTGGGGATCTGCAGATGTGGACAGTTAGAGATTTGGTTGTTTAGAGGATTGGAGATCTAGGTATTTGGCGATGTAGGTATTTGGGGATCTAGGTATTTGGGGATCTAGGTATATGGGAATCTAGATATTTGGGGGTATAGGTATTTGGGGATCTAGGTATTTTGGGGAGTAGGTGTTTGGGGTCTAGGTATTTTGGGAAGTAGGTATTTGGGGATCTAGATATTTGGGGGTATAGGTATTTGGGGATCTAGGTATTTTGGGGAGTACGTGTTTGGGGTCTAGGTATTTTGGGAAGTAGGTATTTGGGGATCTAGGTATTTGGGGATCTAGGTATTTGGGGAAGTAGGTATTTGGGGATCTAGGTATTTAGGGATCTCCGTATTTGAGGATTTAGGTACTTGAAAATCTAGGTATTTAGAAAACATAGCAATTCAGGAATTACAGAAGTTTGGTGTCCAAATATTTTTGTATGTTGCAATTTGATGGTGTAACAATATGGGAAACCTTGGAAATCTACAATAGAAAAATTTTGGAAATTGGATATTTCATGATCCACAAATTACAAGAATTTTTTAATGTAAAATTTTGAACAATGAAATTTTCCCATCTGTTACCCATCAAAAGAAATAAAACATATCGTTAACAAAATTTCAGAATCCAGATAATTCAAAGTTTAAGTTTGAATATTCGGGAAAATTTAAATTTCTAAATTTTCAAATTCACAAACGCGCATGTATGATTTGTTCATAAGAGATGTTCAAGTTAGAATGTATCTATCTAAGAGAATTGTACGATGCACCGGAAGGTACGGGTTGAATATAATTACTGTACCGTTCAAAGCATAAGAGATTCAGTTATTCCGAAACAGTATTTTGGAACCGTACTTGCTGGACAATTATCGTAGTATCTCGTTCGAAAATTTCCTCTACGTGGAAAGCGAGCTAGAATCCTCTTTGAGCGAATTACCGTCTGTCTGACATCACGTTGACCTTATCTACTTGACCGAGTGGTTTTACGGTTTCTTTCCCCTTTTTTTTGGGCTTAAAGAACTCTTTCCTTCCGCTCTAATTTCAAGTTAATGGTTCTTTTTCGCTCGCAAAATTGCTTAAATTCGATTCAACCTTCCCCCCGTAACAATCTTTACCTTATTGTACCTCCTTAATTCCTTCAACTTTCAACCGAACATTATCCCCTCTCGATCAAAAAGCGTTTCGCACTCGCTGCTCGATTTATCAACCTGAAACAAGTATTTAATTCTCTGTAATGTTGCGTCGATCGAAGATTCGCTGGTGCATTTGGAGATGCACTCTCAATCTTTCTTCACAAATTGCAATACCCCCAAATTTCTACATAAAACAATTTCTAGGCCCAAAACTTCTGTAATTCCTGAATTTCTGTGTTTCTCTGATCAGGATAATTTTCATATTCCTAGATTCCCAAATCCCTGTATTCTCAAATTCCCACATTCTCAAACATCTAGATCCTCAAATTTCAACATCTCTAAACTCATACATTCCCAAATTCTTACATTCCTAAATTCCTACACTTGCAAATCCTTACATGTCCACATCTATACATCCCTAAATTCCTACACTTGAAAATCCTTACATGTCCACATCTATACATCCCTAAATACCTACATTCCAAAATACTTAGATATCGAAATACCCAGATCCCCAAATACCTGCATCCAGATACATAAATCGTAAAATTTCTGTATCGCTAAATACATGCATTCTCAAATTCACCAATCCTCAAATTTTCACATTCCCGAATCCCCAGATTCTGATTGAACTCGATCTCAAAATTCAATCACAATGAAAGTACGAGAATTGTGAAGGTTGACCCGTGAGTCGTGCGTCATAACGGCATCACAAGACAATCACCGATGATGAGTTCGATTTTCATGAAATTTTCAAGAAGAAATCTTCGAGTATCCGCAGTCGCAATAATACGTTCGCGAATCGTTATCACGGCGAAGCTTCTATCCGGAATCGTGAGCTAGTTTAATTTTTAACGAATCAATAATTGCTCGGGTCCCGCCCCATTACGGGCAAACATCGCGCTCGATTAACCGGAAATTCCGGCTGCAACTCGTTTAAACTGCTCTCTCCCCGTCGTGATCCATCTCCCGTCTTGCCTCCGCGCGAGATTCGCGATCCGTTCACGAACTTGGGAATAAAATTAAACGGCTGTCCAACACCGGCTCCGGCGACACTCCATTGAGTCAGGAACTTCCGGTCGGATCCGGGCAATCTGCGGCGTACAGCTGTCAACGTGGCGCCGTTACAATGGCCGCCCGTTGCTGACCGTCTTATCTCGACGGATCGGGAAAGCTTCTTTTAATTCCGCGAAAGGGACTCAAGTTCTGGACGAAGTTTCGCGCAGCCGCATTGTGAAACGGACGCGTTTATTGTCTCGTCGACTTTATCGAGGACGACGTCGAAAGTAAGCTGTTTATCGGACGCTTCCAGACACCGTTTGTTCTCGGTTCCTGTCACTTTCCACGGGGTCTCCAGCTTTCTGCACGCCGGGATTCCAACGCGCTCGGTGCCACGTATCTGACGGTACAATTGGACGCTGGACATTGAACGTGTTGCTTCCGATAATACCGCACTTCGTTCGAGCGTTAAATCGTTTCGAATTATCGGAGGTCCTTATATATACGATGCACACTCTCTGTCATAATCTGCTTCCGAGCTGGATCTATTGGAAGAATAATTTCGATGTGATATATCGAGGTGCAAGGACATGTCAAGATATAAGGATATGTTCAGGTACAAGAATATGTTCAGATGAAAGGATATGTGGATATTCAAGCATATGTTCAGATGTAAACATATGATCAGATGCAAGGATATGTGGAGATTCAAGCATATGTTCAGATGTAAACATATGTGGAGATGTAAGCATATGTTCAGATATAAACATATGTTCAGATGCAAGGATATGTGGAGATGCAAGCATATGTTCAGATGTAAACATATGTGGAGATGTAAAGATTTGATCATATAGAAATTTGGGATGCAGAGAGTTGGGAGAGCGTGATTCGAAGTAGAGTTTGGATATGTTATTTAGAGATATGAAGATTCGGACATGTTATTATATGCATATACAGAGATTTAGACATGGTGTCGTTTACATATATAGACACTTGGTCATGTTATTTACAGGTGTAGAGATATGGACATATTATGTACATATACAGAGATTTAGACATGGTATTGTTTACATATATGGAGACTTGGACATGTTATTCAGAGACGTAGAGATATGGGCATATTATTCAGATATAAATATGTTAGTTAGGGTTATAGAGATATATACATGTTACTTAGATACATGTAGAGATTTGGACATGTTTAGAGATGTAGATATTCATACGTGTTATACAGAGCTACAGAAATTTAAACATATAAAGATTTTAACGTACTGCAGCACACATGTAGAGACCCAGAGATAGATTTCAGAATGCGGTGATTTTTATATACAGAAGTTTGAAAATATAATTAAAAATACAGGTGACTTGCACATATAAAGGTTCATTTATGTATTATAAACTAACCAATAATACGAGAAGCCTGAAATCATGAATCGCGAAGAAGCATGGAAGCCTGGAATCGCGAGACGGAGATAAGAAGAAGAGAAGGAGACTTCATTCCCGTGAATAAGAGCAAATTATATGTTTGCATCAACGAAAAAAAACAGCCCGGAGCTGAAGAATCAGTTCGCTCTATCAGACACGTCTCCTCCCCGCTTCGCGCTGTTTCCTCAACTTCCATAAAAGTTTCAGACTCTCCTCGCCGCAACGACAATTCGCAATCTCTCTTCGACGACTGTTTTGTGCTGGAACACGGTGAAGCGAAGCAAGAGAAGAGGACCTCTTCGTGTTCTTATTGGTAGGAGGCGCGAGGCTTCGAGTCAAGGGAAACGTGAAATTGGAAAAGGTTCAGCTTGTCAGATAGACCAGCCACCTATCGAGGAATGTCGGGCCACGGTGACAGCTGTTTCGGGCAGATTGCAGAAATCGAGTCGAGTATTTTGCAACCACAGTCCGAAAATCGTCTGACAGAAACAAGGACACCGTTGGAACTTTGACAACGCGGAGCATCCTGTTTTAGTCGACAATAATTATGTCACACGATTCGAATAACGGAGGATAAATCTCTGCAGTTCCGAACAGTATATTTAGAATTTGGTTCACTTTACTGGATTCAAATTGACAGCCAAATAAATGGTTCTGTCGCGGAGCATAAATGATATAGAATATCTCACTTATATTTACAAAGTTGAACCTTGTCTAAGATTTGAAGTATTGGAAAACCGAAAACGGAGTGGCGATGTAAAGTGACTATGTGATTGAAGTAGGTATTGTGCTTCATAGGTAGCCCTTGGATGTCTCAACTTAGTGGCTATATTCAAAAGCGATTTTCTCGAAAAGTATAACAGGCATAGAAGACGTTTTAACAGTCCCTCGTAGAAAAAAGTATACTCTGTAACTTCGTGTATACTGATGCGTGATCAGAAAGAAAATGGCGATGTACGGGGTGGTATACCAGAGTACTGCGTCTCATAGGTAGCCCTTCGATGTTTCAACTTGATAACTCGATTCAAAAGCGATTTTCTCGAAAAGTATAAAAGATATAGAAGATGTTTTAACAGCCCTTCATAGAACAAAGTATACTCTGTAACTTCGTATATCCTGATGCGTAATCAGAGACAAAATGGCGACGTACGATCTAGAATGCCAAAATACTACACTTCATACATGTCCTGTGGATGTTTCAACTTAGTAGCTCGATTTAAAAGCGATGTTCTCGAAAAGTAGTAAAGATATGAACATGTGTGGATAGTCGTTTATAGAGCAACGCCTAATCCGTAATTTGGACGATCAACATACACGATCAGCAACAAAATGGCGGACCGGGAGCAAAAATAGCAAATTGCCCTCGACGAACTTTGATGCAGAGTTCATGAGCGATGTAACTGTCGCGCAATGAGCGATATCAACGTCGAATCTGGGAGAAGAGTACTTGCACGTTGTCAGAAAATATGAACAAATGTACGAACAACGAAGATACAAGGAGAGAGTTTTTCTGGCTTTATCCTTTCGGGTCAGCGTATCACCCGGTCGAGGTTTTTCGCCCGTATTTTCCTCTTTTCTTTTTTCCCCGGCTGTTTTTTTCCATCGACCAGCACATGACACGGCCGGGGGTCATCGATTCCGTGGGCAGTCTGCGTAGCAAGTCGGCAGATACGTTCATTTTAACGTTGCAGCGGTCGTCCGTAATCTGTGTACCCGTAATAACTTTTGCGTGGTTAGCAGCTGACCATGCATGGAATTCATTATGCCGAAACAAATATGTAAATCTCCATATATTCCTGCCACGGTTATATACATGTATGGGCAGCGGGTGTGCACACCACGGGCGCGGATATATTTCGTACAGAATGTGTCCACCGCCCCCTGACTCGGAAACGGACAGTGATGGCCGAAAAAGAAACAACTTATCTGACCACGCCAGTTGCGCGGAACATGTTAATATTGCCGAAGGTTGAATATTTCGAGGATGTTTGCGTGTCGATCGTAAGACTCACCCGTGGTGTATCGATACTGTTTGATCGATTCTGTGGACGTTGCGTACGTTTCACTTTTCGATCGCGTTATATCGCCGTTCGGAGACGAAGTTTACTTTCACTCGTATTTGGTAGCGGAGAGGATTCAAGTAAAGATGGTATATGGATTGGTATTATCGTCGCGTATGTTGGTATTATTGTCGCGTTGGGATTTGGGACTTTTAGGACTCGAGCACTTTGGAGTTTTGGGATTAAGTTGGGGATTGTGGGAAAATTGAGATATTGAAATATTTGGGGACACTTCGGGATTTTAGACATTTAGGGGCTTGGGACTTTGGTACTGCTGAAATTTAGGGATTCGGGGCTTATAAATTTAGGGGCTTGGGGCTTTGGAACTTTAGGTGTTAAGGATTTTGAAACTTTTGAACTTTGGAGTTTTAGGATTAAGGTCGGAAATGTGGGAAAATTGAGATATTGAAATAATAGCGGACACTTTGACACTTCGGGATTTCAGATATTTAGGGGCTGTAGACTTTGGTACTGCTGAAATTTATGGATCTGGGACTTACGAAATTTAGGGGTTTAGGTCTTTGGAACTTCGGGATCTTGAAAAGGTAGAATTTTCGAACCTTGAGATTTCAGAATTTTAGGATTTCGAATTCTTGGAATCTTAAAAAGTTAGAACTTTGTGACCTAGAAGTTCCAGAACTTTGGTACTTCGGAATTTGGAAACTTTGGAAAGTTGGAATTTTGGGATTTTAGGGCTTGAACATTTTGAGTTTTGGAACTTTGAGATTTCGAAATTTTGGAATCTCAGAATTTCAGGATTTCGAAATTTTGTGACCCTGAAATCTTAGAACTTTGAAATACAAAAATCTTAGAATTTTGGAATTCTGAGATGGTAAGAATTTGTGACCTTGGAACTTTGAAATCTTGAAACCTTAAAACCTTGAAACCTCGAAACCTTGTAATCTTATAATCTTGTAACGTTGCTAGCTTATAATTTTTCAAACCATATAACCTTACAATTTTGCAACCCTGAATCCTTATAACCTTGTTACCTTGAAACCCTATACCCCACAACCTGGACACCTCACAACCTGGAAACGCAGAATATTTCAAACACTTTATCTTTAAAATTCTACAACTTCACGTCTTAGATACTTTTTCAGACAATTCACAGTTTTACCAAAATCTTAACGTTGTCCCCAGAATAACAAATAAATTACTCTATCACCAAAAACCTGTCAACACCGAACGTTTCTCGAAGTGTACAACAAGATAAACGTAAGGCACGATTTCTCGCTCATCAAAAATTCATTGAAACAATTTTAATTAAGTATACGCCCGTTCTCCCTGTCTGTCCGTCGCGTCGGTGTTTCCGTTTCGCTGGCACATCGTTGTTCGAAGAAATACTAAAAGAACGGCGGGTTGTTGGCCGGGTATATTGGAACGTCATGATCGCTTGTTGTTTCAGGAATATCCATGCACAAAGGCTATGCATTCGTGCAATTCACAAATCCCTTTGATGCTCGAAGCGCCTGCCTGGGCGAAGATGGCCGCACAGTACTTAGCCAGATACTCGGTAAGTAATTTTCTCTGGCGTTGAAACCTTAATAAGTTGCCCGTCTATCCTCTGTACGTGTGTATATGCGTGTGCGTTTGTCCGTGTGTGCGTGTGCTCATTTAAAGATTAATCGCCCCTGTATCGTTCTTTATCAATTAATTATTGACCAAACGATTACCAGCGTTCGTTGCAACGACGATATCTTTAATCCCCGAGCTTTAAACGGACCAAAACTCTGACGGCCTCTTTGAAGCCCCGATGCGTTCTGAAATTTTAATGGACGAACGGCGTGTGCCTACGACCAGCGAGAACGAGCTGGATTCGCTTCCATCCACGCGAAAGTCGTGCAAAAATTGTTTGTAAAGCCACGGGGATATTTTTCGGTTCTTTGATATCAACGTTTGGCTAGGATCTGTAAATTTGCCACGATATTTCCTTTCACTTTTGTTCATTTCGATGCGAGAATTTCGGCGTACGATTTCATATTATTAGAATTGGTGATTAATAATAATTAAAGCCTTAGCGGCCGATTAATTATGAATTAATTCCGAGCTCTTTGAAACCGTAAATGTACAACGATTTTGCTTCGAGTTTTATTAATTTCGAAAGATGAATTTTGGTACACGGTTCCAAATAATTAATTACATTCTCGATTGAAAGGCTAATTAATTACGAATTGATATGGATCCCTTTATAATCGATACTTTGCAAGGAACTGTTAATTTGCAACGATTTTGCTCTGAGATTTATTTGTTTCAGACCGTACATTTTGATGCGGGCTTTCAAATAATTATTGGTTCGACAATGGATTACGAACGAAATGTACTTTGATTATGAATTATATTGCAATCGTTTGATAAATGATTTTCCGATTGACAAATAAAGCAGCTGTAGATTTACTCGCGATCTTAATCGACTTTTACGTTAACTCGCATCGACTAATAAAAATCGATCGTTCGCTCTAAATTTAAATAAACTTGAGAAACTAATTTCCGAATTTAAAATTAAACTATTGGGTTGTTCGGAAAGTCATTTCGTTTTTCTCCATCAGTCTTGCTTGTGAGAAATTCTTGGAATTTGAAACTTTCAGAATTTGGAAACCTGAGACTTCGGATTTTTCAGAATTTGGAAGGCTGAGAATTCGAAATTTTCAGAATTTGGAAATCTGGGAATTCGAATTTTGCGGAATTTGGAAATTTGAGAATTCGGAATTTTCCGAAATTGGAAATCTGAGAATTCGGATTTTTTAGAATTTGGAAATCTGAAAATTCGGATTTTTCAGAATTTGGAAGGCTGAGAATTCGAAATTTTCAGAATTTGGAAATCTGGGAATTAGAATTTTGCGGAATTTGGAAATTTGAGAATTCGGAATTTTCCGAAATTGGAAATCTGAGAATTCGGATTTTTTAGAATTTGGAAATCTGGAAATTCGGATTTTTCAGAATTTGGAAGGCTGAGAATTGGGGAATATGAAAAGTGAAAAGCAGCATTTTCGGAATTCTTCACTTTTTTAAAAATGCTGTTCAAGCAAGAAAAGAAGTACCCCCGAAAATCGTCTCTCATTTTGATAGAAAAAAGAAACGAAATAACTTTCCGAACGACCTAATAATTTAAGTTAAATTTCAACCAAATTATCGCGTAGAATATTATTCGCCTTCTGACGGAAAACTCGCAATGACGATAGTTTTTTCAATTAATTAAACAAAATATGTAATTTCACTTGTTTAATTACAAGATCGAATTTGTAGTGTATCGTTAGTCGATAACTGCGGTTCGAAATTGACCCATAAACGCATTGAATACCGGCTGCGAATCGGCTTATTACCTTTGCGTTCATTGCGGCCGGTTCATTTAACCACTTACCCGTTAATATCATCAATTTTTCCTCCATTAGCACGATTTTGCCGCGATAAAAAGAAGTGACCATTTTTCCAACGTGTCCGGCATCAGCTACCATCCGGACTCGAATATTACATTGAAAATGAGTGCCAGTTAAAAATTTTTCCAATAATTGTTACGATAATACATTAAGATAACACTGCCTGATATTACCTCTCTCAATATATAACCTTAGTTTATTCATTGCGGATCTTTAAACAATTTCACCGATGACACTTTATTTTATATGTAACTGTGCACACGTGTTCAGAAATAAACTGGGTTTCACATTAGGAATTCATATTTTTACATATGTTTTACATTTGTATTTTTTTTTTAAATTTTCATTTTTATTTAATCATGAAGGAACTGAATCTTTTCTCATCTCATCCCTACAATATGCATTAAATTTGAACAAAAACATTGTTGATCAGTAATTATAAATTTTATTTCCTTTTTCTTAAATATGCATTGAATTTTAATAAAAGTGTCCTGCATTGGATTACTCTTGCAGATGTTTACATTTAACGTTAATAACATTGTTGCATTTAATGGTTGATGATACAGTTACATTTAACTATTGATAACCTTATTATATTCAACAATCAATAACACCGTTACATACAAAAATTAGTTTCGTCGTTACATATGAAAAGTTGTTTCGTTGCATGTGAAAATCTATTCCGTTGTTAAATATAAAAGTCTGTTTCTCTGCAGCATGCAGAAATCCGTTTCATATCAGGCGCCGAATGTTCGGAGGATACGAAATTTACTTTTCGACGATTCGTAAATGTCGATCGGACGTTCGCAAAACAGCCACGTTTTTCTCCGTCGTGTTAAACGCGTATCGTACGGTTCCTCGTCTAGTTAGAAATGGAATGAACAAATCGTTAAAAGCGAAACACCGTCGACTTCCAGCCATTAGTTTCGAACTTCCTCCCGTGGGGAATCTGACTCGAGACAGAGGCGCGTTAGCTTGAGAGCATTTAGCAAATTCGAGCAACTTCCGTAGGAATCGGCTTTTCTTCCGGCATTGTTACGGGTTTCCACGATTTCTAACTGGCATCCGTGTTCTTTTTTTTTTTTACCTCGCGCCTTTTCGGTGGATGCTAAGATTCCTCACGTAGTCCCTGAAACGCTTGCTGCAACTATTGCATCCTTGCTGAGTTTCATATTCGTTGAATTTTAATATTTTGTAAATTTGTCTGAACCAGTGAAAACATCTCTTTCGGTACGAGTATTATATCCAAAATTTATATTCATGAAGTTGAATTCATTATACATATATCACATATTCATATGTGGAATATCTATGCACATGTAAGGTTGTGGGATATCTATATACATACGAGGATGTGAAATATTTATATGCTTATTAGGATGTAAGATATCTATACACATATGTGGATGTGAAATGTCTATATACATATGTGGATCTGGAATATCTATATACATATGTGAATGTCTATATACATATGTGGAACTGGAATGTCTACATACATATAAGGATGTGGGATATCTATTCACATATGTGGATGTGAAATGTCTATATACATATGTGGATCTGGAATATCTATGGACATATAAGGATATGGAATATGTATGTACATGTAAGAATATGGAATATGAAGATACATGTATGTACATTCATAGCGTACGAATCTAAAAGTTCCTAATTTTCGAAAAGTAGGTCTTCACACCTCTCGAACTGTTCAAAAATCTTGCAAACGATCGAATTGAGAATTTCCAAGAGATCTTCGTATACAAACGTTGTCGCAAAATCGACGTTCCAGACGGGAAACAGAAGAATCCATTGAGGGTAAGTTCATCGTTGAACTGCTATTTAAGCGCAACTTTGCTGATACATCAAAGCTAACTCGGTCTCAAAATAAAAGCCAATAAAAGCCGCCGTCTGAGGGAAACTCGAATCGACTCGATTCCCCTCTGGGCTAGCTACGTCTTTCAGCCGGTGAAAAGAGCTTTATCCCCGAAAAGAAACTCCGGCATTAATCAAACGCGGGACTTCATAAGTTCAACACTCTGTATGGTGGAACGCTGTTAACGCTCCGATCGTTGTAATAAATAATATATACGTACGCAGAGTCGTCGAAACTTTCGTTGTTAACGCGTGCACCCGCGCCATAAATGAATTAACATAACACGCACCCGCATTCTACTTCCCTAGCCTGAATAATACAAGCACGGCAGTTCGCTTGCTTGTTTAATTATACGAAATTCGCTGTTGCGTATTTACCCATAATTATGGCAGCGAGCGGGTTAATTGCCACGGAGGCGTGCCACCTTTTAATAACAACTTTCTTTTCACGCACGAGCCATGAAAGTATCAGGAAGTGACGGTTTGTCGACGCGATATCCAGACATCAACGATCGGCGATAGAGCGCGGTAACACGCCTCCGGTAAGAAGCGCCGGTTCTCTCTATATATATGGCCGTTTTCTTCGTTCCACCCACGGCCACTTGGCCGAGCCCTCTCTCTTTCGCCTGATTCGCCGGAAATCTTTCTTTGGCTAATGCAAGAACTGTGTTCCCACTGTACCTCGCAGCCGCCCGCCTCCTGCTAGCCATATACCTGCCGTATATACAAGGTGTCCCATGTAACCGGGACCGGTTGTGTTTGCCGAACATCCGGGACGATCCCGCGGGATAATGTCAAGTGCTTTGAGTGACATCCTCGAGCTCCCTTTATGCAGATTGACACGTTCGGATTTCAAATGCAAAAAGTGTTTAGCTTTGAAATGTTGGGTCTATCGAAAAGTTCTATCCGAAATCTCAGATCCGTCACTTTAAAGGGCTCATTTCGAAGAGAATGTGTGTATAAATACAATTATGAACAGACATATCCATGTATGACTCAAAAGAGTATGTACATACGTGTTCAAAATTGAAACGAAATTATGGGACAGAATTTTACGGTAGAACTTTCAGGTGTAGCTTATATGTGGACATATGTGGGAGTCGATAGGCTCAGGGCGATTTGATCAGAACGTGAACGGTATAATTTTTGTGTTGGACGATTTGGGAGATGAGGCGAATTTTTCAGGGACACCCCGTATCCGGAGGGTTGTAGTAGACGGGGCTAGGATACCGTGGGAGACGTGCATTTACAAGTGCAACTCGCCACAGGGAGATCGAGGCAAACCCCGCTTCTTCCCATACCCTTCAGGCTCGCTATATAATTCTCACGGCTGCACACGGTTTCCGCGTACATAGAGGAAAGTTCAGTGGCGAGAAACAGCCAAATAATACTGTACTGCTTCTTCCGGTGGCATCCGACTAGCCGGCGATGTCTGCGATCCGTTCTCGTGGGGCATCGTGTGTACGTCTTCATGGTTTTCGAAAATGTAAATCGCCCCGTTCACCAGCGAACCATGGACCCTCGAAAATTATGCGGCTAGAACGGCTACTAAATTGTCCACGCGTGGATCCTTTGTGGGCGGATGTGAACTGTCTGGGCATTTATGTGATAGATATTGGGCTAACGTTGTTCGTGTAGAGAGATGTCAGACGAGTTTTGGACTGTTGCACGAGTTTGCAATTATTCGAGACATTTTGGATTGTTATAGAAATTTTGAATTTCTGTACAACTCTTGAATTATTATACAACTTTTGAATTGACCTGTAATTCTTTGAATTATTGTACTACATTTAAACTGTACACCTCTTTAATTATTGTACAACTTATGAATTGTTATACAACTTTGAAGTGTCCTGTAATTTTT
This sequence comes from Coelioxys conoideus, assembly GCA_947623535.1. Taxonomy (NCBI): domain Eukaryota; kingdom Metazoa; phylum Arthropoda; class Insecta; order Hymenoptera; family Megachilidae; genus Coelioxys; species Coelioxys conoideus. The sequence continues at coordinate 6,300,880 of OX392450.1, forward strand.
GAATTGTTGTACAACTTTTGAGTTGACCTGTAATTCTTTGAATTATTGTACTACATTTAAACTGTACACCTCTTTAATTATTGTACAACTTATGAATCGTTATACAACTTTTGAATTGACCTGTAATTCTTTGAATTGTTGCACAACTTTTGAATTGACCTGTAATTTTTGTAATTATTCTACAACTTTTGAATTGTTCTACAATTATTGAATCATTGAACAACCTCTGAATTGTACAACTTTTGCACTGCACAATTTTTGAATTATTACACAAGTTTCATAATGTTACATTAGTTATAATATGCTATTGCTTTTGCATCGAGTTTACGTGGAACGAAGATATTTTGTTAGTTTCAATTTCAATTTGAAAATTTTTCTCATCGACGTCGTTTAAATTGCTAGTAAATTGTTGTTGAAATGTTTACCTGAGTCGTGCGGCGCTTCCTTGGTTATTCGTTTTTCGTGTACTATTTTTGCGTCTACCGTATACGCGCTACACGTCTGACCACCTACCACGATTATACTACTTGTCTGACCACCTACCGTTTCTGTATTCTTTTTTCTGACCACCTACCGTCTGTACTTTAGTCCGACCGGCCAGCTACCGAGGTTAAACTCCTTACTTCTACTGGATACTTACATGTAATACTTTGATCTCGTGGGTTTATGTTTCACTTACCGTTTTATTCGTGGTAATTGTACTGTTCTATTCTGCCTGTGCGAGTAACATTATTATCAATACTTGTTTCATTGTGAAGCACCTATGAAAAGTGTTTATTTGACTACGTTATGGTCTGCATACTAATTATTTAACTCTTTATTGTTCGAATGCCACTGATTCGATTATTGGTATTGGATAGAAAAGTAGTTTAAACGCTGTTCGTATACTACTTGTCTGACTACTCGATGTTCGTATACTACCTATCTGATCATCTATCATTCATACGCTAGTTAGCTTAAAACATGTTCATATACTGCTTACCAGATTGTCCACTATCCATATACTACTTATTTGACCACTCACCTTCCATATATTATTTACCTCATAACTTATCTTCACATATCACTTATCTGAACATCTTTCACCTTTGTTTAACATATTGTGTATATGCAATTTGTCTGACCATCCTCTTCATACTACTTGTCTGACCACCCATTGTCCATACACTACTTTTCTTACCACTTTTCATTTATAGACCACTTCTCCGACCACTTATAATTTATAGACTACTTGTCTGACAACTCACTGTTCGTATAAATCATATGCATTGTCTTTACATTGTTACAGTGACTGTCTGTCACATATCACTTGACCAACTGCATGTTGCCTATAAGTTAATTGTCAGACCACCTATCATCCGTATACTATTAGTCTGACTAACTATCACACATTTCACTGACAACATACTGAATATACGTTAATTGTCTGATCACTCATCATTTATATACTACTAGTCTGACTACCTATCACACATTCACTGACAACATACTGTCTGTACGTTAATTGGCTCATCACCTATCATTCATATACTACTAGTCTGAGTACCCATCACACTTTTCACTGACAACATACTGCCGGTACGTTAATTGTCTGATCATTCATCATTCGTATAATACTTCTTTGACTCTGTCGTATACGAATTCTGTGGCCATCTGCTGATAGTATATCACTTATGCTACTGTTTACTAGAGTCTACTAGCTGTGTATTATAAGTTCGTATATTTAAATTATTTATTTACTAGTGCTTGCTGTACAAGATTTATTTTAGCCGATTATCCGATGGTTCCTGCATCACACACTCGATGCAACGTTGCGTAATTTAAGTATCACTCGTGTGAACATTGTCGAAGACTTTTTGCATATCAGCAGCGGTACCTCGAGCATTTCTGCAATTAACGCGAGGTCAATTTCTGCGGTAGCAGAAATGTGTGGAATGTTGATTCCACGAATCGCGCTGGTCGTCTCCGCGAGAGTATTTCCTCCCGTAGGATCTTACATTCCTTTAATCGACCATTAGTGTGTTTCCCCCGGTTCGATCGAAAAAGGTGAAATTCGTGGAAAGTTCGGGATCGTATCCCGAAGATTCGTCGAACAATCCGGACGTCTTCGATGAATCGTTCGAAATTCGATACGGTCGACGTCGGTCTACGTCGACGAGTCTCGGACGAATCCGAGTTCTTGTTTATTTTGTTTCCGAGAGGAGACGGGTATAATTATGCAACCGGAGCGAACCGACAGATTGCGCTTTAAAAAGTACCGTGCCGAAGAAATTAGCTATCAAAACGAAGACGGTGAAGCGTCGACGAGAGTTTGGATACGTTCCTTTTGATCGAGATCTTATTAAAACTGAATTTCGTGACACTGTTTCTGATACTTCTTGCCCGGAACTCGAAGCGATTTCTTTCTCGATGCGACGATGAATCACGGACGCGATTAAAATCCGAGCTGTTTATTAAGTGGCACAAGTCCATTTATGTTCGAATCGAGATATTGAGAGGTTTGTGTTGCGTCAAATTTAAAATTATGGATAACAGATAATATAATGGAATAAAGTTTCTGTGTTTTTAATAGCGTCAAATTTATCATCACAATCAGCTTAATTAATTCAAAATGAATGGCGTTTTCAATTTTTAACATGGAACCTGGAAAAATAAGTATCCCTTGAAATAAAAATGTATACACTGTTGTTTTATGAAATCAAGGAACTTTTATTTTTGTTTATATAATTTTTACATTAAAGTTGATATTGTTTTATTCACTATCATTCAGTATTTTCCAGCTTGTGTATGCGGGAAAGATTTAAAATAATTATGGTGTGCAGGTGGTATATAGTGTAATAAATTAATTAAATCTTTGACATTAAACATGAAACTGTGACCTCACAAAACAGTATTGCATAATATATACCGTATTCATTTGAAACTCTCAGAATGGGACTTGCAACAGTTTCAAAATAAACTTTTTCATCAGTTCATAAACCAGCAGTTTTTCGCGTCGCAAAATCTTGACGTTTTTGAATATATTTATTAACAAGTTGCTTCAGAATGAAAAGATCATGTGAAGATGCAACTATTCAGGTCGGTAACTCGATTTTTTTGGAAAATGGATTTACGCCACATTGAAAATAAACGGCTCACGTAGTAGAAGAAAGTGTGTCAAGAATACAGGATGAAAGGAGAGTAAAGTTTCCGTAAACACGCTGAACATTTTCGTCGAAATACACGAATAATCTCGTAAGAAGATAAGAACCCGATTTAATTGCTCCTTTTCAATATTTCATTTCATAATTGTTTGCCGGGGCATGCTCTGCGCGTACGTCGAAGCAAATACGCGTTTTCATCAAATATTTCCCGGGCTCAGATTTAAAATACTACGGAAATTTTGCATATTTTTCGCGAACAATTTATTTCGTTTTGCCGTATCGTATAATTTACATATTTTCCCATGCTCTCGCATAAATATCCGCTGATACGATATTACTTGATAATCATTTTCCAGTATTAATGTTAAAAATTCACCGTACTCTTGAATCGAACGGCTCGATTGGTAACCCTTCACCAGCGTTTTTTTTTCTAGAAAAATGACTAATAATGTAGAATAATAAAGTAGATACTACTTTATTGAAAAAAAAAATTTTTCCCGGACCGGACGAAGTATAATATTAAAATTAAAAAGTGTTAAAGAAAACACTCATTTTTTACAGTAAATATAAAAAAAATTTTATTATGAAATTTATGAGAATTGTAAGTAAAACAATACAACAAATGAACATAATACAAGTTTTCATTGTTTATGACGGAATCTTTATTAAAAAATACAGAAGTATCGAGAATTCATTTGATTAATTACTAGAAATTAAATGCTAATATGGACGAATTATAAATTCATTTTATAATGTTATAAAGATTCTATAAAAATTTAAATTCTATCAAATTCTATAAAAATATATGTAAATATAATTCTATAAAAAAGTCATCAAAATTTAATATTATAATATTAATATCAATCTATAATCAATATTAATACTGCATTAAAAATTACAGAAAGATATTGGTGGTTGAAATAAACAATATATGTAGTGTATACATTTGTATACATTTATAAATCGGTTCTTCATAAATTTGTTTACATTTGTAAATTTGTATTTTGTAGATTCGTATACATTTATAAATTTATTTTTCATAGATTAGTATACAGTTGTTAATTTATTTTTCATACATTTACAATTTACTTATACAAAATTGAAATTTAAGGCAAAACGTACACAATTGTTTATATCTTTTTTTATTTCACGAAATATCACGGCATGTCACTGTACGGAGGCATTCGATCTCTTCTGTCTATAATGTTTAATATCAATAATGTCTATAATGTCGCGAATATGGCATAGTCCGTTCGTTAAGGGTTAAAAAACGAAGGGAAAAAATGGAATCGCGACGACGTTGCGCACCTGTCTCACGTTCCTCGCGATTTTTTATTTCTCCCGGTACATTTCCACCGAACTCGCCGCTGAATATTTCAGCTGGATATTTATTAGAATATATCATGCACGAGAATTTTTATCCCGGCGACCTGTCATTTCACCCGACGTCCTTCATATTTTACATGTCTCCAGACGTATCCGGTCGGTCTTAAAAAATGGCTACGGGTCTGTATGCCAACGCGATATATCGCAACGATGCACTTTGTCCCCGGACAACCCGTGAATAAATTATTTCGCGAATTACACGGCAATCAGCAAAGTGCCGATACCTCCTTATATTTTTCATGGTCCTTTCGGTAACGTTTCCGTCTCCTCGTGTTTCATTCGATAATGCTCGACAAATGTCCTTTTACCGAATGCAACAAAGTTTCCGGTCTTTTTGTCTCGTTTTACATTCAACTTCGGTGGGTGTGGTATTTCAAAAATTCCCCGTTATTCGACCACGTTCTACGTGTAAATTATCCGCGTACGATTTTTCCGTTCATTATTTTCCCGTCCGTGCGTCGATATTCGAAACGGAATAATAAATACAATATTTACAAATCGTTGCGCGATATTTCTACTTATTTATCGCGCGATAAATAGAATTTTGGTAAAATTTTACGGCCGCGTACGCCGATAGGAATTTAATTTCGGGCTCGTTCGATTAATTTTTCTCGGAGAAAATTTTCAACGGTTCTCATCGACAGCTTGTTGACGTTAACGCGCTGCGTTTTCATTAATTTTTCAGCGCGATATTAATATTCATGAATACGGTGATAGGCAGCGAACTTGTTCCGTGCTGGAAGAGTAACGCGATATTCGAAGTGGATTTTAAAATTAATACATAAACGCCGAAAGAAAGGGAGACATTAAATCGTTGTAAACGAATGTTAACCCGGGACGGAAAACTGCGTTCGATGAAATAATTGATCGAAGATAGGTTTAAACGGGACGCGACTTTAATTTTCTTTTACCGGCCGGGATTGAATTAAGAATTCATTTCGCGACGGGCGGGAAAGTTTAATTATTCGTTTTCAGCGGCGATTAGCGAATGTTTTCGAGTCGTCGATCGTTTCGCGTCCCGTTTCATCCTGTGTCGCTGGTTACATCGGGAAAGTTTCCGCGCGATTTCCCGGATATCCGGGCCAGAAAAACGCCGCCATTTAAACGCGGCGAGGCACGTTACTCATTAATTAACTCACAAATTGAATTCCGTTCATCCAGGAAAAAATGTGTTCACGCCGTTAGTTTCAATTATACGCCCGCGGGGGGATTGGTTTTCGATTGAACATGGAAAATCGCGATGTCGCCGAATATTAAAGCGGCGGAAAATTGAAACGTATCGGGAATTATTGTTTTCTGGTATTGAAATACGCTGCGGCAATTACCGAGGTAATAAATCAAACGTAGAAATATATGAACTACAAAAAGGACAAAAGTATTCGTACACTCAGAATGTACGAATAAAATCATTTTCTATATTATTAACTATATTTGAACATGTTTAAACATTCACATATACATGAGTACATATAGTATATTCATACATATTCATACATTCTCACATATATGTAGATATATGTACCTTCATACACATTCGCATGTATATGACTACATATATATTCATACATATCCATATGACTACATATGAATTTATACATATTCACATGAATATGACTACATATATATTCATACGTGTTGTTGTACATATGAATACATACATGTATGTTCAAGCATATTAACATATACATATATGATTACGTGTGTACATATTCACATACATGGAATGCATATATTTATCGTCCAATTTGTATCGAAGAAACGATTCTCCCGTTTGATAATAATATTGATAAAATTGACAGTGACGATGACGTCTCTTTAGTGCATTATTTTAAAAAATATTATACATTTAACAATTATAAATAATTATTCGAAACTCATGCATGTGTACTCATATAAGAGTAGTCATACATGTGCTCCTTCAAAAAATAAATACTTTCTAACAAAAATGTTATAAATGTGAGAGACGATCGTTTTGAATGCGTTCTAAAACGAATATAGAAAATAAAAATGGCGAAGGTTGATGACACGGAGATTGCCGTGAAGAGCCGTGCGAACTTGGTTGAAATTAGTGGAGTCAAAAGGGGGAACGTCAACGTTTGTTTGATTCTACACGCGACGGGTTAAAGTATTCATGGATTCAAACGTTTCACCCCGTACAAAGTATCGCATAGATAAGCGTATTAATTAATAATTGAACAGTGTGCCGCGTCGTTTGAATAATTCATGATTAAAAGTCGTTTCTTCGATACGTCATGGTATCGTGTCGGATTTGCGAGTTCGTGGGTTAACCTGACGCAGGAATTTATTAGCGTTTCTTTCTTTTTTCGATTCGACGATCGGTAATTGCGCGTGGAAATTCTGTGAACTGTCAATCGAGCGATTTCGATTGTTTTTAATTATCGACAAATCTTTCTACGACCAAGTATTGTATCGAGCGAACGTATTTGCGCCGCGCTAACAATCATTAATCGATCGTCGGGCAAGTATTAAATTAGACCGGTTCAAAGCAACCGTTTTATAGCCGTAATCAAATAATTGCTTGAAAAATAAAAAGCCGCGAATTCGATCGATATGTCGTGATGTTAGTAATTTTTAACCTCGATTCGATCAAATAGTGTTTGCTTTGACAAGCAGACGTTCGAGAATATAATAATTTCACCGAATGCCACTTGTAACATATCAAATCAAAGCTTCAAGTGAATGTCGCCGAGTGCTCGTTTAATCCGCGTTTTTTGGTATAAAAATCGATCCTTCGTTAAACCAAGTATTAGCTGGTAACAGATATTCACATTTCGATGGCCATTATTTTAAAACTTCGATTGAAATTATTTTAATATTTTAATTACCATTAATATTTGCTTAATATTTCTTTATAATCTTAATATTTTAATTAGCATTATTCTAACATTTCAGTCGTGATTATCTTGAAATTTTAATGATAAAGTATGAAAAGTCCTTAAATAGTCATTTTCTCTAGATTTTAAGCTTTAAATCCATATGCCATAAATGATATTTTCTGACAGTTTTCTGTTATGAAAATTTATTGTTTGAATTTCAGCTGTTAATCGTTACTATCACGATTGTCACGAAAACCGACATTTATAATGTTTGTCGAATAAAAATTGTAGGATGCCATTTTGTTGTTGCGCGTGGACATATTTTTCGTGAACGAAACTTTTATGAATTTCACTAGTACAATGTTTCTATTTCTTTTTTCTATTTAATTGCATATTGTTTTCGTATGAATCGATTTTTCGGAACGTGCTATTAGATTATTTTTATGAAAAGATTCATGATTGAAACATTGTATTTTAATGTTTTTTTTTTTTGTTTTTTTTTTTTTTTTTTATGAATCAATGTAATATGGATATGGAGGGAAACACGTCGAGTTGTTCTAATCGAAAACATGTTATGAAAGCTTTCAAACACCGTGTACATTTCATCGAGAAAATGTTTCTTCAATTGCTATACTTTTGCAAGCGCAAATAAATTATAAACGGATCACTCAAAACGAATGTACTGCAAATTGTGAATCACAATTGCAAGTAAATGTCAATTGGAATATCAATTTCAAGTAAATATCGAGCTAAGTATTACAAATAAATTTATTATTATGTGTCCATTACAAGTATCTAAACATCAGTGAAAAAGTACACATGTTTCTAAACGTCAGTTTAGAACCTTACATTTAGAACATTACATCAAAAAATGAATGAAAATTTCCAGTTTAGAACGCTTCGAACCAGATAAAAAATATATTTTTGCTTTCTCCACATAACGCCAATAATATCAATGAAAATTTATCGGACCTAATCTCCGCATAATCCGGAAGGCCGACAAATCAAATACAATTTTAATCAAATTGCATTACGTAACCACTAGTTAACTATTAACATTACCCCAACCAATTAACAATTAATGTTCTTGGGAGGTGTTCGATAATTAATACAGTCGGTTGTTCGAGGCAATCAAATCAGAAATTGTAATCGATCATTATCCAGCTGCATGGAACGCGATAAATTATGCGAATCGACTGCATGGTTGAACCGTAACCATTGAAAAATAGTTACTATCGCAATAAACTATATGGAAGCTGTATGTCGAACAATTGCCATAAGTTCTTTTTTCTTGTTCAAGCCGATACATATTGGGAACTATTAACATTACTATAACCAATTAACAATTAATGTTTTCGATCTATGATCGATAGTTAAATCCATCTGATCGATACCATCAAATCAGATATTATAATCGATCGTTATCCAGATGTAAGATACTATACCAATAAATTATGCGAATCGACTGCCTGTTTGAGCCTCAACCATTAGAAAAATAATTATGGTTGCAATAAACTATACAGAAAGTGTGCATCGAACGATTGCCATAAGTCTTTTTTCCTATTCGAGCCGATGTACCTTGGGAACTATTAACATTACCCAAACCAATTAACAATAAATATTTTCGACCTGTGATCGATAATTAAATCCATCTGATCGATACCATCAAATCAGATACGATAATCGATCGTTACCCAGCTGCAAGGTACTATACCAATAAATTATGCGAATCGATTGCATGTTTGAACCGTAACCATTGAAAGAAAGTTACTATCGCAATAAACTCTATGGAAACTGTGTATCGAACGATTGCCATAAGTCTCTTTTCTTGTTCGAGCCGATACACTTTGGAAAACCGGCGAGATAACGGTATGAGAAAGTAAAAAGACGAGTAAGATGTGAAAAGTGTGGCGGCGGCTACGGTGGATCATAAAAATGGGGGAACTCTATGCGATTTCCGAGCTCGGCCCATCTTCTTCCCCTTTGAACCGTACACCCTCTCACCCCCTTTTTACCATACACCATCACCCCCGTGGCACACCAATTTGATTCAGTTACAACCGCTAGCTTCCGTGGCCCCACCTTCGTACGGATTAAATGCAACTCTTGGCCGCGCACGTGCGCATAAAAATACCGGATCGTAAAATAAAATAACCGTAGGTGGCCGCCATTGTTCCGTCTATCGTCGAGAAAAAAAGTGATTCCCCGCTTTGAACAAGCAAAGTGTACGCCCGACCCCTTTTTCGCAACCCCATGGTTATCGAGCGTCCATTATGCCATGATCCTTCCCGAGGCCGCATAATCTGCACGTAGAAAGGGGCAAAAGGACTGTTTCGTCGGTACCTGGTGATTTTTTATCGTCGGCGGGATGCATATTCCCTTTGTAACGAGACTGGTGTAATTTGTTCGAACGGGCATCCCCTTTGTTTGAACGATTATCGGGAGGAGTGAACTAACAATCGTGGAACACTGCACGATAGTGTTCGCTCGAAGGAACACACCGATCATGAGTGGGAACGAGGCAGGATTGATCACTTTGTTGAGTTATGTTTATTTGAACTGTGAGGTGTGGTGTATGGTCAATCACTTGTTATTTGTGATTTGTTCTTCGACTTTGCAATTTTTTAATTTTACACTCCTATATTTAAAAAAACCAAATTCGAAACTTCACAAATCTCTACACCCCCAAATTTAAAAATACCCAAATTCATACATCCTTAAATTCCTAAATTCGCGAATTTCCAAATCCCCGTATTCGAACATTCACAAATTCTTACACCTCAAATTCCTACATCCCCCGATACGAAAATCTCAAATTTCTACGCTCCCAAATTCCAAAATACCCAAATTCGTACACCCCCAAATTCCTAAATTGTCAAATTTCTAAATTCGAAATTTCTACACCCAAAAATCCCTACATCTTCAAACTCGAAAATTCAGGAACTTCTACCGCCTCAAATACCAAAATTGTCAAATACCTAAATTTCCAAATTTCTACATCCACAAATTCCTACATTTGCAAATTCGAAAAGTCAAAAACTTCTACACCCTAAATTCTAAAATACCCAAATTCATATACCTGCAAATACCTAAATTTTCCAATTTCTGAATTCCCAAATTTCTAGATCCTCAAATTGCAAAATCTCCAAATTCCAAAATTCACAACCTTCTACACCCCTAAAGTCTCAAATACTCAAATTCATACACCCCCAAATTCCAAATTCTCCAGACTCGAAAATTCACAAATTCCCAGGTCCCTAAATTCCACATTCCAAAATTCACATGTGATGCCCTATTGTCACATCTTTCTCGAAAGATGAACGAACAGTCGCCTTCAATCATAAACTAAGGACTCCGCCATAAATTTTCTCCTCGAGTGGACTCTAACAAGTCCTACCCTGTTATTCGATCGAACGAATCGAGTTTTTCTGCACCAATTCCAACAAAATCTATGGGAATTTCTACAAAAGTAATTACAAACTTCTAAAGTCCCAGAATTCTCCGAGGTCCCAAAAAAATCTCGAGGCTTTTCGAACCCCGAACGCGATCGAAATCAAACGATCCCCGAAGATGCACTTTTACCGATCGAAATTCATCGGCCACGCAGTTCATTGAGCAACCCAATCCAAAAATTGGACGATTTTGTTTCGGAACTTCGTAACAGCGTTGCCGACAATTAGACGAGCTGGCGATATTTCGATTCGAGAGGAATATACCGTTTTCGCGGTACGCGTGTTTGCGCACACGGTACGTTTTTGTTTCTGTCCACCGTACTCGCTCTGATCTCGTTAGTCGCGAATTTAATTAATCCAATTAAACGAGACATAATTCTACACAAAACCGCGTTACATCACTCCGAGGCAGAGTGAATATTCAGCGGAGGATATGGTCGACGGCAACGATTCGCTTACAACGAAACAAGTTGAAACGTTCGCCACTTTTAATGGGAACGTTGAATATCGTTTACGCAACGGCTAACAAATACGTGCACCGTTTTTGCTTTCGATCGTGGCTGAACTGCATTCGCGTTCGACGTTCATCGATTGACGTCGTTCGCGATTTTTCAGGGAATTTCTACGTCTTTTGTTCGGTGCGTGATTAATAAAATACAGTCGACAATAATTGGCGCCAGATTTGCTGAACCCGTCAAAATGACGGATCTTGCGTTTCTTGTTTCCTATTACATAAATTATTCAGAAGCTTCTGTCAAAGCGTGTATTAAATTTTTTATTAAATTCTTTATGGAAATAAAGAATGATTGTATAAGATAGTTTACGTATTATTCATTATTTATTTATTTTTGTGGTTTGGTATCAATTTAACGAGTTATGTTTCTGTCGAGGCATTCAATTAACGACTTTTATTTTTTTGTCAAATCATTCGGTAAACAATTTTCATTTTTCGGTCGTTGATCTCTCGCGAAAAACTGTGTCAGGTATTTTACGAATTGCGAATTTCTTTCGTGCTGTAACGTAGTGTTTGATTTCCGATCGAAATACACGGATACATGCAGGTTTATTTAAAAAAAAAAACTATGCAAACATTCCTGTCTGTAATTGAACCGTTTATCGTTTTTATAAAACTAAAAAATAATCGATGTTGTATAACTTTATCGAGATCTATTTGTTCACCTTCAATTTTCCTAGTAATTAAAATAGACAAATAATAGCAAATAATTCCCTTTGTATTTGTGTTAGATGTTATACGCATAGTCCGACGAGATTTCATGACAGAAAAGTATGTCGAAATATCACTCTCAATACATTAATTTAAAGTTTAACGCTTGAAAAACTTTCTGTACAAGCATCTCGTTATTATTGCAATTACAAAATGGCTGACTATTATTTAAACTGTTTAACAACCGCTTTCATAATGTATAAATTCTGACACAATTTCATGACAGAAAAGTATCTCGAAATATCACTTTCGACGCATTAATTTAAAGTTTAACGCTTGAAAAAGTTTCTTTATAAGCATCTCGTTATTATTGCAACTACAAAATGGCTGACTGTTATTTAAAGTGGTTAACAACCGCTTTCATAATGTATAAATTCTGACACAAAAGTATTTCGAAATATCACTTTCGACACGTTAATTTAATATCTAGAGCTTGAAAAAGTTTCTATACATGCATCTCATTATTATTGCAACTACAAAATGGCTGACTGTTACTTAAAGCGAATAATTAACCGCTTTCGGAGTGCATAAACTCTGACACAATTTCATGACAGAAAAGTATCTCGAAATATCGCTTATAGCATATTAATATAAACTTCAAAGTGTGACAAAAATTACCGTTTAGATGTTTTATTGATATTTTTCCTGTATATAGACTACATCTTCGTTGATCAAACGACGTATTAACAATTTTGAATATTCAATATCTGGCCTGTTCGTTCGAAAACAATTCAGAAAATGTTATTATATTTCCCATTTGCATTTTACCACGAATTTATAGTTCCAAGATAGATTATACAATATTCCAACCACCTCGTGTTGCGATACAAGATATAAATTAGTACTGCGATCTGGTCACATCGTTTGTTACAACATAGTACAGGCCATTTTGTATCAAGTATATTTATAAAAATAATATATAATCTTCTTCTTCAGACCTCAAGGTTTAAATTAGTACACAATAGACGCTATTTCCAAACACTTTTCTGTGATGAATTTACTATAGACCCTGAACGTTCAGAAATCCGGCATTTAGTACGCGGTAGTCTAATATTTTCTGTAGTAATTCGAAAAAGAGTTTGATAAGGTACGATATGAATTGAAAGAGATTAAAAGATCGGGATCCCGATGATTCGCCGTTCCTATCCTATTAACGTAACTTGATTTTTAATTCCGTTTACTTTACTTCCTGTTCTATGCTCGGCTCCTTTTCTCCTCATCCGGCGCGCGCCGTTAAGTTCCTTAAACGAGAGTCGAAAGCTGGCAAACTCTTAAGGATATAATCCTGCCACTCCAAGACTATGATCCTTCTAACGGTGGAAGCTTGGCTAGCGTGATATTATATAAAAACTATTCTGCTTTAGTATCATTTGCTCTTAGGCCCGGAAGTTCGCCAGTTTTCTTCCAGACGATCGTTCTTTACGATATCCCCCGGTCGTTTCGATTTTGTAACGCGATTTCCTATTATTTCCGTGACGCGAGAATTATTTCCGAAAATCTCGCCGTTGGATTATTTCGATAACCTCGCTGTTCGATTATTCCGAATAACCGCAATCAATCGGATAATTTGTTGCTCTTAATCGGACCAATTAATTTAGTTTCAGTTGTATCGGATAACATTTTGTCTCGAAGAAATTATAACATCCAACGATTTTGCAATAAATTGCCTCTGTATTGCAGCTACATTTTTACTTCGTTTGTAATTCATATTCTTTGCGGCTATATTCTGTGTTCAATTCGTTGACACATTGTACCGGTAGAAATTCTATTACATAGTATTTTTATTTTTAATAAATCCTACCAAATATATTCACAATATTTTATCATATTTGCTGTTGGTAATAGTTAAAATGAATATTTCCAGTTTATTAAATAAATTGTTCATATCGCAAGTGGTAATTTCATATGGAAACTTAAGCGTCACATTTTTATTTTTAATAAATCCTACAAAATATATTTACAATATTTTGTTACATTTACTGTCCATAGTTCCAAGTTGTTAAAACGAATATTTCCAGTTAATTAAATAAATTCTTGACCATACAGATGATAAATTCATATTGACATGTAAGTGTCACACATACGAGGATGATGTGGCAGTTGATGTGTTAACCGGTCAATTGCGTTCGACGTATATACACGTCAATCTAAAAGTTCATTCCGATGCTATTAACATTAATAAATTATTAATCGTTCATCGAATAAAAGTGTAACTTTTGCACATATTTACTTTCTTACATATAACATATATGTACTATGTTCGTCGGGTGCACTCGTCATTGGTTGATTTCAATAATTTTAATAAGTTTATTTTTTAAGCTAAATTCCACAGTTAAGTGTTTAATTCAGGTAACGAAATTTAACCACGATAAATCCGTAAGTTTTTAAACAAGGATAAATAAGCGAATTATCGAATACATCGTAAAATGCTTTGATTAAAGCAAACTTCAGCAATGCTTATTAATGCTTTTAAGGTGGCGAAGGTAATTCGAACGATGCTGATTTATAGGGTCGATAAGATTAAAGATCAGGATAACTCGTTCCATATCGTAACACGCCGGTGAATGTATATAATTTCGATCTTCTTGATTCCCACGAGGATGTCGCCCACGTCGTGGGGAAAACGTGCTCGCGTAAATTCACGGTGAAATGTTGCTTCACTATACTCCACTTTGCCATATTACTCTGTGTTCTCGAATTCGCATATACCGCGTAAGATTTATTAGCTCGGCGAAACTCGAAACATTCACCAATATCATCCGAACTTCCCGTTCATATCGATAAAATTAAAATTTACTGCTTCCTACTGCTACCGTCTTGAGTGTGCGTTCGAAAACTGCAATTCGTTAAACAAAATTCGCCGAATAAAATCGCGCGTCCGATTAAATTCTTCGGAGAAGTTAGAAAATATTCGTTAAAATTATTCGTCGTACGAAACTGGAGTTTGAAATTAAAAACATGTTCTTTATCTTTATAAACGAGGATGATATTCGAAAATGGTATGATATTATATGATATCATGAGGTGCATAAACTTTATACGTTCGAGATTGAATTCGAATAATTTTTATGTCTCCTTAATTATTTTTCTGCCTTCCATTCCTTGTAGAATGGAAAATATGAAGTGTATGCTTTTATCTCTTCATGTCCTTTGCCTCGTATGTGAGCATGCGATCATATGTGAGTTTATAACAGGCATAAGGTACATTCCGAAACTGTTACAAAAATGGATTTGTGATCTTTCCTAAATTTGCAAACCAGAAAATAAATCTTAATTGCCATAAGGAAAGTAAAAGTGTCTTCACATATGTTGGATTACATATGCATATGTTCCAACGGATACTTCGTGCAACGACTGATTTTTCTTTGATCTGTAAGCCAGAATTTTAGCAAAGTATTACGACTATCAAGGAGTAAAAATAATTGTTATGTCTGAAACTGCATTTGCAACTATCGAGTAACATTTACTGTTTTCAAAATATTATGAGTTTATTTTTTATTGAGTAAATACGAAGACAAATATGTTTAATTTTCTTTGTTGTAACTAAAATTAGAAATTTGTCCATGAAGTGGTTACACGAATTTTCTGTGTTACGAGTGAAATTAAAAATTCGTACCTGAAGAGGTTAAATGGCGAGCGTGTACTTAAATCGTCGACTAGGGTAAATTGAATACGTTGATCAGCAATATTCAGCCTTGATCGTAAGCTACATAATTTGATAGCAAATAGTTTCGGCTTTAGCGACGAACGTGCTTGCAGGTCTAATTTCATAAAACCGTAGATTTCATTTAAATTTTCCACCACGACTGGAATTCCCTCCGGTCTGTCCATTTTACCGCGAGCATTTCCGTATAGTTAAGAGTTAAAATCGCATTGAAATATTTTTCGTCGGGGAAAGAAGTTGGAAAGTCGACTATAACGTGGCGAACGTTTTCAATAGAAACTTTCAGCCCTCGGAACGTCGAAGAATATAATCTTAAATGCATCGATTCCCCGAGTATCCACTTCTGTTCGGAATTTTTCTACCGTTCGTGGACCCATTGTTTCCGCTTTTAATTTCTGCGATATTCTGCCGAGTAATTAATCGATTGATAGACGAATGTGCTGCGCGTCCTGAATCATCGGTTATTTGTACACCTTCGCATACATAACACCGACGTATAATATACAATTACTTCTATGTTAAATATGAAGTTGAAAAATCAATGAACAAACGCTGAAACATAAATGAATACACTTATTTATCTTGATGACAACCAGCTCGGATGTCGAGGAAACTATCTTAACGAATTTCGATATTCGAAGATGGAAATTTGTGAAAAGATCATTTGACCCCTTTCGTAGTTTTAGTGTTAATCGGAATATTAATTAAACGCGTGTCTTTCTTTCGGAGCGGCCGAAATTTGAATACTTTAGAACTTGAAGATACGGAGTGAAGGAAATTTGAGAATTCGCAGAGTGACACATTTGGAGAGGAGGGAATTTGTAGAATTAGAGATTTTGGAACTTAAGGTGAAGGAGTTTTGGGGATTTGAAAGTTTGGAGAGTATTGAATTTGAAGATTTGGAAATTTGGAGAACTGGAAATTGGAAGATTTGAAAATTTGTGGAGTAGGACATTTGGAGATATGAAAATTAGGAGAGTAGTATATTTTGAAGTTCTGGAAATTTGGAGAATAGGATATTTGAAGTTTTGAACATTTATGCAGTAGAAAATTTGAAAATTTCGAAAGTTTGGAGTCTAGGAAGTTTGAAAATTTAGAAATCCGGAAAGTAGAAAATTGAAGAATCTTAAAATTTGAAAAGTAGGAAATTTGAGAATTTAGATATTTGAAGAATAGGATATTTGAAAACTTGGAAATTTGAAGAATAGGAAATTTATATACATTTGGAAGTTTGAGAACTGTGGAATTGAAAAATTTGGAAATTTGAAAAATAGGAAAATTTCATGACCTTAAAATTTGAACATTAAAAAATTTGAAAATGTAGTCTGTACAAAAAAAAAAAATTATGTTTGGTATTCTTCGTCGTGTCTATGCGTCACAGAAGACGATTAAAAAGCTCGAACAAATGAAACAGCTTATTGGACTTCTTTCGTGTCCCTTTTGATCAAGATCCCCGAGTGATTCTCATAAATGTAATCTTAATATTTGTCGTGGCTCGCTATCATTTGTATGCAGATTCCATCTGGGTGAGAATTTATACGCTAAAACGCTTTCCGGACTGATGTTTAAAGGAACAATATTTATTCAGCTCGGGAGGATCCGTGAATCTGTGTGGTTTGAAAAAATACGCAATATTTTAAATAGATATTTAACGCGAAATTTTCTCTCGCTATAGATTACAGATGTTTGTTCAGACGGGGCTGCCTGAATGTTGTCTGTTCGTTAAATTTATTTTAATCTCGACTAAATTCCAGCCGATGCTCAAATATGTATTAGTAATTAACCATTGTGGCGAGAGTTTTCAATTTTTTTTTAAATTCGTTAGTTGCTAAGGTTCGGGTTTATCGCACCTTGAAGTTAACATTTGTTAAATTTTTAGGTTTTGCAGTTCTCCTCAAGTTATCTCAAGTTCTCCAGTTTCTGCGTTATCATACTTTTGAATTGCTAAATGTCTGAATTCATAAATTTTTAAGTCATCAAATTTCTAAAATTCTAGATTGTTATATTACTAAACTATAATAGTTTCTACTTTGCTAAATATCTAAATTAGAAATTTCACAAGTACCAAATTTCCCAGTGTCCAAATTCTCATATTCCCTAGTTTTTACGTTGACGCGGTTCTAAATTGCCGGATTTCTTACAAACAAATTTCCTGAATCCTCAAATTCGCAAATATCCATACTATTCGGTTCCTAAATGGCCAAATTTCTATATCGTCAAACTCTGAAATTGTCGACTTTCTAAATTACTAAATTTCGAAATTACCGAATCGTAAATTGCAAAACCTCTTAATCGCAGCTTCGTGAATCACCATATATCTGCATCTAAATCTATCGTGTTTCTAAATGGTCAAATTTCCGCATTACTCTATTTTAGGGAATCTCCACATTTTCAGCCTAGCGGGTTACCAAGTTGGTATAAAATTCTGCGTTATCCCAGTTTGCAGAATTTCAACATCGTCGAGTTTCCGAATGACCGAATTCGTACAAAATTCCGCATTATCCCAGTTCGCCAAACTTCTTCGTTTCCAAATTTCCGCGTTGCCAAGTTTCCGCAAACTGTTGACTCTCTGAATAGCTGAATTTTCATACGTCCGAAAATTCATACATCCATCGATCGCTCGATTTCTTTGCCATCGAATTCCGAATCCCGAAGTCCCCGAATTCCTACGAATCTCCCGGATTCGCTAAATAACCGGGAAACCCGAAAGCCGCGAGTGAAACGTTCGATATCTCGACGGAGATTCCGTCTCGTTCGTCGATTAATCGAGCACGTTTAACCGGGTCGTCGAGACGTCGTTGGCCAGAAGTTTCCGAAATATTACGTCGAGTCATATGTAACTACCGTTTTTTATCAGACATTTATTTTGCTTCCATTGCATAACAATTATATTAACACTAAAACTACCGACGTATAACGCACAATTGTTTTCATGTTAAAAAGGAAGTTGAGAAATACATGAACAAACGATGAAACATAAATGAATACCCTTATAGAATCTCCATCTTAATGACAATCACCATAAATATCAAGAAGACCAGCTTAACAAATTTTGTCATTTGAAGTGGGAAATTTGTGGAAAGGTTATTTGACCCCTTTGGTAGTTTTAGTATTAATTCACATGTATTCGCCACTATTATGTACGACCTTCTGCGATCTTACTGGCAGTTTATCAATTCCTTGTAACATGTGATCGGCTTGGTCTGGAAGAAATTTTCGACAGCCTGGCTTGCTCTTCAGAATTGAAGGTTTTTCCATTCAAAAAGTTTTGTAAAGTACTGTTAAGGCAAGGTCCGGGGGGTAAGATGATCGTGGTAAAACAGACTACCTCTTTTTCTGTTCTTAACAAAACTTTTTGAATGGAAAATGGTTCAATTCTGAAGAGCAAGTCAGTCAGGTTGTCGAAAATTTCGCCAAACCAAGTACATTTTACAAGGAAGGAATTAATAAACTGCCGGGAGAAGGTCATACATAATAGTGGCGAATACATGATAAATTAACACTAAGATCTTAGATTTCTTATTTTCAATTAGGGAAATTATTAAAGAGCCTATGTCAAAATCTATGTTAATCTTCATCGAGATAAAGAACCTTTGTATACACTGGTTAATGTATTATCCATTATTTACTTATTTCCTTAGCTTATTTTCAGTTTGGACTTAAGTGGTCATTGATGGCCCGTAGATCTAGTGTTAATATAATTTTGTTATTCGATGAAAGCGAAATAAATGTCTGATAAAGAAACGGAAGTTACTTATACTCGACCTAATAATTGCAACAGTGTACTTGCCACGGTTGGCTCCATACGAGCGCGAATAAAACGCGGAAAAAACGTGTCCCGGAAAACGTCATTACGACGGCAGCGTTCCCCGGTTAAATGCGCCCCGAAATATCCCGCGGGAGCTGTCCTTTCGTCGGTTAATTAGTTAAAATCCCCTTTTCCCGTCGGTGATAAGCCGGTGAATTTCGTTCTTAACGACCTCTGGCCAGCTTCAACGTAGTCTCCTTTAAGGGGACAATGACGGCACCGTCCGTGCTCGGCTTTCTCTCTTTTCACCGTGGCTGTACACGAAACGATCCTGTACGCGTTCAGGGTGCATACCACGGGGACCCATTCACGATGTTCGAGTCATTGTTCCGCATGTTCCGATATCGTCTTCAACAGTTACGTCTTCGACCGCCACGTCCGCCGGGGACACTCGTTTAACGACCAGATGGGACTCGTCGATGCCTACAATAACCCCCATTGTCTTTTTCACTTCCTTAACAGAGGATTCGGTGGACGGCTACTTCTCCTAAGGGCGATTAATAAATCTCGTGGAACGATCTTCTCGACTCGTTTCTTTATTCCGAGTAAATCGGACGCGGCGAAGTTTGCTTTTAATTAACGCGCTCGTTCGTTTCATTTTAATACACCTCGCTGTGGATGTGGAATATGTATCAGCTAGGGACAATGGTATACGTACAGTTGGAGCATGGAAATAAAAATAATGTTTTCTATGTTGTTAATTATATTTGTACGTATATATGTTATACGTATATACAGTTATATATGTTTGAAGGTACTTAATAATATAGGAAATATCGTTGTTTTCATTTTTGCAGTCCAAATGTACGATTACTTTTATCCCTCACTGCATAAACATGTGGAATGTCTGTATACATATATGAATATAGAATATGTATATACGTGCAATAATGAGGAATATCGATATACATGTAAGTCTGTATAATATCTATATAAATATGAGAATGTGGATCATCTATTGGCATATGAGGATGTGGAACATCTATCTGGATATGAGGATGTGGTCCATCTATGTGCATACGAGGGTGTGGAACATTCATATGCATATGAGGATGTGTAATATCTATACACATACAAGAATGTGGAATATCTATATACATATAAGGATGTGGAATATCTATATGCATATGAGGATGTGGAACGTGTATGTGCATATGTGTGTGTGGTATATCTATGTACATATAAGGATGTGGAACATCTATATGCATATGGGAATATGGAAGATTTATAGACATATAGGTATGTGGAATATCTATGTGCATATAAGATATGCTCTTTCAATATTTTTTTAAGTATTAAATTACGAATTGGAGAATGGTGATGTGACAGAGAGATGATATCGACGATAACAATGACTTTCCTTAGCTCTTTAGATTTCATCGTCGACGGATAATTATTCCTGAAGCGATTAATAAAGAATGCTCGAACATTTTCTTTCGCGTAAGTGAGCGGAATGGAAATCCCTGTAAGTTCTTTTAATCCAACAAAAAACCGGTTCATCGTGGTGGAAGATCGTTTTAATTTGTCCAATTATATGTATATTCGATTATATACGTATCGACCGATCGCATCGTAGAGATAACGGGGTTAAAAAGGATGTCAATGTTCTCGTTACAAAAGAGACACCACGGGGTTTATTATTAACCCCTTGGCTTTCGAGATTTGTTAAAAGCGGCAAAGGTTAATTGCTTGTACTGCTAATTACAGAGAGTCACGCTGTTAACCATTTAACTCTTTCTTGAACGATAATGGATATATCCTGAAAGAGGGAACACCGGTTCTTGACAAGTTAATTGCGAGAGAGCACGATCTGCAAAGCGATTTTTATAACAACCCCGACTTCGCAGCCGAGTTCCGCCTTCGTTGATATCAAGGGGAAAAGATGAAAGAACTTTAGAAAATTCCTTTGTAACGTAAAAATAATCCAAAACTATTTATCGTAACTTCCGGCAATCGACTTCGTTTTCAACTTTCTGCATTCCGAATAACAGCGAAAGATGGGAACGACTCGATATTCGTTTACGTTCGCTGAAAAGTTTCGTTGTTAGGTTTACTTATGTTCAATTTAGAATCTTTATACGCCTTTGGCTCAGTTTTTTATGCGCGTATTTTGACTAGTTAATAATAGAGATGTGTTAATATGTTTGTAATAGAATTTCACAGGTTTATTCTGTAACAGAGTTGCGAGTTTCTGAAATTCTGGAATTACTGAACCTGCAAGAAGAGATTTCGAAGTTTTTAACTTTCGAAATTTTAACGATGCAAGTTTAAAGTGAGGCCTGAGATTTCTGTATTTAACAAATTTTTAAGTCGAAAAGTAGCGAAATCTTGAGTTTGAAAGTTTCAGGTCACTAAATTTCCAGTGGTCTATATTTTTGAGGTTCTAAGGTTTCGAAGTGTTCAGTTATCGGAATTTCTTGATTTTGCAATTCTTGGATATTAATATTCTCAAAATTCGAATTTTTTAATCGACAAGTTTTCAAATTTCTACAAATTCTCCGAGTCGTCAAATTTTCAAGTATTCAACCCTCTGATTCTCCAAATTCCCCAATTTTTTTCAAACTTTCTATCTCTACAAATTATCTAACTTAAGCAATTCCAAGATTCTCTACCTCCCAACCCCTAAAGCGTTAAATCTAAATTCTGAAATTCGGTCGATTGACAAACTCTCATATATGCGTATTGCCATACACGAATATTCGTAAATCCGAAATTTCCACCTCGCAAATCTCCGAGGTCTCAAGCTTCCGAATTTCCAAAATCCCCGTACATCAATTTATCGTAGATCCCCCATGCGTTCGGCCACGAATTTCCGATACGAAATCCGCGTCTATCAACGTCCTCGCACGTGAACAAAGGGAGCGATATTCGATAATAAAGGAAAGAATCGTTGGCGTTATTAACGGTTCGCAATAATAAAGGGTAAATCGCAGCGTTCTAAATCTTAACGGCGAACAGGTGCGAGCTGTTGGCTGCTAAATCGTTTCATAAAGTACAGCGATCCAACGTGCACGCTTTTCGAAATCCCGATAATGGCCTCAAAAGCCTCTAACACGTATGTATATATAGATGTATAGCTTGTGCCGACATGCCACGGTGTTACGCATGGCAAACAATTCAAGCCAAATGTCGTATTCGTACATATATGCATACATATTACATTCGCTCGCACGCACACACACGCTGGACAGCCGACATTTCGGCTGTGTTTCGTCATCACAGGTGGCGATTCATGAATTCATCGGCTTCCCATTGATCAACGACCAATCGATACGGTATTCCCTTCTGATTCGATTGTATCTACGAGCAATCGTGTTGCAACCGAACATTTAGTTCGTGATCTTTCGGATAATCTTCCATCGCTGCTATTTCGTTATATTATTTCTACGTTATTGCGAATAACTCGTTCTCTAAAGCTTCGTCGCGTAAAAATACGTCGACACACATTTGTGATACGATAACTCGTATACGTACATGCACACATATGTACACGTATATGACATGTGCACGTACACGAATATGTACACGTATATTACATGTACACATACACGTATATGTATACGTACACGTATACATATATGTACATATCATATGTACTCGTCCACATATGTATGTACGTTTTGTTAATACTTTCCTACGTTTGTACAAACGACGATTGAATTTATGTATCGATTTTATGTGGGATTATGCTGTATGTACATAATACACGGTTAACGAGAATGTCTCACCAGTATACGTATGTGCACATCATGTTTGCAGGGCACGAAAAGCCGAATCATGAAAATAATTCGACAGATTTTATCAGAAAATTTGATATTTCAAAACGGTTGTCTAAAAACAGTAGATAGTTTTCGAACATTTTTCGTTGCTTTCGAGTATAAATAATGCATTTATAATGAAAGTATCAACTGCAAACTGCAAATTTGTAATCGAGGCATAAATTGTAAGTGCAGTTCGTAATTAATACATGAATCATAAATGCAATTTGCAATTGCAGTTCAAAGCATAAGTACAATTCGTAGTCAAAGTATAATTCGTAAACATAATTTGCAATTAAGGTGTGAATTATAAATGCGGTGCACAATCAAAATATAAATCGTAAATAAAATTTGAAATCGGAATACGAATCGTAGATACAATTTATAATTGCAATACAGATAAATGTTTGCTCGCAAACATTTTGTATCATCAACTAAAAGAAAACAGCGAGCGTTTAACGCGCGTAACCATTTCGGAACATTTTTTTATCGTAATCCGTATGAAAGCAGTGAATATTTAATGCGTAACCGGTCGAGCGAAAATGACGAAAAACGCGTTCGAATGCTCGTAAAGGGAACGCGGATTTTTCCCGGTGAATAAGAAGAAAAATTCCGATCGCTAAAGTAGCGTAAACCGAAGAAAATCGATGGAATTTCCTCGACGCCATCCTCTCACGTGTCTATAATATCCTTCTTTAATGGAAACGCTTTCGAGTTTGATTTTACCCGTTGCGAAACGAACTTGATCGAAAGAATTCATTGAACGCTGTTTCATCGAATCCCCATTTTCACCGGGCATTCCTACATAATTATGTGCTTCGCGAAAAATTGCTTTTCGTTTTTAAACGCAACAACGCTGATGCAACTCGCTGTGTGCAACGATCGAGTCGATACTCGAAG
Source organism: Coelioxys conoideus (assembly GCA_947623535.1). Lineage (NCBI taxonomy): Eukaryota > Metazoa > Arthropoda > Insecta > Hymenoptera > Megachilidae > Coelioxys > Coelioxys conoideus. The sequence continues at coordinate 6,325,053 of OX392450.1, forward strand.
TATCGGAATCGCGGATTCGACTGTCGAATCGATTCTCGAACACAGAAACTTGCGCGAGGTGAAAGTGTGCATTGTATCTGCGTGGTGTATTTTAGAAACAAATATAATCAAGAATAAATGTACTTCTTGAGAGTAAGAAAAATAAATATGACTTTTCGTAAGAAAATTTTTTTTTTAAGGAAAATATAGTGTTCCTGAAGAAAAGTCTGACTATTCAGGAGAGGAAATTTGTCGTTTCTTAAGAAAAATATGGCTTTTCCTAAGAAAAATAATCTTGATTATGGGAGAACAGGTAGCGTTGTTTTATTTGTACAGATCTTTTGAGATACCCTAAGAATTTGTAATTTTTGGGGTTCGGTAATATAAGTATTGTGAATTTATTAGGTTATTGAGAAGTTATTAAAATAATTTCAAGTTATTCTTGTAGAATTCTTGCAACATCGAAAACACATAGAACTTAGAAACGCATATAGCACATCTCAAACCCTAAAATCTACAAATTCTCAGAAGGTCGAAGATCACATATTCATAAACCTTCGTGCTCTAAGATGTAAAAACTACAAATTCTCAGATTCTCAAAGTTCTACCTCTTAAAGTCTCGAATCTTCAATTATTCAACCCTCTAAGTCTTATTCCCTGATTTTTCTCAAACTTTCTATCTATACAAATTCCAAAATTCCCTGTTTCCGAATTGTCAAATCCTCAAATTGACAAGTTCTGAGATTCTCAAGGATCACATATGCATGAACCCTGGTGTTCTAAAATATTAAAACAACAAATTCTCAAATCGTCGGATTCCTACCTCGCAGATTCTCAACCATCGAAATATTCAACCCTCTAAGTCTCCAAATTCCCTGATTTTTTTCAATCTTTCTATCTCTACAAATTCCAAAATTCACTGTTTCCCAAGTTCTGAGATTCTCAAGGATCACATATTCATAAATCCACGTGTCCTAAAATGTTAAAACTGCAAATTCTCAAATCTCCAAATATTCAACCCTCTCAGTCGAATTCCCCGATTTGTCTCAAAAGTCCATGTGCCCCATCAAGTTTTTCCGCCCATCCATTCCACATTACGCGTAGTTAGCCCACATACACGTCCTTGTCCAAGGTAAACGCTCTTTTCGCGTTATTCGTCGTTAAAAGTCTCTCGGGGGTGAATGTCGGAGGAAAGCCGCAAAGGGGGTGGCTGTGAAGAATCGGTGGCGATCGTACAAACTCCGGTTGAACATTTCAGAGTGGTTCCGGTGGCGCATGTCGGTTCGTTTTAAGCGTTTCGCGAGCGTGGAATTTTCACGTGGACCATTGTGTGCATGTCGGGGCTCATGCATCGAAGGTGAATGGCGGGCGGGGTGGTCCGTGGGTGGCCGTAGTACAACGTCGGCCTCTCGCGGGAAATACGTCGAGTATCTGAATAAATCGAAACAGCCAAAGTGATTCTCCAACTTAAATTAGTTTCTGGCTGGCATGGAGAGAGGCCAGCTTCGTTCCTCTTACTCGCTCGATGCTGCTTCCGTTACACGGGACACGCGAATAGTTACCCTCGCTTCTTTTCCGCTTTGCTCGACCCTTCCGTCACGATAATTTTTTTTCCCCCGATACAAACTCCGATTTCCGGCTACCGTTGGTTCGTTTCTTGCATATTACGTCTATTAACGTGCTAGGATTTATTCGAAAAGTGCGTCAGAACTGTTGGGTTGTTCGGAAAGTGATTTCGTTTCTTCCTATCAGTCATGCATGTAAGAAATTCTTAGAATTTGGAAAGCTGAGAATTTGAAAATATAGGAATTCGGAACTTTCAGATTTTGGAAATCTGAGAATTCGGTTTTTTCAGAATTTGGAAATTTGAGAATTCGGAATTTTCAGAATTTCGAAATCCGGGAATTCGGAATTTTCAGAATTTCGAAATTTGCGAATTCGAAATTTTCAGAATTTGTAAATGTGAGAATTCGGAATTTTCAGAATTTGGAAATCTGCGAATTCGAAATTTTCAGAATTTGGAAATGTGCGAATTCGGAATTTCCAGAATTTCGGAATCTGCGAATTCGGAATTATCAGAATTTGGAAATCAGCGAATTCGAAATTTTTAGTATTTGAAAATTTGCGAATTCGGAATTTTTAGAATTGAGAAATCTGAGACTTCGGATTTTTCAGAATTTAGAAATCTGAGAATTGGATAAAAATCTGTCTTGCTTGTGAAAAAGTTCGAAAAGTTTGTGGTTGTTACCACAAAAAATAAATGACAAAATTTGTTAAGCTGGTCTTCTTGACTCTTATCCTAATTGTCACCGAGATAAAGAATCTATAAGTGTATTCATTTATGTTTCGTCTCTTTAATTCCAGAGATATTCCCAAAAATATACTTTCAACCCTCAACTTTGAGGGTTATTATCACCCCTTCACGGTGAACGGTGGACGATATAATAAAATACGTGTCAAATATTTTCTTGAGAACTGTCTTCCACATAAGTTTCATTAAAATCGAAGTGTTCAGGTTGGATATGTTTCCTTGTAAGTACAGATTCACTAGTGCATTTAGAAGCACACAGTGCACATTGTACATTGTACACCATGCGCTACCACCGTCCGCATTTGCAAATACAAATTTCATGGTTCGATAAAAAAATATCGAAATAAATCTTCAGATCGAAGAGTTCGGATTTAATCCGCAAACACGACGCACCGACAGCTGTTTCGACGCGCAATTTTTTTTTTACGGCAAACGGGAAAGATATTTGTTTCGTTGTACGATTGGTTTCTAAACTTTGTACGGTACGCGACTGCCATAACAGTGAATGTTTCAGTATCAATTTTCCGGCTAACACGGTTCTATATCGATTCGTATCGCGATACAATTTTTCGAATCGTTCTTTCGTGGACGCACGAGCTTTGTGTAAACTCGATGAATTTGTACCTGCTTCCGATGTTTTATATTTTATTCCGTTCTGTCCTCCGTTTCAGTCTACCGACTTCGATATAAATCGCGTTCGACAAAAATTCAATAGTAAACAACATTTCGACGCTGGAAATATTTACTCCGGTCACAAATGGATTTGCTGTTAGGAAGAAATTAAAAAGCTTTTGTCGCGTGTTCGTCGATTCGCGTTGTTTGTTTAATTCGAAAACATTTCGACGGACTTCTCGATTACAAGAGTTGCATTGTCGTTACGTGCCGTAACTGTTGTGCAAATATAAATTTTATACGTCGTTCTCCGTTGTTTATACCATCAAATTATTTCATTCGTTACATTTTTTTTGTCTTCAAATTATTTTACATATTTCATTTTTTTTTTTCCTCAAATTATTTTACATATTTCATCTTTTTTCCTTCAAATTACAATATTTTATGTATTACATTTTTTTTCTTCAAATTATATAACATATTACATTTTTTTTTCCTTCAAATTACAATATTTTATGTATTAGATTTTTTTTCTCAATTATTTTACATATTACATTTTTTTCCTTCAAATTACAATATTTTATGTATTACATTTTTTTTCTTCAAATTACAATATTTTATGTATTACATTTTTTTTCTTCAAATTACAATATTTTATGTATTACATTTTTTTTCTTCAAGTTATATAACATATTACATTTTTTTTTTCCTTCAAATTACAATATTTTATGTATTAAATTTTTTTTTCTCAAATTATTTTACCTATTAAATTTGTTTTCTTTAAAGTACAATATTTTATGTATTACATTTTTTTCTTAAAATTATAATAGTTTATGTATTACGTTTTTTCTTCAAATTATTTTACATGTTACATTTTTATACTTCAAATTATTTTGACAGGTAGTATTCGACGTTGTTTCCGCGTCGTACACGAAACGCGTTTGATATTGTTATGAAGTTAAAAACGATTTGATGGAACAATTGGAAGGAGAGCAGTATCGCGTTGGCACGAGAGATGCAAACTTTTCGAAAGGTGTCGTTGAATTCGCGAATTTGAAGAAATCGAGGGTAACATTCGGAAAAGTCGTATTTTATGCGAGTGTCAGCTTGCAAACACCCCGGATATCATTTCAATATAAACTGTTTCCCAGAACGTCTCCGTATGGAGATGATTAGAAAACTTTGATTGCCAGATTACAGCGGCGAAGATTTATGAAGTATCCATGAAGAGCTTTGTCGACACAATATTATATCCTTCGTGAGTTAACGTCGCGTTTCAAATTTATTTTCGACGAATTTCAATGGGTTGGACATTTTTAACGTCAACCTCTACGATAACAAATTCTCAAGCTTCTTACTTTGTGGATTTATAAGTTTCTACGTATTCGCGTTTTTAGACCTCTCAATCCCTAGTTTTTTTTAGATTTTTACGTTTTCAGATTTTTATAGTGTGAGATTTTTGGATTATTAAATTTCTAGATTTTCGGATACTTAAGTTTCTAGATTTTTAGATTTTTCCATTTTTGGATTTCTAGATTTCTAAATTTCTAAATTTCTGGATCCCAAAAATCCGGAATTCAAAAGCTTCGTGAATATATTAATTTGTAAATATGCAATTGCCCAAATGGCGAAACTTCAAAATTTCTACCGTCGTTATTTTAAAGTAAAAGATTGAAGCCAGTATGCATCGAAGACGAAATGTAGAGAGAAGTGATAAATATTAAATAAAACTCAGATATCTGTTCCGAAATGTACTTTTATTTTACGTGTGCAGCTCGATGTTTGAAATATGAACAAATGGACGGAGTGGAACGGATAGATGGTTTTCGAAGATCCAATTTTCAATGGAACATGTTACGTGTATTATATTCTGCTGTTTCTTCGGATGAGAGCAGAAAAGTGAAAACATGCTTTTCAAACTAGAATTTATATATCTTTGATTTACGACTAAAGATTTTCATACATTATCATCATATATTTTGTGATGCTACGTTGTTTGTCATTTTTTCACTTCAGTTCTATAGTATCAAATACTCAAATTCGCAAATTTCATAAAATTCACAAACCTCAAGTGCTAAACATTTCCAAATATTCAAATTTCATATTCCCCAAATATTCAAGTTTCCAAATTAAAAATTCCCCAAATATTCAAATGTCCAAATTTCAAATTCCTCAAATATTAATTTTCCAAATTTCAAATTCCCCAAATACTCAAATTTCCAAATTCCAAATGCCCAAATATTCAAATGTCCAAATTTCAAATTCCCCAAACATTAATTTTCCAAATTCCAAATTCCCCAATTACTCAGATTTCCAAATTCCAAATGCCCAAATATTCAAATGTCCAAATTTCAAATTCCCCAAATATTAATTTTCCAAATTCCAAATTCTCCAAATTCTCCAAATACTCAAATTTCCAAATTCCCAAATATTCAAATGTCCAAATTTCAAATTTGCGGAATTCCTACAGTTCCAAACACTCGAATTCCAAAATTTCGAATCCCCCAAATTCCCCAGTATCCAACACCCAAATTCGCAAAATATCGAAATTTCGAGGAATTTCAGAATTCCTGAAGATCTCCAGATATATCGCGTACAAAATTTATCCAATTTCAACCAGTCGTTATCTCTGTCCGAACATAAATCTCATTTCCCTAATAAATAATCATTCGAATTTTAATTTCGATCATTCGACAAGAGTTCGAAAATTTGTTTAAACGGATCTTTAACCAGATTTTCATCGGGCATGCATAATTCTGAGTATCAATATATATCTACCCTCACATTTTATACAAGAAAAATGTGATATAGAAATTATTTGACAATGCAGGAGACACCCAGTATATCGCAGGGAGATTGCATGCATACGTACAATATATGGACGAATGTCGACAGAGAAACATTAAGGATGAACACACGCGGAAACAACTCCTATTCCTATATATCCAGATTTACAACATTTCCTGTCAATGATATTCGTTCCTGTACACATATGCTCGCGCACGCGCACTAAGGCGATAAAATCGGTGCGCATTTAATGGTTCCATTAGCAATTTTCGCTGTAATATACAACGTTTAATAGCAGGAAAAACAGTCGGCCATAACGTTTCGTTATCAATGAACCGGTTTCGATAAACTTCGATCTACGAAATTATTGCTTCACGCGTTGATTACCGCGGTAAAAATAACTTTCTGTAATACGCGATTGTGGTTTCGTGATTGATACAACGTTCGAATTATCAATCGGAATATCGATTCGGTTTTTTGATTGGTATTGTAAATTGGCATTGTAGAAGCGATTTAAATGCGGCAATCATTCGATTGCAGACTTACTATAACACATTTTTTAATTTTTGTATCTTTGGATAATTATATAATAAATTTTCGGAATTCCTGTATTCTCAAATTTCTCGAATTTCCAGATTCTCAGATTCTGAAATTCTCAAACTTATCAAATTTCTCAAGTGCCTAAATTCTCAAATTTCAAAAATTTCTAAATTCATAAACCCTGAAATCCCGGATTTCTAAATCCCAAAATTTGAAAGTTCCCATATTCTGAAATTCCGAAATATCAAAATATCTATATTCGCAAATTCCACTTTGCAGAATTCTCAAATTCTTTCAGGAATTCTCCAATTCTCAAATTTCCCAAACTATAATTCTCAAAGTTCGCAAATTTTCAAATTCTCAAACGTTGATTCTTAAATTTCTCGAGTTCTCAAATTGCCAAATTTGCAAAATTCCAAACCCATACAATTCTAAACCGTTCAAACTTCTAAATACCCAAACTCTTGGCTCTCCAAATTCCAAAATTTTCATATTCTCAAATCCCTAGTTCCAGATTTCCCCGAACTACTGCATTTCAAACAACGTAACCCAGAATTCTCAAGAAGGTTAACACAAAATCTTTCACATTGAACAACTGTTGAAACAATCGTTTCTTCGTCATCGAACACGATTACTATCGATATCTCTGTATTCAAACTCCTTTGTACAATTCACTGTAAATCCATTAATACTAAATTGTTGCATCAAATAAAACTACGAGTCGAAATATCTTTTCATCAGCGAATAAACGACGATTCGAGTGCAAAATATTGCACGTATCCGCAACGATCAATGAAACCCCTAAATATTTTCGCGTTTCCACGAAACGATCGATCGAACTGACCCGATATTATTCGCCCCGATATCGAAACTTTATCCGAATTAAAAGAAAAGGCAACGATCGAGACGAACCGAATAAATGTTCGCGACGAGCTTGACGAACATCTGTTCATGAAGGAACGGAATATAAAAAGGGAATAAAAGCTCGATTCTCATAAACGTCACTGTAGATGTACGTTTTATAGCACTTCTGTTGGTAATGTTCCCGGCTTTCGGAAAGTAGATCCGAATGAGAGAGGCGGAAGTTTTTACAGCTTCATCGAAGCGCAAGAAAAATAAAATTTCTCCGCCGTATACATCGCCGTTTATGTTCTTTCGCCCGGTCAATTTTCCACGTTCGTCGAATCAACCCGTTATGAGCAACTTCGCGATCTTATTATCATTTATTTAGATAGCTGACGAAGATTAGGCGAACGTAGTTTTGAGACTTTGCCCGAAAATTTCCACGCGCATTATTCATTCGACTTGTTCGCCGACGAATAATCGCTGTTCGTCCAAAAATTTCATGAATTAATTACCAACGGATTATCGAAGTTGATGGGACGCGATAAAACTTCGTGGGAATATTGTCGGTTCGCGGTTTCGAGACTTAGACATTTCGAAAATGGTATGTTGACGAAGTTGGAGATGTGGAAGTTTGAAAATATACAAATTGAATGTGGAAATTTTTAAATTCACAAATCGAAGATGTAAAGATTTGACAATTCACAGACTGGAAATATGAAGATTTGAAAATTTAGAAATTGGAGATGTAGTGATTTGACAATTCACAAATTCAAGATGTAGAGATTTAAAAATTCACAAAATGAAGATGAAAAGATTTGATAATTCACAAATTGAAGATACAGAAATTAAAAAATTCAGAAATTGAAGATGTAGAAGCTGAATATTCAGAAACTTTAGTTGTAAAGATATGAAAATTCTGAAATTGGAGATGCAGAAATTAAAAAATTCAGCAATTGAAGATGCAGAAACTGAATATTCAGAAACTTTAGTTGTAAAGATATGAAAATTCGGCAATTGGAGATGTAAAATTAAAAAATTCTGAAATTATAGATGTAGAAATTTGTAAATTCAGAAATTGGAGATTGAAAGAGTTGCATGGGTGAACATTTAAAAACTTGCAACCTTCACAATTCTGAAGTTTAAAAATTTGGAAATTTGACTATTTTTTATAGAAATCCAAAGAGTGGAGTATTTGAGAATATGAAAATTTAGAAAATTTTTCCGAATCCTGAAAATTTAAGAACATCTTAGAAATCCAGAACTTCGAGTATTTGGGAATGTGAAACTTTAAAGAATCGAAAACTTATAAATTAACAAATATAAAAATGAGAGAGTGTGCAATATCCTGAAAAATGAAAAATTCAGAAATTTGAGAGTTCAGAATGTAAAATCATATAAATTCAGAAGATTAAAAATAATTCATCGAGTCTGCGAACAAAGGTACCAAATTTTCGATCTCGAAAGACGAACAACCGGAATGTATTCGTTATAACTGTACGAAATCCCCGACGTAGCCATTCGATAACAAGGAAACGAGTTTCGCTGAAGTTGTTTCGCGATGTTACAAAAGATACGATGTTGCAAGTTCGAGCAACACCTGTACAGTTCACAGCGCGGTGCAACAACACGATCTTTCCGGTTGACGGGTGTGAATGCACTTTGCGATTTTTATTCCGAGATATTGTCGGATCGATGGAAAAACCTGGCTAGTCACCTGCACGATCCCTGTACCGTGACAAGTAATTTCTTTCCGCTGCTCGAACGACTGCTCGTCGATTGATCGAATTCTTTTAATTCGATGGTTTAGCGGTAAGAACGGATTGTAAAGTTCCTGTAAGAGCGAAATCGATTGAATTTATTTCTAGACAACGTTTCCCGATTCTGACCACTTCGGCGCACCATAATCCCCACGAACTTTTTCTAAACTTAACTTCTTGTAATCTCGTACAAAAATTTCATTGCTGTAATGGACACTTTTTAGATAGATTGGTAGATTGATAGATTGATAGATTGATAGATTGATAGATTGATAGATTGATAGATTGATAGATTGATAGATTGATAGATTGATAGATCGATAGATTGATAGATCGATAGATCGATAGATCGATAGATTGATAGATTGATAGATTGGTCGATTGGTCGATTGGTCGATTGGTCGATTGGTCGATTGGTCGATTGGTCGATTGGTCGATTGGTCGGTTGATAGATGTATAGATTGGTAGATGGTACATCGGTATGTTGATAGATCGATAGATTGATAAATTGATAGGTAGGTAGATTGATAGATTTCTAGATTGCTATATTAATAGATTGGTAGATCGATAAATTTATTAATGGGTAGATTGATAGATTGCTTGATTGATAGATTGATGGATTGATAGTTTGGTAGATTTTTAAATGCGGATTCCCGGATTTCTTTCTTCTGAACATTTATATTTTTTTCAAATGCGAAAATTCTCAGATTTCCTCCTTATAGAATTTTCATATTTCGAAATTTTTTGAATTTCCAAATTCCCAAGTTTCTACCGTGGAATTGCTGAATTTCGAAATTTCTGGTCATTTCCAATTCTCAGATATCTCGATCTTGAAGATTTCGATTTTTCCAAATTACCAGTTTCCTGAACACAACAATTTCCATGTTCGGTAATGTCTCTATTGCGATATTTCTCTCACATTCTGGAGTCCAATCTCGTGCAGAAAATATCTCTAGAAAATATCTCTATTTTCCGAACATCTCGAATTGCGAACTTTGACGGGTTCTCCGAATCCCGAAACTCCTCTTCGAATTACAAATCGTCAACTTTCCGAGCTGCGAACTTTCGAATAGCCGTCCGCAAAAAATTGTACGCGGTCATTTCCAAGTTGACCGATCGCGATTTGCGTCCAGATCGCATTTATTACCAAGTTGACCGATCGTCGAAAGCGGCATCGTTTCTCGTCGTTGTAACCAGGATCAATCGGGAGATTTTTATAACTCACGCTCCGTTCTAATCTACTTTGATGTAGTATAAATCCAACGTGATGTTTCGTCGGCGATAAAAAAAAAAAAAAGGAAAAAAAAAAATCCATAGCGTAGTTTCCGCCGGAAGGCAATAAACGAGGGCACATATTTTTGACGTTTTTCGGCCAATTTAATCCCTTTACGGTATGTCGAAGGTAGATTAACCAGCTGTTTTAAATGCATACGCGTTGTTTTGTATTCAGAGAGCCCCGTCGTCGTCGAGCGTACAATTTCAAGGGAAATCATAAGCTCGAATTGGCCAGCTTCCCTTTGGGCATCGTTGCATTTAATATCGCATTTCTCCGGTACTTACAAGACGATAACGAATATAATATCGTGTACTACTTTTCAAGTGTCACTTTGGTCCTGGGGCGAATACTGCTGCAATTCCTGCCTGTTCGATGTTGACTTTGTCGGTTTCGTTTGATGTTCCGGTTTCGTGCCGACAGTTATTTCGCTCGTTACCATTGCTGCCCGATACGAGACACATGAAAACATTATTTTTTTTTTCATAATGTCCCGCGTGAATGCAGACTTATTTGGAGATTTAGTTGCTTTCGCGCGTAGAAACATTCTGTACGAATTATCTTTCTTTTTTTTTTGTTCGATCGAAGTTCTGCGAATGCGCGAGAATATTTGAATGATAAATTATTTTGATAAATCGAATTATCGGAGTTGGTTTAGGCTCTTAAATGTTCGGTTGCACGATGAAACGTGAAAAGTCCAACGCTGTTTCGTGACAGGAAAGTTTCACTAAGTGACACTTGCGGTGTATGAATTTAAAGCTTGAAGTATTACTATGATTAAAAAAATAAGGTTGGAAAATTACTGTATCGATTATTTGGTAATGTTCTGAACATAAAACGCTCGGATATCATTCATGGCTAATAAAGTTTCAAGTTTCCAGATATTTAAATTCTTCGGTTTTCAAATGTTCGAATTTCAAAAATCGACGAACACACAGATTTTCAAATTTTGGAGTTCGAAATTTCCTACGTATTTCAATATCCAAATTTCCAAATTGCCGGATTCTTGGATACACAAATATCTATATTTGCGAGTTAGTATATTCGCAAAAATCAGCGAAAGCAAACGAACGATAGGTCCGTTTCATGGTTACCAGAATTTCCCTAGGAATGCTAGATTCGCCATCGTAGATGTTGGAGGAGACATTCAAGGAGACGTTGCTTCCGCCAGAGCGGTTTCCTCCGGTTAATATTTAAAAGCTGGGCTGCAATTTGGCAGGAGCGTGCCGACGATTCCTGATTGTCCCGTGGAGATTTCGGGGCTGGACGATCCCGAAGGAAAAGCGGCACGGGCCGTGATTGGCTGATTGGCCTGTGACCGATTTCTAAGTCCGGGCACGCCATACAACGCGGACTCTAACTCAACAACGAGAACGCTCGGCAAGGCCTGACCGGAATTTTTTCCATGTAATTACGTCTACGTATACACTCGGTCCTCCTGGGCGGCCATCAGGGTACCATGACTCGCCATCTGCCACCCACACGACCCTGCAACAACCCCCCGGTGTCACTGCAGTGAAACTAAATCATCCCTCGGAATGAACGCCGTCGCGATATACCGTGCGAGCTCTTTCACGTGCACGGAAAATCTACTCGAGTATTTCCCTCGATTTTCCTGTCGAATCAGGATGCCGCGCCCCGTGCTCTGATTTATTTTGCCCCGTGGAAAACCGGCGCTCGTCAACTCGACCGTTTAACATTGCCGCGACGAGAATCTATGTCGTATTTGGTCATATAGCGAGAGGGGCTTTCGTTGGGACATTAAACGCACGTGTTTCGACGAGATCGCCGGGAGGACGGGATTTTTTACGGGGTGGGTGACGATATTCGTCATTTGCAGAATCTTTGGGCAGATTTAGGTAATTAGAGTCTCGAGATTGGTATTAACGAATAGTTGAATTGAAGTCTTGGATTTTCTGGGCCTTGGGAGCTCGAATTTTCGGATTGTATCTACTCAATTGTACAAATGTTTGAATCTACCGAATTTCTGCATTTGCGTATTTTTAAATCGACGATTTGTATATTGACGGGTTTTAAATTTCTCAGAAGTATTTTAGTACTTTTATTAAATGAAAATCTTTAATATTTTAAATCTTACAAATCTTGCATATCTTAAATATGATATATCTTAACAAAATCTTGAATATCTGAAACATTATAAATGTTTAAAAGATCTTGAATATCTTAAACATTGCGAATCTAAAAAAACCTTGCATATCTTAAATATGATAAATATTCTAAATATTAAAAAGATCTTGAATATATAAAACATGTTAAATATCTTAAATATGTCGCATATCTCAAACATTCTAAATCTTAAAAGAAAACCCTAATATATTAAACATATTAAATATCTTAAATACTATAACTCTTAAAAAAATCTTGAATACCTAATATCTCGAAAAGATCTCGAACATCTGAAATATCTGACACGTGAAAAAATCGTATTATTCCCGAATCTAAAACGAACGAGAAACACCTCGAATATTCAAGATTGTCCAAATAATAAAACGAAACGATTCCGCGAATTGGTGAACGTCGAAATCGGAGAAGTAGCGAAATTCGAGCGATATCCAGAACGCCGGATAATTCCTCGTCTTCGCGAGAATCCGAATCGGTGGGAATTATCGGGAGCAGCGAGACGGAAGGAGCCGGATATCCGGCCGAAAATTTGCTCTCGATTCCCAGAGTAAACGGAAGCTGAGGTGTTTCGAGCGGGAATACGCGGCCGTGTTCGTCAGCCGGCTGCAGTTTAGGCGGAATCCGTACGGTAAATTTTTTAATCCGCAGAACAAGCTACGTTGAAATTTCGCCGGCGAAGAATCCTTTAAACAAACGTTGCCGAAGCTGACGAAAATATACTGCGAGATACGAGCGTGAAAAATCGCGCGAAATCGAAGAACACCGTCCGCGGGTTTAAATCCACGGCGCAGTTGCTCAGCTTCTTCGGCAAATAGTTTTATCTTTTCGCCGGAGAGTTTCTACTTCTTTCCTGCCAACCACGAGCAGATTATAAATTATGGATACCTGAAAATCTTCCGAGAGAGGACGACACTTGTTCGGAAATCGAGCAAGGGTCATTTCACGTCGAATCGATCATTTCTTCGCCCCACCATCTGCGATTTTGTTTCAATTAAAATATGCTATAATTCATGCGAAATTAGGGGAGGTTTAAGTCATCGTTTTGCCGATTTCGAATTTTGTAACAAATTACAAGCCTTCAAAGTTTGCAGTTTTTGCCCATTTTTGCGAGATTAGACTTCACTTACGAATTTTTTTCTCAGAAGTTACTCTTCCGATTGAGCTAATTTTCTGTTTGTTTTATTTATAAAGGATTGGGCTACTATAAAATATTTTTTCTGACTTCGTCACTTTATTATATAATATGAAAGAATTTAAACAAATTCTTTTTTTACATTTTTCAATGAGGAGCCTGAAACTGTTTTAGGGTGGTACTCATGGTGTTAATGGTAAATGAAATTAGTGTTTCGGTATTGATACAACGATGCCGGAATAATGCTTTTTACAGTGCCCAATTAAAGGCAACCAGTGGTTGCGAATTTATTGCCGGAATGAAAATTAATTACGAGCCACGTTGTTTAACATTCGAGGGATTTGTTCAAGTTAGATTAACCGATGGCGTTCACGTTCTCGCGTCGCCGACTTTTGTAGCTTCGGCTGCTTTCGACGAACTTCAAACAGCTTGTGTGGTACTGCTCGAGAGAAATTGATTGGAATAATAACTTTTCGCTTTGCGATCGACCAACTGGCGGAAACTTTTTGAAACCTTTCCACGTATTACACTTTGCACGACAATGCGGTTATAGAAGTTTGCGCTAACAAAGGGCCGTTTGATGGAGGACCATTTGTTCCCGCCAATTTAATTCATCTCGAAACATTCTTGTCCACCAAATTGCTAAAGCCACGCTGTCGTTGTTCACCGAAGATTTTTTCTTAATCCTGTTTATTGAAAGTACTCGACCAGAACCGCGACCGTGGTTTCGTACAGCTTTGAAAATTACCGCGAAACTGTTTCGATAATTATTACAAAATCGAGGTGAAATATTTCAATGCTTATTATTACAAGTTATTTTAACTTTGATACTGTAAGTTAATTCGAACGTTGCTTTGATATAGAACTCACGTCCAATTTCTGTTACAATATAACGAGCTCGTTGAGACAGAAATAACTGTAAAATGCAATTACGATAGCGATTACAAACCCGGCGCGCAGGAGCGTTTTGTATGACAATAATTATTTGTATAGTCGGGATAGTTGTGATTGAAATAGAAGATAATACGTTACGTCGTCCGTAAATTCATGAATATAAATGTTGATTCACACTCGCTATTTCTAGGAAATATGATTACATCACCGTGTAGGATTTTAGCCAGGAATATTAAATAGAATTTTAGCAAGAGGAATTAATGACAGCGGGATGGTTGAATGCGGTTGAAATGTTACGATAAACTGAACAGCTAACAAACGGAGGGGAAACCATGAATAATTCATGGGGTGCAAAGTGTTTATATTTTAAAATAACGCGGGGACATTAATATTGCATAACCTGGGAGTAGCTTGATGTCTCGAAAGTCGTTCCAGACTCGGAACTTTCCGGATGCGCAAATATTGCTCACTAATATCTTCAGCCAGTCGATGACTTGTATACTTGGATATTCCTTTCCCTTCAATTTCCTCGGGAATCGTGCCTCGTCACTCGAGTTTCGATCTTTTATTAACATTTCGACCGCGGAATTTGAATAATATATGCATTTATTCTTTTTCTATTCTCGTCGCTACACGCGTATCACATTTTGCGACACGATTCCGTGACATAAAAGTGTCGCGAAATGGAACCTGCCGTACACCAATTTCACACCCGCAGTTCGACGAAAATGTTCGTGTATGCGCGCCTTAACGCGAAACGGGTTAATGCAAAATTTATATTAATGCAAGTTATTACATATTCGATTTTGAAACGTACAGATTCTAACGCGATTTCATGACATAAAAGTATCGCGAAATAACTCTTGTCGTACATGAAATTAAAGCCTAAGATTTCGCGAATATTACCCAGTATATGCACCCGTGATCGATATTCTAAATGCGGAGTGGCTCGATAGAATTCTAGTATTGATTCAGTTTGCTACATCTGCAACGATCGATTTTGTAAGATGGAGCTTCTAACGCGATTTCATGACATAAAAGTGTCATGAAATAGTACTTGTTATACATCAATTTAAAGCTTAAGATTCAATGAATATCACCCAGTGTGTGCACCGGTCATTGATATTCCCAATACAAAATGGCTGCATTCTGAAGAGAAGGTGCAACGTTATTACAAACCATTGATTCGGTGTCAATCGACTGCTGTATTTAAGAGTCAACCATTTTGAATTAAGAACATTCATGGAGGGTGCATCTACATAGTCATACTCAGTGAACTTCAATCTTTAAATTGATGTATCACAAGTCCACTTTCGTTATACTTTTATGTCATGAAATTTGTCAGATTTCATACTTTGTTTCAAAATTTTACATTACATACCTTACATTGGATTCTAGTTGAAAGTAAAAATATTTAATTCTAAAAAATGTTTTTATCTACACGGGTTTCATAAAGTCAATTCGTGATCGACACGATTCCGTGATTCTAAATTTACCAACTATTTAAAGATGGTTTGAAAGCCACTTCCGTTTCGTCTTCGCTGATACTTCAAAATGCATTCTGAATTCATTTAACGAATATCGGATGCGAATTGCAAATAGTATATTTTATATCCAGATATTCCGAGAATAATATCGATGTTTAATAGAAATAAATTTTTAAAGATTCATCGAACTTCGTTGCTATTCGAGTTAATTTAATTTCCGTTTTTGTATTTTTTAATAGCCGTCGGTGATCTTCCACATTGTATTTTCCATAAGTTTCACGGAATTTTATACCGTGTCTATTTTTTTTTATTTGCTTCTCATTGTTGTGTGCATTTATTTGGACCGTAAATTACGTCACTATTATTCTTTCTTCCTTATCCGGCATCGAGGGTTTATTTGTTCATATCTTATATCTCGTATCGTCGTTCTCCGTGTGTGTCCGTTCTGTATGATTGCTTCTGTTTTATTAACTCATACAGTGTATTTTATCTTCCATCAGAATGTGTTATTTGCCTACTTTGATTCCGATAGTATATTTCAGCGCACAATTTTGTTAAAAGTACCGAAATATCAAGATATTCAACATTGTAGAAATTGAGGTAAAAATAAAATGTTAGAAATTTGAAACGATTAAACGCTATAGATCGTGATTGATGTAAACTGATGTAAAATAGGAACTTGGTTAATTAGAAATTTTGTATGCAAAATTGGAAACTGGGAATTAGGAAATTAAGAACGTTGAAATTAGTATTTCGAAATGACAAATTTTATTAATAAATTAATAGAAATTCGAAGGTTACGAATTTTCCGTGTCAGAAACGAGGAAATTAGAAATTTCGATATCAGAAATTAAGAAATTAGGAATTCTGTGTATCAGAAATTTCTAAAGTATAAAATGACAAAATTCGAAATTCTAAACATTAGAAACGAACCACCATGGAATATTAATAGCATAAGAAGGTATTCGAAGAATTTTGAATATCAGAAATCAGAAACCCAAAAATTTAATCACGAACATTTCCACAACAAATAACTTGTATCGATTCGTGTCGGTTTGTCAGATTCAATGATGTTATACAGTTCGTCTTAATTGCTCAACCGAAATGATGCAGTATGAACCGTGTCCAGTATTTCCGGCGAACGAACATCGATCCGTTTCTGAAAATAATCGAATTTTATTGGGAGCACTTATTCTCCGGGGCATCGAAAAACACTTTGCTAGTTGCAGAAACTTTGGCTATTTACTCGGGCGAAGTTTGCTGCTTAACTTAAAGACGAATCAAGAATAGTGATTGGTCCCGATTTAAATATTCGTGTCGCATTTAAATTTCAAACGAAAGCAGAATATAACCCGGGGATTCGACCTAGCCAGACACAGGGTTCACCCTGAAAATCTTGAAAATCTTTTCACGTACACTGCTCACGGCCCGAGTGGTATTTAGCGGGGAAATGTTTTTATTCCGTAACCACTTGGCTGAACGAGCAAAAATACTCGTTGTGTTTAGTATTTCCGTCCTTCTACAGCTTCCTGTATCGCGAAACAGCGCGGTTTAATTTGTAAACGTTGAAATTCTCGATGTTACCGCCGTGTTGCCTGCTACGATCAAATTCTCCCTTAACTTTTCAAACAGAACGTACTTCATTCTTTTTTTTACATAATCTCTACAGAAATGTCTACATAAACATCTTTATTATGAAATTTTCTTAAAATTTTAATGCCATCATTAAATATAATGATTGTAAAATGTTGATTTCAGTGGGCTCATTAAATATTGTGATTATAAAATTTTCATTGCAATGTAATCATTAAATATAATGATTATAAAATTTTTATTTCAGTGGAATCATTAAATATAATGATTATAGAATTTTCATTTGAATGGAGTCATTAAATATAGTGCTTAATATCTTCTTGTAAGTAAATCTCATAGATAATTATGTGTTATAAAACAGCTGTTAAATTGTAACTTCTTTGAGAAAATTTATATTGCATCACTCTTGCACACAGTGATAATTGTATATACGTATCTAACTGGTAATATTACTTAGTATTTTCATTTTTAATAAATCTTACCAAGTATTTTCACAACAATTTGTCGTATTTATTTCGTGAGCAAAATGAATAGTGAGCAAATTTTGAATAATGAAGCTGTTAAATTTTTGTGTAAATTTGGGTGTCACCCATATATGGGTGATATGATAGTCCAAATGTTAATTTGTCGAATTTATCGATACAACGTTCGAATTTTAGAGTTGTTCTGCCTTAACATCGAAACAACGCGTTTAGCGAAGTTCAACGAGGGAGATAAAAAGATCATGGTCGTTGGTTAAAACCGAACGAATTCGATTCCCGGGAACGTTTACCATTTACATTCGTTGAATAGGTGGCAGACAAACGTTGGCAACGATAGTTGAGGCAATAGTGATTCGTTTTCGAAAGTTCGTGAGTAATGCCGTGACACGGAATGTGTTTTACTCACTGTCGTCCCCGGGTATTATCGAACTTTCAACGAATTTCTCCTGACTAATTCGGAAATTCTGCATAGTTTCGTTGCTCGAATCGAGATAACAGTAATGAACTCGACAAACACTTCGCGCCTCGTAATTCTCAATATTTCTGCTATACCGCGTCGTTAACGAACGGTAACTGGTTGCACGAGACACCGATTGCGAATTTAAGAATTCGAGAATTTACAGACTGCGAAATTCCAGGATTCTGCGACGATTGGTGACCGAGGAACTGTGGTATTCGGAAATGTGGGGTGTGCGAATTTTGGGAAGTTGGAAGGTGCGATTCTTGGGGGTTCGAAATTAGGCGATTTGAGATTTTTGACATTCGAGGGAAATTTAAGATTTCGGGGATTTGGAAATTTAGAAATTCGCGAACCGGGAATTTGAGTGTTTTAGTATGGCAGAGTGAAAAGACACCATTTTCTTTTTGAATGACAGACCTGGTCTTTGGAGAACACAACAAATTCGACTTCCTTCGAAGACGTTAGTTACTCGCGTAATGTAGATGATCCCTTGACGCAATAGTTACTGGCATAATGAAGATGCTCCTCCCCAATTTAGGGAATTTTGAATTTGGAAGTGTGGAAATTGGGAAATTGGAGACGGGTAATTTAGAGTTTTGGCACTTGTAATGTTGGTGATTCTGAATTTTAAAAACTTGGAATTTTAAATTTTGGGAATTTACAAATTTAGAATTTGGGAATTTGCAAATTTGGAATTCGGTGGATTTTGAATATGGGGCATTTTGAATTTTGGGAATTCGAAATTTGGGACATTTTGGAATTTGCAATTTTAGGACCGCGGAGTTTTGAGAATTTGGGATTTGGAATTGAAATCTACAATTTTAAAAATTTTGAATTTGTAAATTTGGAATCTTGGAATCTTGGAATTTTAGAAAATTAAAAAGATGGAATTTACTATTTCAGGAATGTGGAGTTATGGGAATTTGAAATTTTGCTAATTTGATCTCAAATATTCAGCCTTTAGACCATTGCCTTTTGACCCCGAAGAACCCTGTAACCAGGAAAACACCCTAATGAGCTGCACACTGTCCCTTCTGGCCACTGCATATATAAAAACTCCAAATTTTCTGAAAGTCGTATGTCAAAATGAGTACAATAGAATTAAATAGAATATAGATTAAATGACTGGGAATAGAAGAATCTGGCCACGGAGCGGGGAAGATCCCTTCAGGTAAGAGAATCGACCTCGGAACCATCGAGAGCTGGAAATATAGAAAAATGTCTAATACATAATCGCGATCGGTCATTAGAGAAATATAGGAAGTGACGGGGTCAGAAACGAAGGCAGTGCTTGTGTAGTCGTAGTTTCAGCAGGTGCCTTTTGTAACTGCCAACGGGCCAATCTAAGTGACGTACGGCTTTGCACGACCTCGCGACCTCATACCGCACCGCCATAATCATTTCATACACAATAGTCTCATGCCGTTCGCGATAGGGGATGGGAAAACGGGCTGCCTGGTGGCGAGAGTAATGGCTGCAATTTGTAGCTACTCCCGCATTCCGGGGCACCCGGTGCACGCGTGATCCGTGAATTTACGCACGTGCGTGGCCCTCGTTGGTTCTTCGACGATATCCTGGGTCAACACCTTCGATAGATCGCCGAAAGCAATGTGACGGCCGTACTGCAACGCGGTTCGCTCGATTGATGGGGATTTCGTTTCCGAAATTTCCGGATTTCGTTCGGAATGTTGAGAATTCGGAGATTTGGGGATTTGGAAAGTTGAGAATTTGATGATTTAGGGATTTGAAAAGTTGAGAATTTGAAGATTTGGGGATTTGGGGATTTATGGAGTAGGGAATTTGAAAATTTGGTAATCTATGTGATCTATGAGAATTCTGAAATTTGGACATTGGGGATTTGAGAATTTGCAAATTTAGGTATTTGAGGATTTGGAAAGTTGAGAATTTGGAAATTTGGGGATTTGGGGAGTTATGGACTTGGGAATTTGAAAATTTGGTGTTCCATGTGATATGAGAATTCTGAAATTTGGAGATTTGGGGATTTGGGGATACGAGAAGACCATAATTTGGAAATGTGAGAATTTGGAAATTTGGGATTTTGAGAAATTGGAGATTTGGGAATATGAAAATTCCGAAATTCGGAGATTTGAGGTTCTGGGGATTTGGGGATTTGAGAATTTGAGGATTTGGGGATTTGTGAATTTGAGAATTAGGGGATTTGGGAATATGCAAATTCTGGATTTGGAAATTTGAGAATTTTGGGTTTAGGGAATATGAGAATTTCGGATATTTGAGGTTTAGGAATTAGGGAATTTCAGAACATCTTATTTCTAGAATTCTATAATTTAGAGATTTCGAAATCGGGGGAACTGGGAAATCAAGGTTTTACAGATTTCTGAATTTGGTCCTTTCAGAAGTTACAAATTAGGAAATTTGAGAACATATCCAATTTACAAAGCACAGTAGTCGTAGCAATGCAATTTTTATTCGATTCATCATCCCCTTTCGACAGATTTTAATTAACCAATTAATCCAGAGCCGTCTATTTCCCGTTTTCCGTGCAGAAACAAAAGCGAAGAGGAAGACGGTAAAGGCACAGGGAAAAGGCGAGGAAAAGTAAGAAAGGAGAAGGGAGAGAGATATTGTAGGGGGTTAGTTGTCTGAATGCCACGACTAAAGGGCGGTTCTTAGCCTCTTAACCGCTCTAACGTGGAAAAGCACGACTACTTGGAGGCTACAGGGAAAGTTTACCTCGCTAATTCAGCCGTAGAGCTCGCCGTAGAAAATGTTGAAAGGGAGTAAATTTGACCGTGGTGCAAGGGGCGTTATGTACGGGGTTACGGAGGGTGAACCGGGGGTGCCGTGGCTCTATCGTCGGCTCATTGACTGCAGCCATGTCGACGGAATGTATTTTAGTTTCGCGTATAATTAACGGGGCAAGTGTTATAAGCACCTGCTCTCGCGATCCACAGAAATTTTCGCGAACAAAACACGTGATTGGGTTCTTTGATGTCGCGGCCGTGAATGAGAAACACCCACACCCCCGTCGCGTTGTTTCGCGAGAACCCGCCCCGGCTGCTTTAAGCCGGCCAACGATCTATGGGGAAAAAGAATTAAAAGATTTTTTAAATAGCGTATTTAAACTGCCGTGAAAGCTAACGTTGAATGGACATTCAACTGTTATCGTGGCCGCTGCGTTCTTTTCCTTCTTCCTTTTTTTTTTCTATTTCTCGCAATCTGATCAAATGGCCTTCGTTTCACCGCGAAACGAAAAATGTATACGTAAAGTGTATTTAAATTCAGCCGACGATCCGCACAATGCTGCCTCGTCCTTTTTTTTTTTTAGGTTCCTGCATCACGCCCGATGGTTTATTAGGGGCAACGATTGTGCGCCTTGTAGCGTTATGGATGAACATTCTGAAAGGTGTTATTCCGTGATGTTCGTTATTGAAATTTTGCGATCTTCGCGTTATTTCGTTGGTCGAGCACCGTATTTGCAAATTTCGCGTTCACGAACTCGCGGATTTTGATTTTGCGGTGTATTCGTACCTTTTATTCATTTCATCCTGGGGGATTGTTTCTTATTGATGTTACGTAGAAACAATTATTTGTTGATTTTTTTTTAAAGAAATGTCTTTTATTAATTTTGGTAAATGAATTTTTTATTAATACTTTATCAAGAGACCTTTCCAGTAATTTTGTATCGAAACGACTCGTCCATTGATTTTGTATTAGAAGGTATTGGATATTAATCTTATATTATAGGAGCTATTTATTATTTCTGTACATCAAGAATATTTGATCAATTTTGTGTTTCAAGGATATTTGAACAATTTTGGATTTCAAGGACATTTGAAGAATTTTTTATTTGAAGAATATTTGAACAATTTTGTATTTCAAGGACTTTTTAACAATTTTGTGTTTTAAGGATATTTGAACGATTTTGTGTTTCAAGAACGTTCGAAGAATTTTGTATTTCAAGAATATTTGGAGAATTTTGTATTTCATGGATATTTGAAGAATTTTGTGTTTTATGGATATTTGAACAATTTTGTGTTCCAAGAACATTTGAAGAATTTTGTATTTCAAGAACATTTGAACAATTTTATATTTCCAGAATATTTGTGAAGAATGTTATGATGAAAGAATTGTTCATTAACCTTGTATCGGGGCAACTATTTAATACCGTAATTTTAAATGAATTCCACAAAAATGGAACGATCTCTTTTCACGGGAAATTAATAGCGCAAAGTGACGCGGGGCAACATAGAAATACAGAAAAGCATGTTATATCATTCCCACAGTCGGTTCAACCAGCAAACCGATAATTCGCTCGCGGGGTCCGTTTTATCCGACAAGTTGAAATTAGTTTCCCGTAAAGATTTCTTTGTTTGACCGGAGCGCAGCGATGCAATAAAAGAAAGGGGAGATAACCGGACGAGGAGGAAATACTTATTTAACGGCTGGCCTTTATGCAGGGCGCAGGGAGAGCCTATGGGGTGGGGGTGAAGGGAAGGGTGGCTCTCAGACATAAGGGTGGTTCATCCGCGTAGACGGATTGACCAACGAATCCGAGCGAGCACGATGCATATAAAAGGACTGTGCTCCGTTGAAATAGCTGGAAACGTAGAAACTGCCGTTCAATACCGTTCGTTTGAATGCGCCGCTGAAAAGCGTATCGTATCCCTGTTGCGAACCCTACTCCTTTCTTCCGGTTACGGGTTTTCTCTCTTTTCTGTCGTGCCGAACCCCGCCGTGTCGATGATCGTCGAACGATGCTTAAACGGCGGGAACGGAGGGAGAGCTGAAAATTCGGAGAAGAATCGAGCCTCGTTCCCGCGTTAAACGGAACGAAGGGGTCGTCGGATACCGGCCCCGAGGGGTGGGAAAAGTGTTTTGTCGAGTGTCCCCGTCGAAATGCAAACGTTCCGAAGCAATCTTCGACGCCACGCGCGACTTTTTGATGTTTCGATGGGACGCGAAAGTGGACGGCTGTTGCGGGATACATAGCGACGCGGTTTCACCACGAGAGGGGTGGTTTATGAGAGAATAGAGGGTGATATCGGGTTTCACTGTCTCGACGGAAGGAAATATCTCGCTTTAATGTCGCGAAACGTTCGCCGGAGATTCAATTTTTCTGTTGCTACGAATAGTTGCGGGTCATTGGGATAGGGTTTGTTACTTGTGGGGTGGCGTGGGCGCGGGTGGTTGATCGGTCGAAGATTCGGGGTTGAGCCGAATATTGATGGTTCGGGTTTTCGAAATTCGGGTATTTCGGGATTTTGAGATTTACGGATTCGGCATTTGGGAATTTCAGTTGTGGAGTGTGGAATTGGAGGGTTATTTGAGGATTTAGGGTTCGGATAATTTTGGTTTGGGAATATCACAATTTCGGGATCTGTGAATTCGGGATGTCGGAATTTGAGAATCTGGGATGATGGAATTCAGAAATTTGAGAATTTGGGGATGGAGATTTGAGAATTTGGGATTTGGGAATTTGAAAATTTGAGGATTTTTGAATTTTGGGATCTCGGAATTTGAGAATCTGGGATGATAGGATTCAGACATTAAAAATTTTGGGGATGGAGAATTGAGAATTTGAGATTTGGGAATTTGACAATTAAGGGATCTGTGAATTTTATATATGTAGGGATCTCGAAATTTCCGAATCTGTGATGATAGGATTAGCCAATTGGGGAGTTAAAAAATTTCTAAATATCCAAACTTTGCAATGTGCATATTTAGAAATATTGGAACTTCGTAATATGATAATTTGCCCATTCAGACTCCTAAAATTGAAATTTACAATTTACCAACTTCAGAGTTTACGAACTTCTTCTTTTTCATAGGTGTTTTACGTCATTGGGGACGAATGTGTTTGTTTTTTTGAGGAATTTTATGGCGTCACTTATGTGATCTCAGGCTGTAAGTGCTGTGCAAACTGTTAAATACCAAATAACAGGATACCAATACCATTACAATTGTGCACTCGAATACATAATAATAAATGACGAAATAATAGAATACTAGTAGCAGTAGCACATAATAAATAATAACCGATAGCAGTGGTAGAAGATAATAAATTTCAGTTAATACAATAGATTGTAGATAATATCAAGGGTAGATCTCTTGTTTCGTGCAACAAGCCCCGAATCGAGTTGCAAAATTAATGATCCCCCGGTCCCGGTTATCAGGATTTTCGCATGTTTGATTTTAATTATCATCGGTTCAAACGGTTGTGCTGCCGTTGATTTCTAGCTCGCATTAGCAACTCGGGAAATTCATGTCAGTTTACGCGATTATAGTCGCCGAGTCATTTTCCAACTGTGCGCGAAGACCACTGCGGTGTTAGCCGCAACCGTGGAAACGTCAAAAACGTCGTTTCCGCAACAGCTACGACTTCCGGGTAAGGTTGGCTAATGTCCGTACGATCCGACACGTTCCCTCGTCATTGATTTATGGTGTTCAACGTGAGTCGCTAAGCTGAAACCTTCGTGTTACGCTGTATTTCGAAACGTTATCATAATTTCATATTTTTACATTTTCGAATTATCAATTTTTGTCTTTTCGTATTTGCAAGTTTTGACATTGACGAATTATAAATTTGTTATATTACAAGCTGTTATATGTAAATACTTACATTGGCACTATATTGATATTTAAAAACATCGTGTCACGTCTTGCAACGTGATGTACTAAAGAACTTCTATGTGTTGCGTTTGCTGTATTCAGTGACCAACCATTTTGTACTACAAGCATTAACGAAAGGTGCATGAGCACAGTTACTTTCACTGTACTCTGAGCTTTAAACTGACATACTACAATTGTTGTTTCGAGATACTTTTATGTCATGAATTTTTGTTAGATGATTTATTGAAAACCATCGCTTTGATGTCTAACATCCACTGTATTCAGGAACCAACTATTTTGTGTTTAAAATATTTTCGGATGGTGCACGTATACAGTAATTTTCACTATATTTGCAGCTTCAAATTGATATAGTATACGTACAATTTTGAAATACTTTTATGTGATGAACTTGTCTCGGACTGTGCACATTTCGGATTAATTTCTTCGATGCGTACGTAATCGAAATAATTAGCATAATCATAAAACTATAACAAAAATGACTAATTAAAATTATTCTTTTATATAAAAAAAATCATTACGCTATCGAAACTGTTGAAACAATAATTTCAACAAACTCGATATTGAAAATTTTGCCGAAAAGTTCCCGATCCATAAAATCGAGCACGGTAAGCTTAAGGTTTGTTCGTCGCGTTAAAGTTTCTGGAGGATCGAGAGTCGTAAATATATCGCGCAACGGAAAATTCTCGTGAACACGAAATACAAGGAGCGCAGGTAAGAAACAAGGAGGAAGCCATAGTTATACTGTCTGGGATGGTAAGAAGTTCCGTGACTTCTTCCGTTCGCGAGAAAATAGCCGCGAGTTTTCACCGACGGGACGCTACATGTGTTCAACAGTAAAGCCGCCTTTTAACGTCCGGTTATCACGAAACGAGGCTTCCGTTTCGCGGCGCAAAACACGGGCACGCCCGGCTCGCCCCACGGGGCGAACGTAAGCCCGCCGGAAATGACGAAACAACTTGTAACTACCGTTATAAATAATGAGCCGCAATTAAAGGGGATAGGGCCGGGAAAGAGTGGTATAAAACGGGAACGATGGAAATACTATCGTGTCGCGGTCAGATATATCGTTGTGCGTGTTTGATGAGCTGATCAGGAAGGGTAACTCGGAACGGCTGGTACGAAACTTTGTTCAAGCCCTCCGAACAGGTTCCGAGTAGTTTCTCTCTGCATGTACAGCGTGGAAACAGTTCTATGAATTTCGTGAACGAGTCTGATATAATGGAAAGAGTTAATTGAAGTGCTCGCCGATGTAATACCGCTTCCGAACTCGATATTTATCGTTTGCAATTAATGCCACCGCCATTTTTCCGGTGTTTCCTAAACGGCGATCATTTTATCCTCGGCTCGAGATCATTGGAGGGCGAGCATAAATTTGTCGGCGAGTTTTTAGTTTTATTTCGACGATTATGATTTGACAAGTTTATTGTCGATATTTGATTTGGCGACTTTATAATTGTCAATATTTGATTTGGTAGCTTCACGGTTGTGGTTATTTGATTTGGTAACTTTATAGTTGTCAATATATGATTTGTTAACTGCATAGTTATCAATATTTGATTTGGTAACTTCACAGTTGTCGGTATTTAATTTGGTAAGATTGTAATAGTCAATATTTGATTTGGTTATTTTATAGGTGTCAATGTTTGATTTGGTAACTTCACGGTTGTCAGTATTTGATTTGGTAACTTTATAGTAAGCAAATTTTATCTCAACAAAGGTCTGAATTTAAGTCCCCGCAAAAGTTCTATAATTTAAAATAGAAAATTTGATACCATTCGTTTTGATCGATTTAATCATTTTAGTGCAACATCGATTGATTAACCCTTTGCACTAGAATGGATTTTTGTTACTGGCAAGTGATATATCGCAAACTTTCGAGCTGAAAAGTTTAATCGATTTTTTGTAAACAATATTTGTTCAAATTGTTTTATTACAAAATGGCGAATGTGCGTCTATGTAACTTAATGAGCTAAAACAATCTTCTGAAAAGACTTAAAAATTATCATTGTATAGCAACTGTTTTTAACAGGTTTTTAAGCACATTATATTGTAATTTGTACAGGTACATAAAAGCATATATCGTGAATAAGTTTATGTTTGTGCGCCGAACGTTGAATTGTGATGTAATGCGATAAAATCTGGATAAGTATTAAATATGGAAATGTTTCGAATGCAACTCGATCACGTTAAGAGAGAACGTTTGATGTTTATCGAATAAAGCGACGCTTTAGAATCATTAGGTATCTTTGATCGCGTATGAAAATATTATTTATCGGAGCATAAAATGAATCCCGTTTAATATTGATAGTTGTGTAAAAGGGGATTTATTAAAAAATTATGTTTTCTGTATGGCTGAACTTATCGGTGGAGAACGTCAGAGCAGCGATCAGCTTAAAATTCTTTTTATCCATAA
The DNA here is from genome assembly GCA_947623535.1 of Coelioxys conoideus. Taxonomy (NCBI): domain Eukaryota; kingdom Metazoa; phylum Arthropoda; class Insecta; order Hymenoptera; family Megachilidae; genus Coelioxys; species Coelioxys conoideus. The sequence goes on from OX392450.1 coordinate 6,352,373, forward strand.
CTCATTTAATATACGGCTGAACGACGTTTCATCAAAGAAGGATTATTAGAGTTGAAATTTTTCATTTTAACGTATTACATGGTGCTTTTACGACAGATTCATAGGATTCCATAACATTTCATTTTTATATATTTATTTATCTTTTATTTTCAGTATTAAAATATAGAACGCTAGATTTGTGTATCACAAGTGTCGTTTTATGTTACCTTTATGCCATGAAATTTTATTAAACATATCACGTCACGTTTTACAACGTTATATACTAAGCACCATAATTTCCACGCGCAGCGTCTGCTGAATTTAACGACTAACCATTTTGTACTAAAAGCATTAACAAAAGGTGCATGTACGCGCTTAATTTTATTCATTTTTAAGCTTTAAATTGATACACCACAATCATTATTTCGCTATACTTTTATTTCATGAATTTCTATTAGATAATCCATCGGACACCATCGCTTCAATATTCGTGGTATTCGGGAACCAATCATTTTATACTGAAAATATTAACAGATAGTGCTCCCACACGGTCACTTTTATTCTACTTTAAGCTACAAACTGATATAACATACGCGTTATTTTCAAATACTTTTATGTCATGATTTTTTGTTATACGATTTATCAAAAACCATCCCTCTGATGCGTAAAATTCATTGTATTCTAGGACCAACCATTTTGTATTTAAAGCATGGAGAGTAGGTGCACGTATTCGGAAATTTTCAGTACATGTTAAGCTTCAAATTGACGTAACATATGTATCATTCTGAACTAGTTTTATTTGATGAAACGATCTCTGACTGTGCGCGTTTTGGAATCGATTCTTTCGCATGCAACGGAATAACATCAGTCCAGGATTTAATGTAATTAGTGTTACTCGTTCGCAATTACCATTCGATTAATTTTGTAAATACATTCTTGGTTAAACTTATTATACTGTAATGCCCTGCAAACAGTTACGGGCGTATTAGAATTCCTAGGATACTTGTAAATGGGGAAATATCTAGCGAGGGACTGAATTACTCTGTAACCGGGTTCTGCAACGACAAAGCTCAATTTTCACCGAGCTACAAGAAACATATGCACATTCTGCCGCAGTCTGATGGAAGCTGGATCAGTTTCCTTGTTAAATCTTCCTCTCGCCACCGCATATACGCTCTTCAACTTCGCCATCTCATTCCGCTTCGCGCGTCATGCCACTGTCGCATTAATATACTCGCTTGATCGAGCCGAAACTATGCTCCTCGCGCAGTTTCATAATTTTATGAACCAATCATATAACGCAAAAATTGTGTTTCAATGAAACCGTTCGGTTGAGAATAGGGAAAGTTTGGATCGCGAAATTTGGTGCCGTATTTGGCGATTTCGAGGTTTAAAAATTTGAGGATTTACGGATTCGAGAATTTGGGGAATAGAGAACTTTAGTATTTGAAAATTCGGGAATTTGGGAAATTGGGAATATTGAGGTTTGAGTATATGGGAATTTTGGAAACTGGGAGCGTTGGGGTTTGTATATTTGGGAAAATGAGGATTTGGGGATTTGAGAATTTGGGGATTCGAGTATTTGGGGATTTGAGAATTTCGGGATTTGAAAATGTTGGGAATTAAGAATTTGGGGATTTGAAAATTTGGAGAATTGAGAGTTTGTGAAATTGAGAGTTTGGGAATTTCAAAATTTGGGAAATTAGGAATTTGAAGATTTGAAAATATCAAAAATCCTGAGATTTGTAAATTTCAGATCTGGTAATTAAAAAATGTATCGATATAAGGAATTGGCAAATCGGGGATTCGAACGTTTGACAATTTCCGAAATCTGGGAAATTCGTCTGATTGAAAGACCAAATATTTGGTACGGAAATGATATTTTAGTTATCAAATGTATTTCTTCGCACGAATGAACGAGCAATTCCCCACCGAATATAAAACTCATATCCAAAATTGAATCCTGGAACGTTATATATGTCGTTGTTGCATAAAAGACATCCATCCTCCAGAATTAACATACAGGGCTATTTCTGTTCGATGCAGTAACTAATTCATTGTGTAATAACACCCGATTTCTGTCCGAAAGCGTTTGAAATCGATTTGCTTCTATCTACAGTTACTAGCTGTTAAACGCATCGGATCGATGTTCGAGTAGCTTTATTTATGCGGGTCCTATATTCGTTGGTGGTTTAAATAAAAGCAAGTTTCCCTATCGCTAAATCGCGATTCATCTCCGTGAAATTCCTGACGAGCTATCCATCGACGAAGAAAGAACAAGAGTAAAAGGTTGACTGGTCGCGTGGTCCATGTACAGTTCTCTGAATCACTATTTCGCACGACCGCGTGCGTGTATTAATTGGTAACCGTCCAATTAACGGATTATCTACTGGAAACAAGTTGGCAATTTGCGGTGCAATTTTATCCAGCATATCGGTCGTCGGGCTGTCGGATATTTTCACCTTTCTATCCTCATTCTCGTCACGTAGCGGACAGCATGACGAACGTACGCGATTTGTTGTATTACGCTCTATCGTGGATGGTGAATGGCAGAAGCATAGCGAAATGGAAACATGAAACGGCGGATGATGGTAGTTTTTTTCTTTCTCTTTTTTTTTTAAACGACCAGGAAACAATTCCGTTGGCCGTGTTGATTGTTCGTGGAAATAATAATTTTCAGCTGCAGCCTGAATAACGAGCTTCCTGTTTCTACCTTGTTAATGAAAGAATTTCCTAACAATCGCGTGAAAATGAAGCGGCGTCGCGTATTACCCGGGTCACTGTTGACCGTCATCTCAAATATTGCACAATCGGATGTGTAACAAAAGCAAAGAGAACAAATGGCTTTAATCAACGTTGTTTAATTATTGTTTTACGGTGTACCAATTTACATGTGGTACGTTTTATCAATCGGATGGTTACGTTCGAAATTTAAGTAAGCGTACGAGGAAGTATCCAATCGATAACGGCGATATCGATCAATTTTAGTTGGTAAATTAATAGGAGCGTCGTCCAATTTTACACCGAATGATTATTGAGGACTTCGATATTGCAACTTTTATGAATTTTGCTGTTTCTCGATGATGCCGTCGTTTTTGATGGTATGGAGTTTGATTATACAGGTTCAAACCGGAGAATTTCCAGATTTCTGGAAAGTTGAGAGAAGTCCGATAATTTGGATATTCATGAGAGGTTCAACAAATTTCAGCATTCAGAAATTCAAGAGAAATTCAATAAATCCAATCATATAAAAATTCATGATATATTTAATAAATCCAATCACTTAGAAATTCAATTAATTAATTCGTTCAGAAATTCCAGAGAAATTCAATAAATCCAATCATATAAAAATTCAAGAAATATTCAATGTATCGAATCACTTAGAAATTCAATCAATTCATTTATTTAGAAATTTGATAAATCCACTCACGTAGAAATTTCAGACACATTCAATAAATTCGGCGATGTACATACAAACTCAAAGGACATTTAGTTACTCGGAAATTTAAGAAAAATTGAATAAGAATTTGAATGATTGAAAAGTTCAAGAAACAATCTACAAATTTAGTCATTTAAATTCGTAATAAATTCAATGGACATTCAGTAAGTTCAACAATTTAAAAAATTCAAAGAGAATTGAATAAATTCTATGATTAAAAAATTCAACTAGAATTCTATAAATTCAAGAATTTAAAAGTACAGGGAGAATTCAATAGATTCAATGACTTAAAAATTCAAAAAGAATTAAATAAATTCACTAACCTAAAAGTTGAAGGAAAATTCAATAATTTAAAAATTCAAGGAGAATTCACTAGATTCAATAACTTAAAAATTCAAAAAGAATTATATAAATTCAATAACTTAAAAGTTGAAGGAAAATTCAATAACTTCAACAATAAAGAAAATAGAAAAAAATTAAAAAAGTACACACACTGATGAATTCCGGAGAAATTCAATAATTCGATCATGCAAGTCCATGAATGTTTATGTCCTGAAATCATAATTGCACACTGTCACCTTCATCTTGGATCAAAACATCTTCAACCCGTCGGTTCTTCGAAGCATTAAGCGTCCGCCGTAAGAAGTCATCTTCCCCGTTAGAAAGCTGTCCCCAGGTACCAATTAGCGTTTCGCTAATTAACGCGCGACAATTAACGGAACAACTTGCCTTACATGAGCATCATATTATCTACCCAGAGGTCCATAGTATTTCTGTAATTTTCGCTGTTTGTTCGGTATCCTGGATTCCGTGACCGTTTCCCTGACGCAAATTCCGCATGACGCCGAGTTGTCTGTCGCATCAGCGAAATCTTAATTAGCGAAATTAACGAATCAACGAGCCGGACTCGTCTCGGTGGAAGTTTCACGGTCATCCAGTTGTCGGCGTTCGTTGTTGCGTCGCGGTGGTTGCCCCCGTCCGTTGTTGGCAACAGGAAGAACGTCAACGACAATGCTCGTTTTATTAGAAAGTTAGCTAGTAGGAGAGGCAACTGATCATTATGCAGCTCGCGTTGTCATATTCCATTACCGTGGCTGCCGGTTACAGACGCAGCTGCCGCGGTTAGTTCGAAGAACAATTCGCTGCACGATATAGGGAAACCGGCATCGCCCTTCAACCGAGCTTGCAGATGACATCGATACTCGACTTCCGCCTCCGAGTTGCCGTTTCTAGCCGTACCTGCTCTCTATCCATCCCTCTCCCTGTCTCTCCCCCCACTCTTTCTATCTCACTGTTCCTCTCTTACATCCCTTCAACCTTTGAGTTTGCCAGGATTCACCACGTCGGACTAACTTTGCCGGTTTTCGACGACCAGCGAACCGGGATAACGCGAGAAACGCGATGAAACGCTCGTTGATTTTCTGCCAGTTGTTACGTCGACACCGATCGTTGCACCCCGTATCGAGTGTTGCCCGTTTTCTTCCACTAAAATTCTGGATATTTTACCCCCGCGGTTGATTGCTTCAACTTTCACCTTCCTTCAGATTCGATCGCATCATCGTTCGAACGCGGAGTGACATTTAACAGCCGATGAAAAATATGTGATGAATTTTTTGTAATTTTTTAACGGGATTTTTTAAGTTTGAGCAAGTTTGCTTCAGTCATATTAGACTGCTCACATTGAGTTTGGTTAGGTTAGACTGAAATGTCTGCTAAATATTTGTAACTTTTTAACGGGATTTTTTAAGTTTGAGCAAGTTTGCTTCAGTCATATTAGACTGCTCACATTGAGTTTGGTTAGGTTAGACTGAAATGTCTGCTAAATATTTGTAACTTTTTAACGGGATTTTTTAAGTTTGAGCAAGTTTGCTTAAGTCAAATTTGACTGCTCACATTGAGTTTGGTTAGTTTAGACTAAAATGTCTGCTAAATATTTGTAATTTTTGAACGGGGTTGTTCAAGTTTGAGCAAGTTTGCTTAAGTCAAATTAGACTGCTCACATTGAGTTTGGTTAGTTTAGACTGAAATGTCTGCTAAATATTTGTAATTTTTGAACGGGATTGTTTAAGTTTGAGCAAGTTTGCTTTAGTCATATTAGACTGCTCACATTGAGTTTGGTTAGGTCAGACTGAAATGTCTGCTAAATATTTGTAATTTTTGAACGGGATTTTTTAAGTTTGAGCAAGTTTGCTTTTGTCATATTAGACTGCTCACATTGAGTTTTGTTAGCTTAAGTCAAATAGAATTTGATTAGGTTATATTTTGAGATAGACCTTGTCATAAGTTCGTACTTGGTACCATAAAAGCATTGTCTACACTCCTGTATTTTTCCTCAATTTTATGTAGGTTAGGTTAAATGGTCATTCTTCTTAAGCTTTATGTAGCTTAGGTTAGGTTATGTTACGAGATAATTCTTTCCAGGCTTCATATATTAGATTAGGTTACGTTAAAGTTGAATGATTCAATTCCTACAGTAAAATGTGTAAATACTTAAATTTTAATAATTATGTTTCTAACTTAAAATTTGTGTATATTCTTAAAATTGGATGACCATATTACTAAATTAAAATGTGTTAAATTCTTTAATTCAAGCGATCAATTTCCTAAATTAAATTTTGTATATTCTCAAAATTGAATGACAAATTTCCTAAATTAAAATGTAAAAATTCTGAAATCCAAATTACTAAGTTCTCACAGGTAGATCAAATTCTGAAATCGTGTCCCAAATCAAAAAATTCCGAATGTAGCACATTTCCAGAGTGCCAGTCTCTGAACCCGGTCCCCGCACCAAAAACAACTTGTCCGTAATATCGCTGAGCGTCCGCGAATCGATATCGTGCGAGATAAAACTCGAAGAATATCGCGTCGAGTTGTCGGGGGTGAAAAAGGTGTTGGTGAATTCGCGGCAACTTCGAAAGTCCGTAAACTCGGAAGTTTGAGAATCTTCTACTCCCGAAGCAATAAACCCGCTGTCTGAACGAACCTCGCACGTTCCCTTAAAATACTACGATCTTCGATCGTGGCGACGTCGATGCAGGACCGTCGTGCGATAATCGATTAATTTCACCTTGGTAGAAGCCACGGAATGAACCCGGTTTTATCGGGTCGCGAAACATCGTTGCAGTTCGCGTTTTCCGTCGACGGGAAAACGTTTATTTCCACGATGAAACAGGGCGAAACGCGTGATCGAATGTCGTTTTTATGCATATCGCGGAATGGCGAGGGCGGACGAATCGGGGTTAAAACAGAATCTGCCAGTTGAAGAGGACACGGGGATGAGAGAGTGCATACAGCTGGATATTTAACCGGGATTATGGAAGCTCGTTTGGTAAAACATTCGTGGAAGTTAAGCCCTTTTCACGGACCATGACGGTGCTCTGTTTTGAATAGCGTCCGGGTCGCTGAAATAATTCTTATCGGACTGTCTGACTACCTTAACGCAGTTAATACGCTCACTTTCGCCGTACAAATATTCTCGTTTACTGCAGCTCGCGATAGTAACCAGCTCTTTATCGATGTTACGTTTCGACGCGACTGTTTTTGATGCCTCGAAACTTTTTTGTGCTCGAAAATTTGTCAATCGAGTAACTGGCAAATCCTTAAATTAATAAGTTGGCTGGTTGCGTTACTATCAAGTTAATGAGCTAGTTGATTTATAAGTCAGTGGACTGACACACTCGCAGATCGATAGATACATAGTTGAATAGATCGATAGATTGATTAGGATGATTAGGTTGATTGCATTGATGGATCGATGGATCGATGAATTGGTCGGTTTGATTGATTGACGGATTGATATGTTAACGGATGATGGATTGGTGGATTTATAGGTTGATGGATTGATAGATTAATAACTAGATTAGATAGACTAATTACTAGATTAATAAATTAGTAAGTTATTGAATAAACAATAGATTAGGAGATTAGGAGAATAGCTCATAAGTAGATTAGTAGATAAGTTGGTTAGTTAATTGCTTAATTATTAAATTATTAAATTAGCAAATTAGTGAATCAATGATTTTTTAAATTCGTAAATTATTGAATCAACGAAATATAAAATTGTCGAATTCCGGAGGTAATAAATGACGATTGAATTATTAAATTAATATATTAGCCGATGAGCTAGTTCTTTCTTCGTTTCGAAATTATTCTTTATCGTTGAAATTTCATTTAGAGTATGTATCGAAATTGATGAGACCATTAAATTGAAGTAATGAAATTACGGATTATCAAAGGCCATTGTATTTAACGTGACATTTCGTGGATATTAAATGTCGCATATACTATATCAAATATTTTACGTTAAATAAGTTCGTGTAATAACGTTCATCGGTTAACATCCACGTATTCAATAAAGTGATTTACAGTGCTTGTTCGTTGATTAACGAATATTCTGATTTAATATACATTTGCGGATTGCAATGTTCGACCGTTGTGAACAGCTGGTAAACAACGTTGCGCAAGTAAATATCCGGTCCCATACAGATTAGTTTATGTCCAGAGAGAAATCAGAAATTAGCGAAATATTTATATTGTATTGTTGAGAATTGTTGATACAGGCGCAGAAAATTCGTAGAAATAACGACATCGTTGTTTTAGTTAAATAGAATGCTTTATAACAACGGAGAGCATTTTTATTAGCAATTTCGTTCGCTACATATTTGAAATTACATGCAAATTAAATTACCGAAAGCGATCAGTTTCTCTGTTTGGTAATCTGGGTATTCAGAATTTGGATATTTTCGTGTTTCAACGTTCGCGAATTTTCAAACTCTTAAACTTCCAATTTTGGTACTCTCATATTTTCATATTTATCAATTCGTAAATTTCCAAAATTCCAAATTTAAAATTTCGCTCATTCTCGCATTTCTAAATTACTATTATCCATAAATTCTCAAATTTTCATAAGACTACTTCTCGAAATGTTCATACTTTAAATTTTATAAATCCCAAAATTTTCGCATCTCCAAATTTTCAATTTTCAAATATGCTAATTCTCCAGATTTTTACATCCCAAAATTTCCAAATTTTACTTTCCTAATTTCGAAATTTCAAATTTCCCAAATTCTGACGTTTCCAAATTTCTTTCAGTTTCCAAGTTCTCGCGTTTCCAAATTTCTGTTGTCTCCAAATTCCGAAATTTCCATAATTCTACATCCCCACATTTTCAATTTTCAGATTTCCTAAATTTCACTCCTCGAATCGCGAAATTTCACATTTCCGAAATTTTTACATTTCCAAATTTCTACAATGCCCAAATTTCCTCAGTGCATAAATTTTCACATACCCGTCTCCAAATTGCCAAATTTCCTTAAACCTCAAGTTTTCCAAATCTGACTTTCTGAATTGCAAAATTTCAAACTTCCAAAATTCTCACGTTTCCAAATTTTTGCAGTCCTCCAAACTCTCGCGTTTCCAAATTTTTTCAGTCCCCCAAACCCTCTTGTTTCCGAATTTCAAGTGTCTTCAAATTTCCATGAATTCTGCGTCTCTAAATTTTTTGAATTCATATCCCACTTCCCGAATCGGGAAATTTATTAACTTCCAAAAAGTATCCAGTGCCTAACCCAATGCTCTGGGGCTGTCACACGATCCGTCTCTCTTCTCCATAAAATTGGAGGGTTAATTTGCCCAGATACACTCGATGGCAACGAGTGGATTGCTCCGCTCGAAACAACAGGCGTGTAAATAATCTCCCTGACGGATCCACGGGCAACTGTTATAATCGAGCTGACTTTTAGCGGTTGGTAGATCGTGTGCGCATCCCGTAGCTGTGTTTGCGCTACGTGTTTGGTTAAGTTACACAAAGGATGTGCCTTGTGTCCTGTTTCCTACTGTTACACACCCACTGCCGGAGTCAGCTGGCTTCGTACCTCGTCTAAGATTATGTTTGTGCTTGGACAGTCAGCAGAGGGCCATCATTTTCGGTAATACAGAGACATCTGGAGCTTTGTATGTCGGGTGATGTTTGTGGCTGCTACGGTGTGCAGCATTCCATCGATGGACCTCTTTACACCCTGTTAATTGAATTTCGTTTAACCAACTTTCGTATTTCGAGTTTCAAAAATAAATACATCTCGCAAACAGTTCGTCGATATAAGGAATTACAATTTTTTATTTATTTTGACACCTTCGTACTTCGAAGTTCGAAATTTTTTATAAAAAAATTACTGTAATTTTATTGGATAATAATCAACATTGTTTTCTTTTTGGTTTTGATCGACTACGATGATTCGGTTTAATTTTTTGCACTCGAAAGCATTTTTATTATGGGCATATTGAAATTGCAAATTTTCCTAGATGAATTTTTTTTGAAATTATTATTTATTATCAATCGCCGATACCTGTTTCACTGTGTTCAAATATCACGTGTATGATGTTACGAGTTTCATTACAAGTTATTTATTTAAAATTGTAGTAAATCAAATGGCGAGCGAAAGTGTCTCGATCATAGAGGATTAATTTTCGGTATTGCAGTAGAATTTCGTTTTTTATCCCGAATTCGTGGTTTAATTTTTAGTATAAATTTCGTGGTTCGAACGATGGTTCCGTGGTGGAGCTCTGTGTATAATATTGTTCGGAAATACTCGATGTGATATTGATCCTTTGAAATGTTTTCAAAGAACGTCGTACGAACGTAACGGGCTATTACCGGCTGGTTATCAGAGTTTTATCCGTTTTTATCCATCTAAGACAAGAATAATGGTGTATTCCGACAGAACGTCTGAAGCATTGTGATCGCTCGAACGCATTCATTATCCGCCTTAGAGGTATGCAACGCGATGCAGAAACATGCCGCAAAGGGATGAAATTAATAACTGTTTGCAGACACCTTAAGCCTCCGTTGCAACGGGGCGCTTTATTAATTTGCTTGGACTGCTACGAGACAGATTTCTATACGGTATCGCAACAATCGCTTCTCTTTTTACGACGGATTATCGCGTTATCGTGCATCGCTTAACGGTCCGATGAAATATGGTCATCGTCATTCCGCCGGATTTTATCGTCGAATAAGGGGATATATTACTTGAAACGATCCTTACTTCCCCTTTTATCGATTCGTAAATCGGTTCTAAAGTAGATTTAAAAGAACGATGCAACGCGACGGATCTATCGAATCAACTGTCACTTGAATTTTTGTGATATTCTGTTGCAGATGTTAATATGGTGGCCGAACCGAAACCCCATCAGACTGGACGCAAACGTCAGAATGTGACCAAGACTGGCAACGATTGGTGAGTCAATTGCCTTCATTTTTATTAATTGTAACAATTTTAATGTTCGCGATGTAATCATGGCAGCAGCGTGTAAATTTATAATTTCGGACGAATGCAATTAATAGGATCCGTTTCGAGTACATTGTTTACGGTTATATGAAATATAGGTAGCTTACATTTATTCCTTACACTTTTCTGAAATATTACTTCAACGTTTGTATAACACTTTTTCTAGTTGAAATGACTTTTATCGTAATTCTTACATCGTTAATTGGGCACCATATCTGACTGTTTATCTAAACTACTTGTCTGACCTCACGAGGAAGCTATTCTACTTGTCTGACCTCGCACGGTTCCCATACTACTTGTCTGACTTCGTGCAGAAGCTATTCTACTTGTCTGGCCTCGTACGATTCGTATACTACTAGTCTGACCATGAACGGATGCATTCTACTTGTCTGACCACGCACGGTTCCTATACTACTTATCTGACCACGAACTGGTGTGTTGTACTTGTCTGACCTCACACGGCTCCTATACTACTTGTCTGACTTCGAGCAGAAGCTATTCTACTTGCCTGGCCTCGCACGGTTCCTATACTACTTGTCTGACCATGAACGGATGCATTCTACTTGTCTGCTCACGTACGGTTCCTATACTACTTGCCTGACTTCATACGTTTCATTTACTACTTGTCTGACTACATATGTTTTTTACGAATCCTATACTACTTGTTTAATTTCATGTGAATCCTATACTATTTGTCTGGCCTCGTGCGGTTCTAATACTACTTATTTGGGTTTCATATGAATCCTACATTACTTGTCATACCTCATACGATCCCTATACGACTTGCTTGATTTCATATGAACCCTATACTACTTGTCTGACCTCGTACAGTTCCCATAATACTTGTAAGAATGCTACACTCCTTGCCTGGCCTCGCACGGTTCCTATACTACTTGCTTGATTTCATATGAATCCTATACTACTTGTCTGACCTCGTATGGGTCCTGTACTACATATCTGACTTCATACTCTATCAGTTGTATAACCGTGCACACATCTAACACTGCTCGCATGACCTCGCACAGCTCCTATACTTAATAGACCTCGCAAGACTATACTACTGTTATCTACCCTCATACAATACTCTACTAACTCGACGAGCAACCAGGTAACATTGTACATTCATTCTGTTCTACAAGCTGTAACGCGACACGGACGAGTAGAATAATCCAAGTTGAGCGGTAAAGGTAGGAAATTAAAGCGTGGCCGTCAGTTATCCGGAAAAAGTGGCGCTGGAGTATATCGATAACGGGAAAGTGTGGCGGTATCGAGCAGGAAAGTAGAGAACGATGTAAATTGAGGGTGGCGAGAAGCGACCGACGGTAGATCCGCTGAAATTCTGTCGGAAAATTGGCGGTGGAAAGCGAGTCGATCGTAGCGGGCCGATGAAAAATGATGTTCGTTCCCGATGTGTTGGGGAAATCTGTAAACGTGGCGCGGGAGTTGGCAATCGGCCCGGCCCCATGGATCAAATCTTAGACGAAGAAAAGTTGGTCGCAGCTCTCGCATAAATCTTCCACGACGGTAAACTCGCGCTTTACTCGAAAAGGCTACTACCGGGGCTTGATCCTGTCGACGTTGTTGCCCTTTAAGGGCTTCGAGCCTTTAAGAACGACGCCAAACAAATTCTAAACTCCATCTAACTGGGCTGGGTTGTGTCGGGCTTTTTGCCCGGGAGACGTGCTGAAAACGTGTTTTACGCGACGTACGTGACCGTAAAATTCCCAACAAACCTTCCTCGCACGGGAGAACTCCTTTGCTCGAGATGAAACAGCCATAATCGCGTGTTAATCCGTGTCTACAACGATTACTGTACGTTTGCATCCATTAAACTCTACGTAACTGTGACTATGGATCAACTATTTTATCTGGCTTGTGTTTTTTGCAACTTCGAGAAATCGGAAGTCAGGATTCGAGTTTTGGATAGTTTAAGATCGGGGGAATTTTTCGTTTCGTATAGTTTGAAGATCTGGGATCCTCAGATTGTGAGATTCGAAAATTCTAATACACAAAAATTTATATGAGCGTAAATTCCGGAATACCCTAGTTCTCAACACCAAGAACTCTCAAATTTCTATGTTTTTGTATCCCCAAATAACTCACATTCACAAAATCTCAAACTCGTGATATCTGAAATTACCAAATTTCTATATCCCCACATTCTCAAATTACCAAATTCCTATACCCCCAAATTCTCAAATTGTCAAATTTCTATATACCCAAATTCTCAAATCGCCAAATTCCTATACCCCCAAATTCTCAAATCGCCAAATTCCTATACCCCCAAATTCTCAAATTGTCAAATTTCTATATACCCAAATTTTCAAATCGCCAAATTTCTATATTCCCAAATTCTCAAAACCCCAAATTTTAGGATTTTCAAATTTTTTATATCCCTGAATTCTCACATCTCCAAATTTTGAAGCCCCCAAATTCTCAAATTTTCAGATTTTTATATCCCTAAATTCCAAAAATGTGGTTAGCATTCGGCTTCAATCTTCAAAGATTTATAACAGAAATAATATATTACATTGTTATTCATAATTTATGAGAAAGTTTAATCTAATTAGTCTCATCAAGTATACGTTATTTTCGATTAAAGAAGAGACCAGAAACTCTATGTTTTATACTAATGGAGGGAATTAATTTGAAACGAAAAGCAGCGTGTGATGTCATGCGAATGGAAAAATTTATTATGAACGAGCTTCCCTTAAAAGCTCAGTGATTTTACTTTTTGATAACTCGTGTCGTTGGTAGACTTCGTTAATTAAAAGCTTCTATCTAGAATTCATATCTAATCCGAGATTTCCCAGTAACAGTCAAAAAGCTGGCTTATCTCACAAAAAATATCGATGTCATCTGGGTATGTGTGTATTTTTTTCCGCTCCTCTTTTTTTTTTAACTGTGACCTGAAAGCTTCGATCAATTTGAACATCGGTATCACCGCTACAAACACCGGCCTTCAACATTTTGCTTCATTTTTTTTTTTACCGTGTGTTACACGTTTTCAAAAGAAATCCTTTTTTTTTATTTCTATGAGACCCGCTGTTTGATTTTTTTTTTTTTATATGAGACTTCGTTTTAGCTGAAGTAATTGTCGTCGGCGTGAGATGGCAAGTTTATGAACTTGCAAGTTTACACATTTTCAAATTGTAAAAGTTCTCGCACTATATTGACGAATTGCAATTTGAAAATATTGAGATTTTCTAATTTTTAAATTCTCAGATTCTCAGATTCTCAAATTATCAAATTCTCAAATTCTCAAATTCTCAAATTCTCAAATTCTCAAATTCTCAGATTCTCAAATTCTCAAATTCTCAAATTCTCAAATTCTCAAATTCTCAGATTCTCAAATCTCAAATTCTCAAATTTTCTAATTTTCATATTGATAAATTTTCAAACTATGAACACACAAATTTCTCAACTCCTCAAACACTCAAATTTCCCTGTTTCGAAATTATTAATTTCTTTAGCGCGTAAATTCCAACATGTCCAAATTCCTAAATTACCAACCTTACAAATCCGTAAGTTCTTCAATTCCAAAAATCTCTCATTCCGAAATGCGTGAACACTCAAACTCTAACAATCTTCAAATCATAAATTCTCCAGTTATTCCAAAATTCTGAAACCCTTAAACCTAATCGACCCAAATCACCAATGCCCTAAATCCCCAAACTCGGAAACCTTAAAACTCCAAAGATCTCCAAATCGCCCATAATTACCAAATTCCCTAGCTTCTAACTTTCCGATTGCCCAGTTTCCGAAGCTTGAAATCTGATAACGGCATTCTATCCACACACGCGCACTCGTATACTCGCGAGTCCTTCCCCGGGTACTCGATCTGCCTTTTGCCACCCACCCCCTACCCCCCTCCGTCACCGGAAGTCATGCACTGTCACGATATTCGTCCAGAACGCGTTGGTCAAACGCAACACGCATTGTTCTCGGAGGGTACGGAATTTCCCAGACAGGATAGAATTTCCTCGTCCCGGAGAAACCGAGAAGGCTCGTATCGTGTCGTCCGGTTTCGCCATCTGCCACTGGAAGAAAACGCGGCGAAGTAACACGAGGAACCCTTAAAGTCCAGACCGGCCAACTGCACGGAAACGCCGATTGTTTTAACGTGTACAGTCGTTTCGCGAGAGAAACACGTCTCTCTCTCTCTCCTTCTCTCCCTTTCTCTCAATGGGCGTGTCCCTCTGTTCGCGTATTTTGTCGCGATGTACGGGTGCTAATATAAAGCGGCCGTAAAGCGCGATTGTTAAAATTTAACGATCCGCCGTTTTTCGCTGAAATATTTGTCGGGCGGGAAAATGAATTTTCCAGCGGGTCCTGCTGGCATTTAAAATTTGTTGTCGGTAGAACGGTCGCGCGACAGAATGCGTGCATTTTCGGTCGATGTTGAATTCGCGTTGTTGCTTTAGTTTCCGTTCATTTTTTTTTTTTTTGACGGTCTTTTTGGGAGAAACTGGGGGGGCCGCGATCGTGTTTCGTTCGTGGAAATGTTTGGAAAATTTGGCAAAGGAAAATGGCGAACAGCGAGGAGGGTTAAAAAAATGTGAGCATTTCTTTGTAAAACCATCGCACAATACGTTTCAATGATATCTCCTCGATTCTTAACGAGATTTGTCATTTTTTTGCTTGAATACGCGATTCCAAGCACCGTACAGTTACTTTTGTACTTGTCTTCTTTTTTGTGGATGTAATAATTATTCTTTACATGCGTAACACTCTGGGAGTATGTAATTGTTCTCTTTTTCGTGTTCAGTTAAAGAATTAGTTTCATTTGCGTTCAGTAAAAGTGTAGTACTCTATAGTATATGGTACTTTACATATTCGTACTACATATTCTCTCAAAATGAACACTATTCTTCTTCGTCGAGCAGAATAAAAAAATAACTTCCTTTGGGTTTAATGAAAATAACGAAATGTACTTACTTATGTATTTATCATCTTTTTACCAACTTAAAATGTATAATACATATCTTTATCGAGTGAAAAAATAATTAATTCATTCGGGTTTAATGAAAATAAATCATTATCAAATCTCTTTCCCTATTTATCGTTTGAATATAAAATCTATTCTTTATACACGGGCACTGCTAAAACGTACAATGCATTTGTTTTTAAATGTTGTGCACATCGAGTTATAATATGTAATGAAATTAATAATGAAACAATCGTATTCGGATTTAACGAAAATCTGTTGGAAAAATAACAGTTTTCCAGTTGAACGTCATTGAGTGGAGGTCACAAAAGTATGTTATCCATATGTCGCTTGTAGATATAATCCCATGAAATTTATGCTTTTTGAGTAATTTTAGTAGACAGGAATATTGCAAACATCATAAGCTACCTTTATGCATCGACAATTCCGGGTTTAAAACGCAGAGATATGTAATATAGCTACCGGTCGCGGGGTTTCAGAGATTTCAAGCAGCATAAAATGCGATATTCGAGCGTTTGTATCGTATAATATTAAAATGGGCATACGCTAAAATACGTTAAAAAATTGCCAAAGCGTCGTTGGCGTTTTAACTGGCGCAGAGAAAATTTTTAATTGCCAACCGTGTTAGTTAACGATCTCGCACGATTTCATAAAAATTTCGAGTATAATCAACATTATAGAGGAATCAATGAACCTCGATGTTTATCATTTTCCACCGTAATTAATATAATTTATTCGGAGATTTCACCTTGCAATTGCTTTTTCGTGAACGCATTTTTGAGATTCATTTAACTGATACAAGCAAAATTCATGTTCAGTGATTCATCTTCGTACATCATATTTGTGCTGTTTTTATATATTAGACACAGGCAGATTTTGCTATGTACGTGCGTCGCAGCGTTAGCAAAATATTAAGTGAGAATTAAACAACGCGTGGAACCAGTAAATTTCTAATAAGTGAAAAAGTTGACTGTATCAAAAGACTGTACACTGAAGGCTATGGGTTCTAATACCCAGATATGACTGACAATAAATCAATAACAACCACGTTAGAATGTAATGACTCCTTGAGTCCCACTTTTAAAGACTATTCTTCTAAACTACAAATCTGTCTATAGGAAAAAACTGTTAATCCGTTGAATTGCTGGAAACTCGTATCGAGGTCTGATCCTCTCGCTGCTACATGTATTCTAAGACCTAAGTTAACGCTGAAACTATGTGCCTTAAACATGCACTTGCTTTCGTATTAACACTTTGATCGCCACGTCATCCACATATGGGCGACGCTTAAATTTCCATATGAATCAATCATCTATTTAGTAAGAATTTGTTCATTTATCTAATTGGAAACGCTAGTAGTAATTACTTGGACCTATGTATAATAAATAAATAAAAATATTGTGAACATATTTGTTAGGATTTATTAACACTAAATCTACCGGCGTATAATGCACGCATATTTTGAAATTAAAAATGAAGTTGATAAGTAAATAGATACAAATTAATATTGTAAAATACAAATTAGTTAATATACTTTGTCACTTAAAATTAAAAACTTGTTAAATGGTCATTTTGACCGCTTTGGTAGGTTTAGTGTTAAGACTAGAAGTACCGGCATTAAATGCATACTTACTTCAAAACTGAAAATAAAGTACAAAAATAAAGAAATAAATATTACAGCATCACCTAACGTATAGAACCATTCATTAGCTAAATAAAACATGACAAATATTTTGACCAAAGGGCGGAAATAAAATTTTGTAATATAAAATGCCAAACCCGAAACCAGTCACTTTGACTGTTTGGTAGTTCTACTGTTAATCATGAAGACACTATCTAGTAAAACTTTGAACCACGTTAAAAATAAATCGAAGCATCCACATACAAAAAGAAAAATTGGCTGTACATTTTGCAAAAATTTTGTAACGTAAAACGCGCGAACGGAAAGCAGTCATACTCGTTAACTACGGCGTTAACCGTGTCCGGATGCGATCGCGTGGGTGTCTGAGATGGCGTTGGTAATATAAAGCGGCGTTGACAAGCGAGCAACGCGCAGATAAAGAGAAGCAGAAACGCTAGACAAAGGTGGAAAACATATTTCGCGTCGGCCGATGCATTATCCGTGAGATGTCTGCAACAGATAGTGTCGTGGGAAAACGTCGATAGCCCTTTTTCGCGAACGAAGTCTATTCCACGGTTTTCCCTTTCCGTTCCCCCCTTCTCCAACGCCATCTTTCTTCTTCCGTCGTTATCCAACGGGGACAGAAACGGTTTCGCGACGATTTTCGCGTGTCCATTGAAAGAACGAGGGAACACTCTCCTTTTTTTTTCCCTTCTCCTCTGAACGTTCGCCACTTTTTCCCTTCATGAACGCCCGTACCGCGGTGTAATTTTCCCGTCATCCAGTAAGAAATGACCGGCCGAAGGAGCCGTCTCTAAAATGACTGTAATAGTTTCCACGCTGAACAATGGCCGGATTTCGAAGGAGTTTCGAGGTAAATGCGCGTGTCGGATACCGGCGAAAGAAATTGTTCGTGGTGCACGACGATATGAAGGAACGATTCCTGCTCGATAACCTTTTCTTCTTATTCTTTTCCGATGTTCTATTCCGTACCCCTCCCCCTTCGCCTCTCTGTGTTCTTCGTCCATTGATTTCGACGAGATAACGCGGCCGGACGATAATTCGAGGACGATCGAGATAGGAAAATTTGCCGCGTCTGCATACTACGTCCGAGATTGATGGATTGTCGATAAAACGCCACTGAAAGGACTCTGATTCTCGACGATTCTAATGAACCTCGATCAATCGTTTGCTACGATGAATCTTACTGCGATCTTATTCCGCTGTACGATCACTCGAAGATTATTCATTTCTGATGCACTCGTGCATTCATCACAAAGTAGCGGGCGACTAGTTAATTTAAGTTATTGTTGGGTCCTAGAAGAACAATAGACATTGAGAAAATTAAGGAGTAACGCTAGAATACAGAAAAAATGTGCTTCCTGAGAATTTTTAACACTGGAACTACCAAATAGTCAAACTGGTTTCTGGTTCGACATTTTATGTCATGAAATTTTGTAGCCGACCTTCTGTGAAAATATCTGTCATGTTTTATTTATTTATTTTTCTACTTCATTTTCAATTCTAAAGTAATTATGCATTTAATGACGGTATTTATAGTGTTATTGATTGAGAGATTGCAACAGAAATCAAATTGATGATTTATTTCTTCGAATGAATTTATCAAACTTTTCAACCGAAAAGCTATTTGCTACCGTTAAAAATATCTTCGGGTACAAAGGGTTAACGCGACCCACTGTGACGCTAACAATTTTCCAAATAGCGTGTATGTTGTACACGCGTGTTTTAAGTCAATCTCGATAACGCGGAGCGTAACGCGCATAGCGGGTATGAAAACGAACACATGGTTGCGCGAATAAATAAGTCAAAGGCACAGAGAGGGCACACGGTATAAGCAGCGAAAGCAAACGCGTTGCTATATCACCGAGAATATCGTTTAATATCGTCTGAACTCAAAGTTCGCTGCCGTTATTCCGCTGTCGAGCTCTAATGTAGCCGTCAATCCTTGCCGTTCTTTTTTTTTTTTTTTTTTTTTTTGTTCTTTCTCCTTTTTCGCGAGAATTCGCTGTTTTCCGCCTCGTTCGGTCCCGGTGTCTGAATCGAGGTCGATGGAGATCGATCTTCGATCGTTCACCGACACTCTTTCGCCTTTTTATTTCGCCGCGAGAGGATGCAAATCGTCCACGGCCGAACGGGACGACGACTGCGGCCGTATTTGCATATTAAGCTATATTTTAATACGCGTGCGTGTCCGCCGTAACAGCGGGACATTTAAAAATTATACTTGCAAACAGGGCCACGTAATTAACGTCACCGGCACGCACCATTATCCAACGTTTGCTACCGCGCCGTTCAAGATTCGCCGACACTCGAACGTGGATAAAAAAACGAGGGACGATGAGGAATCGCGGAAGGGAACGGAATTTTAATTCGCGGGTGATAAATCGCGAGGGAAACTCGGCGACGCCTTTTTTTCGCCGTCGAATCACGAATTTTCGGTCGAGATCGAAAACAAGGATCAATTTTTCTTCCTTTTTGCTTAAATATTTTTGCAATTACTCGATAATTCGCTGTTTGTAGAAGTTCCGAGACGAAATAGCACTTTATATTGTTGTAGAAGTTCATTAAAGATATAGTAATTTATTATGTTCTTAGAGGAAATAGTCATATTGTTTTTAAGTAAAATTTTTAGAAGAAATTATTTTCATTATTTCTAGAAGAATTTGTGCACTTTCGACTATTTCTAGATAAAATTGCAATTTCTACCAATTCGTGGAAAAATTATTGTATTATATCTAGAAGAAATGATAATTTCTACTGTTCCTATAAAAAAATGTAATTTCAGCGAATTCGAGAAAAAATTGATAGAAGTTGCTATCTGCTGTTTCTGAAAGGAGTTCCTAGAAGAAATAGTAAATAGATTTACTAAAAAATTCTGTGTATTAATTTTAAGAAATTAAGAAAATTTAAGAAATTGAAGACTTGAGAACTCGAGATCACGAAACTTAAAAACTCGAAAATTCGAGATTAAAACATAAGAATTCGAAAATTTGGAAACTTAAAACCATGAAATCATCCAAGTTAAAAAACCTACACGCACAAAGAATAAAAAATGCGAAAACCGGTATTTAACAAATTGCGAAAATTCGGATCGAAGAATTTCCACTTCCCAATAGGCAGTATTGAATGCGAATAAATTCAATCGGAGGCAAATAGCTCTGGCATATTAATATGTGCGATGTTATCGTATCGAATTCGAGGATCAATCGAAATCAATATGGTTTTAATTAAACGGTTTCATCTACCGTGCTATCAGAAGACAATGGCGACACCGGGCTTGGGTGAACGGAACACCGAATCACTGGTTGAGTGCCGAATGAAGACTACTTCCGGCAGAATCGACAAGCCTGTTGCAATCGTTCCGATGTCGAGCTAATATTTCATAGCAAAGTGACGATACTTGCCGATCAATTGCGTGTCGATTCGAAAGCAATAATTCGATAAATTTCACGGAATTATTTAATCATTAATTTCACGCAAAAGTACACCTCTCTCTAATTTGTCTCATCTCCGCTACGTCCAATCGCTGAAACTGATATAACGAAAAATGTACCTTTCGAAAAATACAAAGCCTCGTTTAAATCTGAAGGATACTTGACAAATATGCACGATTTAATTATTACCATAATATTTGACGAGAAACGATGGTTACGCAATAAGCAGCGGAGAGCAATAGTTGCACGAAAATCAGAAAGAGCAATAGTTGCATAGTTATCAGAAAAAAACCACAGTTACACAATAAGCGAAAAAAATGGTTACATAATAAGCAGCAACAATTCGTATTCATACGTAGACATATTTGTATTCATCAGTACATATGCACGTATTCATAAGTGGACATATTTATATTCATCAGCATACACGTACGTATTCATAAGTAGACATATTTATATTCATCAGCACATACATACGTGTTCATAAGTAGACATATTTATACTCATCAGTACATATTCGTAAGTAGACAATCTAATCTGTCTAGTTAGGCAACGAGTATCAATAAGCGGATAATGAATTGAGCATGTGTAATATTTAGGGTATAACTATTAATTTCCACGGGGGAAAAATATAATTATGTACACATGGTACAGGTATGATATTTCTCGGGAATTTGTTTAATCGTTATTACACGTCGTTACATTTTACCGGCACGTAAAAGAATCCAGCTGGCTTCGAAATTCGCATCTAACATTTCTGACCCGGAATGACCTAAAGCGGCGAAGCACATTAATATAGCTAATGGTGTTTCGGAACTTAGTTTCCTCTCGTGGGACAAAACTCGCTTAATTGGTCCACTTTCCTCTGAGCACGAATTGAAGCGGTAACCACGTTTGTTGCTAATTCATGTCAGACTCATTCAGCGCATAACATTGTCGTTGTTATTTACAAAACGTACAAACGTCGATACACCAGCTTGCACTCGTCGTTGATTGTCTTTCTTTTCTTCGCCTGGAGATAATTGAAACAGCCATAAACGCAGGCCTACGAACTGGGAATAAAATGGAGGGACTAGCTAGTGCATACTTAAGCTTCGACTAACATCTACTCTCGTCTCGACAAGATGAGACACACATTTCGATAATATCATGACAACGACTTGTCGTAACATAAATGAATGTGACTAGTTACGTACTGTATTTGTACATACAGTATGTGCATACAATTGTCCATTTATACATACAATATATATACACAATTGGCTATTCATACATACAACATGTACACACAATGTGTGCACAATTATTACAATGAATATTTTGTTACTAAATACACAATCATAAATGATCATATTTTTATTTTGTTGTTCGATAAAGTAATCAATAAACCGTGGAGTATAATTAATTCAATGAAATGCAGGTATACAGTAGGTTAGTATGTATACGAATGAAATAAAATCGATTAATTTATCATTCTTTATTTTGTATTTTAATTTTTTTTTTTTTGTAAAACGTGATCGACTTAGTCTTCCTCTTTGGTCGGCCTTTTGGATTAATTTTACTTCTGTATGTATGCATACCCAATTGTGTATATGTACATACTGTATGTACAAATAGCCAATTGTGTGTGCAGACTGTATGTATAAATATTCAATTGTGTACACATATTGTACGTATAAATAGTCAATTGTGTATATATATACTGTAGGTATAAATAGCCAGACACGATATAAAATGTGAAACCCGAAACCAGCCATTTTGACTGACTGGGTGTTTTATCCGACGATAAAGAAAATAAAGGGTGATTAATTATGAAAAATAGAACGATGTTTGGCGTAGATGAAATTCTGAAAACTGTTTAATGGACGTAGCGTGTATGTCCGCGAACAATGGTGCCCGTGGCATAGAGTTTTGAACGGGCCTGTACAGGTGGCGGAGGCCTTGCAACCCTTAACGGCGAACATAAATATTAATAAGCAAGCGGTGAAATTCACGCTTATCGTGGCACCGTGAAGATTTACATGAGATAACACGACTTTCCTTTTGCTGTAACGGTCGTTTCTGTTGGCGGTGCACGTGTACACCGGCAGAAAACATGTCGGACATTTACATACGACGCAGGATAAGGGAGTCACGGAGATCGTTTTGCAGCCGCAACTTTTATCGCGGCTGATATCTCGCCGCCCTCTCTATTGCATTCTTTTTAGAATAAATAACGAGGCAGGGGGATGATGAAGCAACAGTCGTTAGGTATCGCTCCTCTTTGTGCGACACCAGCTTGTGGAATGCTTTGAAGAATCGTTCTAGCGTGTTCTCGCTTCTCGCCTGTCGGAAATAATTTATTATTTCGTTGACAAAAAAAAAAAAAGGAGAAATACCTTCGAAGCGTTGTAATTTACGAAATGAGAAACGCGTCTTTGATACGGGTGATTCGTTTACCGTTCAAAAAAATTCCTGTGTGTTGTATGTGCATATGTTAGCTACGTCACATATCTGATCTTTCTCCTCTCACGTTGCACTAGGTGAACACGTTCCTAGATTTTTGCTGTTTTAGGTGTATCCCTAGATTTATACGTTTTCATGACATTATATCTCTTCTTAGTCCTCTATATCCCTAGAAACCTTCATTCGTAGTCGCCTATATTCTTAGTTATATCTAGGGCCCTACATTTCACAACGTCTACATCTCAGCATTTCAATATACGTTGATACTTGTATTCCTAGATTATTATTTTTCTAGACCTCTATATTTCTGTATCTCTAGATCCCTTTACACTTAAACCCCTAGATCACTTCGTTCCTAGTCGCCAATATCCCTAGATATCTAGAGCCGTATATCTCTCAACATCTATATCTTTAAATCTCAATATTTCCTCATACTTAGATTCCTAGATTGCTATTTTTCTGGATACCTAAATTTTGGTATTTCTAGATTCTTTTACACTTACTTAGACCTCGATATCCCTAGATTCCTCGGTTCTGACCTACATCCCTAGATATCTGTGGAGCACTATATTTTTCAACATCTTTACCTCGAAATCTGTGCATTGATATTATGTTTATGGATTTTGTTACTTGTGTTCCTAGATCCCGATATTTCTGTGTCTTTATATTTCAAGGTCCCTAAACCACCTTATTCCTAGACCCCATATTCGTAGATTTCGTTGTTATTGAACCACTAAGATCCTACGTATAAAATGTAAAATCTCTGTAGCCGATTTTATTTTCTCCTTAAATAGCAAAGAAAATTTCTTGGGTAATCCAATGTATCGATGTGGTCAACTATCTGGCAATTTTTGCACGCGCGAACCCAATGGCGCAGAGAATGATTTTTACGTTCATTGTACTTCCATAAATTTGTTACGAACGGGATCGAAGTTGGTCATTGTAGGACTGTAGGTTTTCGTAAAGTGTAGTTTACGAGTTCACGTATGCGTGGATGAGAACGAAACCTCAAAATGAATTATTTATTTGTACCACAAGTAGACACGACCATGTATGTACATACACTTCGCCGTATCGTCGAAAACGATCCCGTTGAGAATAGAAATTCCGATTGAGAGCAGTTTAACCGTCAGTTTCGGAATCAATTTCGGTGTTTAAATTCGGTATTCCACAAATGTGACCAGAGACAAAGTGGAAGCGCCGTCGGAATGTTCGAGAAAGGAGGACAAACCAGTGCTCTCCGTGGAGAATTCTTCGAGCGGCGAGGAAAAGTCGAACGGGACAAAGATGACATCCGGAAATTTCTCGGGGAAACGCCGAGCCGTGTGATCTGTATTACTCGGAGCTTTTTGTTGCCGGCGAAAACGAATGCCGTTCAAAGAAACCGAGACACGGCCCTGGTGCAGAAATGGCCCAAGTGCCTCGAATAATCGCGTAATTGAATGCTAACGATGCTGAAATGTTGGTAGAACTCGCTCGACTGATCTGCAAATATACTCATCGGCGTTTCAGCAGGCGGTCGGGTACGGGGAGACGTTGTTTGTGCTTGTGTGTGGACTGTGTACCGTGACTAGAAAGGGGTGAGCTTCACACACATTGCCAGACGTAGCTTATCGAACCCACCGACGAACGATCTGCGTTTGTATATTCGTTGGCCGGGGCACACTTCAAATTAACCCCGATAAATGAAACAAGACCGCGGTCAATTATCGACTGTCTAATGTCTGGCCAGCTAATTGGCTAACCTGTGTACGACCAAGGCGCGAAATGAACTTTCGTACGCTGGAATTAACGATCAAAGCAACCCGTCGGCTCTTTTTCTTTTCTGTACGGTAACGGTGTTCACTGCGGCCTTTGGGACGGTTGCTGACGCGGCTGCTTGATTGCTCGATGGACAGTGGGCAAATTAATTGGCGGAGATTTTTGGATTTTGAGAATTTGGGAATTTGGGGATTTGGGAATTTGGGAATTGGTGAACTATGGAATTGGGAGATTGGAGAATTTGGGATTTTGGAAAGTTGGAAATTTGGGAATTGGGGAATTGGGGAACTGCGGAATTGGGGAATTTGGAAAATTGGAAATTTGGGAATTGGAGAATTTGGAAAGGTGGAAATTTGGAAATTTGGGAATTTGGGAATTTGGAAATTTGGAAATTTTGGAATTTGGGGATTTGGGAATTTGGGAATTTGGGAATTGGGGAACTATGGAATTGGGGAAGTAGAGAATTGGGGGATTGGGGAATTTGGGATTTTGGAAAGTTGGAAATTTGGGAATTTGGGAATTGCGAAATACAGAAATTTATGGATTTAGGAATTTTGGAACTTGGAAATTTTTGTATTTAGGAACTTTGGTATTTGGAAAGTTTGGGACTTGAGAACTTCGAGATTTCGAAATTTTGATGATTGAGAACTTAGTTTGAGAATTGAGAATTTTAGACATTTCGAAATTTTGGGATTTGGAAATTTAGAAATTTGAAAATATTGGAATTTGGACATTTGGAGGCTAGGGAATTTTAGGATTATGGAATTTTAGGAATGTGAAATAGTGGGTATTTGGAAATTTGAGTATTTGATCATTTAGTGAAATTGAAAACATCGTGAAATTTAGAAATTTAAAATTGCAAAAAGTGTTGGTCAATACGAGCAAAAATGCAAGAACAGAAGTATGATAGAACACGGTGCGGTTTCTAAATGCGCGTGTTAATTACAATTAGCGTTAAATGAGACACGAAATGGAAGGTATTAAATTTATCGGAATATTAACTCTACAGATGTCACTAATCAATGTTGTTTAACGCATAGTGGGGGGTTGCCGAGTTATGCAGCGGTTTGTGGCAAGCCAAACGTTATCGAGCAACGCATTCAGATACGAATAGCATAGAAGGAACACCGGCTCGTAATCACCAACATTAACGTGGCGTTCGGTAATGTACAATACAGCTT
This sequence comes from Coelioxys conoideus, assembly GCA_947623535.1. NCBI lineage: Eukaryota > Metazoa > Arthropoda > Insecta > Hymenoptera > Megachilidae > Coelioxys > Coelioxys conoideus. Next base: position 6,378,488 of record OX392450.1, read on the forward strand.
CATTAATAATGCAGCGTTTTCAGATAAATTACGGGCTTTGCGTTTTCCGACAGCCTCAAGTGTTAGCTACCTAAATCAATTGCGGTATTTAGCGACACATGGACATACCACAGACATTAATATTACTATGCCTTCTTATTAGTTTCGTCGATTCTGACTTTACAGTAGAGATATCATTTTTTTTTTATCAGTTTTGTGCAATTAGCCAAGTTTAAAGTTGTAGTTGATTGTATAAATTTTTTATTTTTGGATCTTGGAATAGTTAAAATATCGAGTTTTAAATTTATGTAGCTTCTGATATTTTTATTTAACGAATTGCCAAATTCCCAGAGTCCCAAGTTTTATAAATACCAACATTTTTTACATTCTAAATTTGTGAAATCCCAAATTTTCCCAATTCCAATTTTTCAAATCCCAAATTTTCCCAATTACAAATTTCTCAAATACCAAATGTTCCCAATTACAAATTTCTTAAATCCCACATTTTCTCAATTACAAATTTTTGAGATTCCAAATTTTCCCAATTACAAATTTTTCAAATTACAAATTTTTCCAATTAAAAATTTTTCAAATCCCAAATGTTCCCAATTACAAATTTCTTAAATCCAAGTTTTCTAAATACTATATTTTCTAAATTCCAACTTCGTTAACGCCCAAATTTCCAAAATGTTTAATTTGTCAAAGCTCATGTTTCCCGGATTTCAATTTGCCAAATCACATATTCCCCAGATTTCAACTGTGTCAAAGCTCATATTCCCCAGATTTCCAGTTTCCCGTATCCCAAATTTCGTATGTCCCATACTTTCCAAATCCCAAGTCCCCAATAAATTCCATAAGTTTCTCAAGTTTTAACTTTTCCAATGTCGAAATCGACGAGCCTCGAGGTCCCCGAATCCCAAAACGCGAACAACGTCGTAAAATCCGTGTAATACAGCGAACGGGGGCTGAAAAAGAATTTTTGCGAGCGGTAAAGGAGAAGGGAAACCCTCGGAAAATTACGAGCTCCTCGAGATCGTGGCGAATAATTTTGATAAAGCATATTCTGCGTAATTGATCGTTAAAGCGGTATGCATGTTCGTCCAAATAAATTGCATCGCTATCGCTCAATCTTCAATTAAGGCAAGTTAGCCATGTCCAAATATATCACCCCGCGATAAGTCTTGCTTCTTTAGTCAATCTCTGGATTGTCTTGCATAGATTTGCATTTAAAACGATATTCTTTCTTGTTACGACCACTCTCAACAACCACCGATTCAATATGCAATCATCCACCGACTCTCTTCAAACGATTCTAATTAACAAATGATGGAAAAGCGAAAATTACTTTTACCATCGCGCTACTACTTGAATATCAATTTGCAATCTTACGTGAAAATTATGATTAGTCGTCCAACCAATTTTGATTGTACTCGAAACATTGAATTTGTTGTCTTCGAGTGACTCAAGATATAAATACATGATCGAAACGCAACATTTGAATCGACAAGTTCTGATAAAAGATTTTATGAAGTAGACTTTAAATTATTGCAAAATATTACAAATTTTTCGATCGGTTACACTTTCGAAGATGAAATTAGTTTAATTTTTGGATAATAAATTTTGATAGAAAGTTTCACGATTTAACCCCGCTTTCCTTGAGTTTCGAAAACATTTCATATTATTCGAGCGATTCGATGGCTTCTTAAGGTGGTGCTCGATTTCAGATGCTTGTTTCGATAAAAAGTTTCATGAATTAACCATATTTTATTCGAGAATATTTCATGTTATTCGAACGATTCGGTGCCCCCTTTAAAGGGTGCTCGATCAATGATATTTTCTTGATAACAAGTTTCGGAAGGCAGCCACATTTTATTTGAAATTCGAAAATATTTCGAATTGTTAGAACGATTCTGTAGCTCCTTGAAACGGTGCCCAATTGAAAATGTTTCTTGATAATAGGGTCCACGAACTGACTACGTTTTATTTAAAATCGAGAAATATTTCAAATTGTAAGAACGATTCATCAGCTCCTTGAAACGGTGCTCAATTGAAAATGTTTCTTCATAATAGGGTCCACGAACTGACCACGTTTCATTTAACATCGAAAAATATTCCAAATTATAAGAACGATTCAGTAGCTCCTTAAAACAGTATTCGATCGAAAATGTTTATCGATAACAAGGTCCATGAAGAGACCACGTTTTATTTAAAAAGGTATTCAATTGAAAATGTTTCTTGACAATGAGTCCCATGAACAGACTATGTTTTGTTTAAAATCGAAAAATATTCGAAATCATAAGAACAATTCAGCAGCTCTTTAAAACAGTACTCGATCGAAAATGTTTATCGATAACAAGGTCCATGAAGAGACCACGTTTTATTTAAAAAGGTATTCAATTGAAAATGTTTCTTGACCATGAGGCCTATGAACAGACTATGTTTTGTTTAAAATCGAAAAATATTCGAAATCATAAGAACAATTCAGCAGCTCTTTAAAACAGTATTCGATAGAAAATGTTTATAGATAATAAGATCCATGAACAGGCCACGTTTTATTTAAAATGGAAAAATATTTCAAATTATTTGAATAACTCTACCTTCTTAAAACGGTACTCCGTTAAAAGTGCCGGTGGACGAAAATGTCCGTAAAAAAAGAATGTTCTAATAAGGTTCATGGCGAAACACCAGAGGAGGTATCCGAATATAAGACGTATTTTTTGTAAATTAGTATACCGGGCGTAAAAGTAAGGGTCCGTAAGATTGAAGCTGAAGAAGTTTAGATGTTATCGTATTTGTCAATATTCATTAGAGCGTAAAAGCGTCATGATAGTCGCGGTTCTTGTTATCGGGGTAAAATAGTAGCAGACGTAGGAAGGAAATCACGATAAGCGGCCGTACACAGCGATGCCGGTGTTCGCGTTAAAATTGGTTAAAGTGAGAGCAAAAGCGTAATCCAATTTTGCCGAGTAGTATCCCGTTTTCGTGCGGCCAGCTTTACGGGACGAAAAGATGAACGAGCGGGATTACTAAATTATTCCGCTTCGCTTTATCAACGCATAATACCGCGGTTCGAGTTGTAATTGTTTCCGGTGGACGTGGCTCGTGTTTGCCGCTAAAAATCTCATTAACGTTTCATTGCGTCATAAAAATCCCTGTTGTATAAACTGCCGTAATTTTTAACCGCGGATTCTCTTTCTCCTTCGTCGAAAGAATGTCCATTATATCGCGCGGTTTAATCGACCGCGAGTATCGTCGTGCAATTAATTAGCGAGATTCTTCGTCGTTTACAAAAAATTTTTCTGCCGAATACCGGGTTTCAGGGGCGGTTCGCCTAACCGATACGTGTTTCAACGCGTCCTCCTCGTATTTGTCTTTGTACACGCGGGAACTTTCCGCGGGCATTAATTTTTCTGAAATTGTAGACATTTTTTTGCGAAACTCTCCGGGGTTCGAATAATAAACAAAGCGGCGGCAACTTCATGGAGGACTGATTTGATTAAAAAGTTTCCGAAAAGAGTAATAGCTACCGGGCTCGCGAAGTTACCGGATTCCTCGTGTATAGTTGTTTCTGTGATTAGATCTCGCCGGTTTCAAGGAGATTGCGTTTCCCAATTAATCCTGGAATTCTCCGAGGGTACGGCTTGTACGCGGTTGTTAACAATACGGGGGATTTTTGCACGAAAATTTCGAATAATCGCAACACTTTTTTTATCGTACAGTACGAGCTGCTTTACTTGGACGTAGTTAATCTATGAATGAAAATTGTTACCACCGATATTCTATATGGAATCAGAAAATTTATATATAGAATCTTCTAAAATTTCTTTAAACCAATTTCATGCTTTGAAACTCTAAAATTCCTTTCTGTCCCGTGCAAATAAATAATCGTCGGATTAATTAGTTTTTTACGAAGGTCCATATTCTCACGCATGTTCCTTTTTGATCGAAATTACGTTATAAGGGTTTCCCCTACGTTGTAATCATTCCGCAGGCGTGACTTAACGGATGAGTCGAGCCAGAGAAAGGAATTCTTTTCAAGATCGCCTCGAAGAATTTCAATAAAAGCCCCGTAAAGGTGATAGTTCGCCATCCAATACATTTTAATATCACTCGTTCGGAAAGTCAGATCGTCTGACCAGGTACGATTCCCTTTCTGGCCTGCGATTCTTGCTTCGCCTCAAAAAGAGTACGTCTTCTCAAAATTCAAAGTCGTGTGAACATTTTTCTCGCATACTGATCTTCTAGCTGCACGTTTTAAAGTGGTCGCTATTCTTCCTACGGAATTTAATAAACCCGCTTTTAATTCGAATTTAGAGTTCACGAACGTTCAGAAAATCTGCGAAATAACGCGAAGTGCAAAATAATTATACATATTCGAATATATGTGAAGACATAGTTATAATTATAAATATTCGAACATATGTGAATATATAATCATACTTATAAACATTCAAACATATGTGAACATATAATTATAATTGTAAGTATTCGCACATATGTGAACACATTGTTATAATTAGAAATATTCGAACATATGTGAATATATAACCATACTTATAAACATTCAAACATATGTGAACATATAATTATAATTGTAAATATTCGAACATATGTGAACATATGTAATCTTCCAAGGATATAATATGTTTTACATACTTACAGGCTTACATATGTTTTACATATTACAAACTCATAATATATTTGCTGAAAATAAAATTACGGAAAGATTGTTTTCATTACTGAAAATGATGTCGTTGAAGATTCCAGAAATTTTCAATGCACCGTGAGGTGTGATAACATATAATATTCTGAGGGGTATATTCTGTATTGATTGTTGGAATAATTCCGAGACAGTTCTGGGATTAAATGACAGTTAATGCTCGTCGATATTTCGCGTTTGACAGATCACGATATGGATGAAATTTCTTCCGAGATGTGTCGATCCCCTAATTCGAATTTCAAGTAATTACGAGCTGTTTAAAATCGTCAGCTTGATCGTCGAGCGAAATATTAACGCCCGTTACGCTGATTTATGATCAACTAATCACTCAATCGATTAGTTTCAGCGTGAAACGTACGTTTCAAGCGATTCGGAGGTATTTCGCCACGGGTCTATAATTCCCTGACAAGTTTTCAACTCCTCCTCAATGATGGCACGTACGTAGCCATCACAATTATTACAGAGTGCTCGTCAATCCGGTGTTCCCATATCGGAATCCCGTGGGTACATTCTACGCGAATTTAGAGGAACTAACCCGTGACAGCCAATATTGGCTATCGCTCGGAAACAAACGAACTGCCTTCTGCTATTAAATCGAAACATCGTTACATCGACATCTTCTTTCAATCAGATTTCCAATTTTCTCTTCGCTCGTTGTAATTGACGGTCTCGATGTCCAAGGTCACTCGCGAAATCCGCGAATTTCTGGATCCTTTGACTGGTCAAAACTTCTAAACTTCTGAATTTTATCATTTTTCAATGTATGGTTCTTTATGTTTTTAATCAGTCTTTTGCTTTCTGAGACTAACTACATTTTCTAAATTTGTTAATTACTCAACTTGGGGATTTCTAAATTTTCTAAGCTGAAGATTTCTAAATTTCTCTATTTTCTAAGCTGAAGATTTAGTAATTTCTCAATTTATATCTTTGTGAATGAACCTCGTTGGTGATTTTTATTTTTCTAAATCTTCCATGTTGAAAATTCCTGAACCTCTTAGTATTAAGTTACTAAATCCCTCAGTAGTAAGTTACTAAACCTCTAAGTATCTTCATTCCTACATTTCTAAATACTCTAACGAAAATTTTGATCCCTAAATTAATATTGTCTGAACATCAAATCTCTGTATCTAAATATCTCCAACACCCTAACCGATCCATATACTTCTAAACTTCTAAACTTGTAAGTATCTCGATACATTAAAATTGTACAGACCCGATATTCCACCTAACCGATCATGGCAACAAACAATCATTATGTGATGCAATAGCCGCATTTGTTGGACTACAACAATTGGAAAAAAATAGGTAGAATAAAATTGTCGAAGTCGAAACAGAAATACACTTTCCGAAATTCTAAATACCCCAAAATGGTCCGACTAAAAATTCTCCAAACCCGAACGCGATCGAGCCATCGAGTCAAACAATGAAAACAAACGATCATCAGGTGGTCCAAAGCCCGCGTCCGTTCGACGCTGTAACCGAGCATTAAGAAAAATGGCCGGAATAAAATTGTCAGATTCGAGAGCGGGATTCGGAAGGCTGTTCACGTGTTCCGGTGGCACATAAAACGCTTCCAGTTGGCTGATGTTAATACAGTGGCGTCAACCAGGAATTCAGGTTGATGTTCGTAGGAACGCAGATCGGCTGGAGGGCCATAGGATAAGCTGAATCAGAATGCGTGAATCGTCGGAGTCTGTTTTCTGGCTGAGTTCAGCGTGAACGTGATTTTCGAGCACTCAAGCGAAGTGGAGAATGGTGTCCACAGCACGTGCCTCTAGGCTAATCCAGCCATCGTCATTCCCTGCTGACTCCATTTCGTTGTATACGGTCCCACCTATGTGCAACGGCCCGGGATAGGGATGAACCCGATGGGGGACGAAAAAAAAGGAACGCCCGTCGGTCTGTTCGGTGGTTCAACCGAGAAGACAGATATCCGAGAAGGTCAACGATTTTCCCTTGGTCATCCCGATACAATCCTTTTTCGGCTAACCCTGTCAACCCCGTCGATGCACACCGTATTCGACAACCTACCGTCGACGGAATTTTAAAACGATCCCGAACTTGATGTATCGCTTGGGACCTCGATAATTTTTCACGATTAAAATATCTTTCGTATGTACCTTCCGGGGTCACCGATCGATATCGTCTGATTACCGATTTGTGCAACTTCGAGTTCACGGATTCGCAGAACCTCGGAAATTTTCCAATTCACGAGCTCGTGACATTCGAGACTTGAAAAATTCGAAAGTTTTCGCATCGAGAAATTTTGGTCGTTGGAAGTTTTTGAGAAAATTTAACCCTTTGCGCTCGAAAGCATTTTTACCGCTGGCAAATGGCAGGTGTAAAACTTTCTGGTTGAAAAGTTTCATGAATTTTTATGAATTTCTTTAAAATTATTATCTTTCAATTCGGTAAATTTAGTTATTTATTTAAAGTCGTTGCATTGGGTCATGTGTGTGTCGAGTGTAAAGGGGTATGAATTTTCAAGCAGCTAAAAATGGAGTTTGAATATTAAAAGCTGTTACCTGACAATGTCAGTCGTACATAATTGTCATTGTAGTAAAACAGACAGAATTAAATATTGTAATATAAAAGTTCTTCGCTTTGAAAGATAAAACATCACATTACGGTAATGGAAGGACGAAGAGAAATTTGTAGTTGAAGACATAGTAAGAGAAACGATGTTCCCTTCTTGTTATCGAGTTGAACTTGTTCTTTCCTTTTTTTTTTCGTCTTTCGCTTTATGAGCATTACGTTGTTTCTGCCGATGCCCCTCCATTATGCGTTTCATAGTAATAATAAGATAATGGAACGAGTTTCTCAGGAAAATTCATACGTTAATTCCCCGTGGACGACAAGCACACACGATGGGAATAAAAGTTTAAGGCATTACAAAGCGTGGATATTTTACACACGATAATAGAATCACGAATGAGCTTAGGGCGTGTTGCTGCATCGCATTAAATGTGTATTATTTCGATTATCTGGGCAGAAAGTTTCAGACAAAAATAAATTACGTCCATTTGGCTTTACGAGAGTTGCAAATGTTCTATTCGTTAAATTGCTAAGTATCGAAAGATTCAAACAATTTGAGCGCTTCTTATTCGGTATCTTTATTGCATATGGGAAAGGTGCATTTATATCATCGTTTTCAACAGACTTTAAGCTTTATGTTGATGTATCATAAGTGCCATTTCGTGATAATTTTATGTGATGAAATCGTAGCTGAATTTGTGGTGCAATAACGAGACTCGTTAGAAGCCATCACTTTCCTTGGAATAGCTCGGTATATTTAACGGCCAGCCATTTTGTATTGAAAACATTAACAAAAGGTGCATGCATATAGTAACTTTCCTCGTACTCTAACGTTTAATTTGACGTATCACAAGGATCGGTTTACGTTACTTTTCTGTCATGAAACCGTGTTTGACTTTTTACACGTAACCTATTAAAAAATATTTATTTGTCCATTGTTTATGATATTTGGCGACCTTTCATTTTATATGAGGAACATCAATGAAAGGCGCTTGTATACAGATATTTTCTTCGTACTTCGAGCTTCAAATCGATGTGCCATGAGTGATATTTTATGATTGTTTTATGTCATGAAATACTTGATACACAACGCGTGGAAATTCGGGTTTCATAATTTTTCCGGAAGCAAATACTCGATGTTGTTTATCTAACAAATCACGTATAAGGATTTCTCGAAACAGAACGTCGTCGAAACATCGTTCGATCGTATTCGAGAGCTTTCCCTCGCTTCGTATTCTATTTTCACCTCTTACCAACCTCTCTGTCTCGCTTTGCCTTGTTTACCCTCTTTTCTTGTTTCTTCCGTGACCACTGGAACTTTCAATGTTTTCCTTTTTCCATCGAAGTTCTTCTTTTCTACGTTCGCTGCTTTTCCCGCGACCCTTTTGACCATTCACCGATAATGTTACGATAACGAGTCAATGGTAGCTGCAGGAAACCGTGGCCATCTCCTTCCTACGTGAGAAATCAAAGATTCCCCTTTTGTGCGGTTTAACAGAGAGGGCGCATGAGGTCTTCGAACCCTTTGAAATCCGATTTCCCACCTTCAGAATTGTAAAATATATCGAATCTGCTACGTGGAATCACGAAATTATTGCGTTCGATGATCCGACAGAAATTTGTGAAGTAAGTTAACAAATAGTACACTCATATTTTATTATAATAAACCGCTGTACAATTGAATATTCTATCGTTTATGAAAATTCCGCAGATCGAAACAATATCATTCGACGTATATTCGTCGTGTTTAATTAATCGTGATTTATTTACGGATTATTAAATTGTTATTATTTTAAAACGGAGTCAATGAAAATTTCTGTAATCCGATTTACAATGTAAATAGTTTCTGACCAATGGGAACAATTGTTTCGTACACGTGATGGTATAAATATTCTTTTTTAAACCACGGTCGTAGTTGATTCACTTTGTTTAAACCAGTGACATTCGGACGTGATCTAATTGTCCTTAAATCGTGATTTATCCCGTGATAATTGTCTAACGATTCGTGTTTCTTGGCGATGTTGAACTTTTAATAACAATTTAATCGCTCCCGTGAATTTTTCGATGCAACTAGTATTTCGTACGTGTCGTGGCGCCGAGTTACGACCGGATTTAATTAACCCTCCTACTTCATGTATTAACGAAGTTACAGAGTACTTAATCGCTATTAAATTTCCTGTCACGTCTTGTTCGATATAAACAGTGTGTGCGTCGATACTATCGGTTATTCTGATCTTGGCTGCTTCGCTATCAACATCACTGATATTGGACTACATATAAGTGATAGCCTCGGCAATTGCCGGTGCCTTATTATTACGTTGTAACGTTAATTACAATGTCTATCCAATGCCTCGTACCTTATACGATACGATTTTCAATCTGTCTCAAAGATACTGTTATATATTCAAAACAATGTGCAACAAATTTGCACAGAGAGGAACGAAAGCATTATTACTTCGTTACAATTTTGATGGAGGTATGTGATGATCACTAATTAAATATAATCATAATATACATACATTATAATGTACATATAGAGTGAAGGACAAAAATATTCATACTTCTTCAAAACTTTAATGGATGTGCATGATGATCACTAATCAAATATAATCACAATATACATATATTATTATGTACATATGCAGTGAGGAACAAAAATATTCATGCTTCTTCAAAATTTTAATGGATGTACGTGATGGTCACTAATTAAATATAATCACAATATACATACATTATTATGTACATATGCAGTGAGGAACAAAAATATTCATGCTTCTTCAAAATTTTAATGGATGTACGTGATGGTCACTAATTAAATATAATCACAATATAAATACATTATAATGTACATATACAGTGAGAAACAAAATTATTCGAACATTTGGAATGTAGAGGTAAAACCAACAATTTTTTCAGTATTATTAAATATATTTGAACATATACTTGACTGTATATGCTGGTACTAAATTTATGTACAAATACAAATAAGTGTATGCCAAATCGAATAGTAATTCAGTGGAAACGGTTTGCTAGGAAAATTCAGGAATTCGCAGAAAGCACCGATTACAAAAAACGTTTTTGACATAATACTTGTGCACGGTTGTGCTGGCGTACGATGGTTCTCGCGTATGTTCGCGTGTTTTCGCGAACGAAGTAAATTAAACGATTTTTAATGAAATTTAAAACCGTTTACGCGTTGTTTAAGGGGAATTACAGATACTCGAGCTCGTTCGTTAATTAAAGTATCGTAAATTAAGCACAGGTGAATTCGGCTCGGTGACAGCGTGCGTTAGTGAATGAATATTTAAAATCAATGCATTTAAATCGATACGATATGAACGCGACGAACCGAATAAATAATATTATACATTTCCGAGCGAATTCAATTTCTCGCGTCGGACAATCGACCCTTCTTTGTCTATAAAACCCGGCTTCGTTTTATGCGAACAAATAGGAAGAACGAAAGGAAAGAACGCGACAAAAGAAAGCGGTATAATTAATTTTCTTAATGTCCGATATTTAATTTAATTTCGCTTTGTGCGTGAAATACATTAATTTTCACGTTCGGGCAGCCACGGTGAATAATCGCGGACAGCATATATTGTTCCTTCGAAAAGAATGTGCGGAATAAAAGCCGTTATCGCGAATAACAATGAAAAACAATCGACACTCGTAATTACACTTTCGTGCGAAAATCGCGAACTTCGCAGCCTCGAAAAACGAAAAATTTATAAAACGTCGGAAGTACGAAATATTCGCTGATTAAAATATTTGTAATTTTAAAATATTACGAAATATCATTATCGAAATAAAGCTGGGACCATTGGATCAAAAACGGTTTCAAAAAGTTACAAAAATGGTGCAATCGCGTATCGACGCTGTTCACCGATGACAATTTCCGTTCGTTTCAATGATATTTTATTTACCGTGCGATTCGAGCAGATTTTATTTCGCAAAAATTAGTTCCCGTTAATTTATGCGAACGATGGGCCATACACGCTCCGGTTATTAAAACGAAACGTTAAATGGACGCGCGTAGATTGAAAGCTGCAATCAAATAGGAATCTAAAATGGTTTCTGTAAGCGATAAAAAAAACATTCGAGCTTGAGTCGGTGCTCTTTATCGAAGTGAAACCTTTTCCATGTAATTCCCGTGATTCCTATTTACCGTGTAACTTGTCGGATGATTTTATTGAATCAAAAGTTGGGAAGTTTGTTTTCGCTGATTTAAGTGCACGATCCACCGCGGCTCGGTTATCGAAATGAAACACGAACGAACGCAAACAGATCGAAACGTAGCGAACGAAATACCCTTCGACAGTAATTTCATATAATCGCACGAGATATTTAAAGCGCCATCGGTCCTCCGAATTTTCTTCATGCCGATTTATCAAAGGAACAATATCACGAAACGATTTCGTGGAATTTATTTTTACCAAAGTGGAAAAATATCCGATAGAAATTTCACGAAATTAAAAATTACATTCCCGTACAGAATATAGTAGAATAGAACGGAGACCGGCGTAAATTAATACTATTCCAAGAAGCGGGATAAAGAATGATTTGAAGGAGCAACATTTTTCTCGAATAAACCGAGATTATTTTCATCTTTCTCCTGCCACGCGAACATTGTCAAATACATCAAAACAATACGGGTATTTTATATTTGCCGGTTCTCGATCGATATAAATTATCCGGGACGCACACTCTTTTGCCGAGGGCGTGAATACGAAATGGTCGTATAAAAATATTATACGTACAATAAACGGCATAATAAAGTGACCATCCTATTGTAACCAATACAGGATATCTTAAAACTAATGTTTCGAATGAAGAAGGATACAATTATCGGGCCTTTTTGAAAGGTTTATCGTCGCACCAACAATTACTTACAAGAATTAAAAAAAATATTTGCAAATACTTGTAACTTGATTTTAACAAAACAGGCATTTTCGTACATAATAAAAAAAAAGTGACCACCTTAGAATTTGTAACGTCTTTATTTAATTGCAACGCGTAAACACGATGTAAACAGAACATAACTAACAGTTCGTTTATCTGATTATAAAAGACAGTGATAAATTAAATGTAAATTAAAATTTACAATGTGGTCACGTCATATATGAAAATGTTTGTTTTGTTAAAATAAAGTTATACATTTTTGTTATTACAAATAATCTTTTAATTTCTGTAATAAACTCTTGATATAATGGTGAACCTTTCAAAGAACCCCGATATTAGGATCGCTTTTCATTAAAAACGTTAGTTTTGTGCAATTCTATATGCGATACAGAATGGTCACTTATTATGCCGGTCACTGTACACGCGTTTGTTTAAAACACGGAAACTGGCGTTTCTAGTCCACTAGAAATCGTTTCATACCGATTTTGCTTTTCTTTCTTCCGTTCATTCGCGATCGGCTCTCCTTTACATCGGCATTTTCGCGTGAATTTATCAGGTAATAGCCTGAATAAAGTTGAGATTTTTTTTTTTTTTAGTAAACCCTGTATTTGAAATTATTCGCTCCGACGATCGTCAGTCGATTTCGCTATTCGTGTCCAACCGGTGTACCGGCTGGAACTGTCGTAGTTACGTTTTCGACCGGCGAATAATATTCAGACATTCCGGGTCGTGAAATGCGCGATCGTTTTTCGACAAAATTTCTACGGTTTTTTCCCCGCATACTCGATCCGATCGATACTCGCCCGAACGGCAAAGGTGATGGGGATTTTCAAATTAAAATTGTATTTCGGACACGGATTGTCGCGAGTTAGGTGGATATTTCGGTGAGCGACGGAAATTGTGATTAAGATACTTCCGAAGATGCTCCACGATATTTTGGTATTATTCATCGCGAAGTTGCATTTTATTTAAGCTTTATCCGGTCGGCGAACTGAGCCAATATGAAGCCTTCATTCAATATGAAGCCTTGATTATTTAAACGCATTTCTGACCTACATACCGTATGTAGTAACGAAATCTTTATATATTTCATTGCTGATCTACATTCTATGAACTCTCACCTTTCTTGTCCACGATCATTTATAGTTGACCCCGTTGCTCCAGAATTGTCGGTATCGATTGGACTTCAACATGTATTTTGGTGCGGCGTTGAATTTCACAGGTACAATTTGAAAATTCGCGGACTCAGAGACCCGGTGGTTTGAGTGTTCGATATTGAATGCATTTGGTAATTGATGAAGCAGTAACTTCGCCAAGAATGGAACGGAGGAGGTAGGGATTTTCGTTGGTGGAGAATTCTTGAAGTGGCAAATTTCGAAAGTAGCAAGTCTGAAGAATGGGGAATACGAGAGACGGGGAATTTGGGATATGAGGAAGCTTGGGAATACTAGATTCGGGAAGTAGGCTATTGGGAAATAGGGGATTCGGGAGATAAGGGATTTGGGACATAGGGAATTCGGGAGATAAGGGATTCGTGTCACAGGGAATTCGGGAGATAACGAATTTGGGTCATAGGGAATTTGGAAAATAAGGAATTTACGAAGTAGGGAATTAGGAAGTACAGAATTCGGGGGATTGTGCATTTGGGAAATAGGGAATTCGGGAGATAGCGAATTTGGGACATAGGTAATTCGGGTGATAAGAGATTTGGGAAATAGGAAATTAGAGAAATAGGGAATGGGGAGAATAGAGAATTCAGGAAATTGAGAACTGGGAAAATAGAGAATTTGTGATGTGGGAAATCTGCAAACTATAGAATTTGGAAACCAGCGAATATGGAGACTAACTAGGAACCGGGAATGTGAAAACTATGCAATTTAGAAAGTGAGAATTCACAGACGAAGTAATTTCGAAAGTAGTGTTTGTACAACTTACAGAGTTTGCGAACTAGACAATTTGGGAATATAAGAGTTTCCATTTACATCGTCGTTTTCATACACTCAACGCAGCAACATAAATATCATTTGATTGCCTTCCATTTGATCGTCGCAACGCGATACCATTATTATCAACGTTAATATTCAAGATCCACTATCATTCCAAAACGCTTGAACCGAAGCTGCTACGGTTAATTTCGAGCTTGTCTCCGTTCATAAATATCGGTAGTCTCGCAAGATGTTTCGGCGCAATTTATATTAATATAAGAGTGCAGGGAGTATCGCGAAGGAGAAATGAAAAGGAGTTTGCGGCGACCTAAAGCAAGGCAATCAAAGTAATTGGCAATTTTCTACCGGAGTTCGATCCTTTCGTCGGCATTTCATGGTCAACGTCCTTCGTTTTCTCTCTTTCACCGGCAGAAATCGTGTATTTAAACGGAAACTAATGGACCGTTTATTGACCGAAACACTTTTCTTTTTTCCGATCTTGCACCGATTCGATTAATCCGCTTCCACTTCTCATTATCAGCCATTCCCCGTATGTTCCGATCAACCCGACGAACATAATTTTATCGTAACAAAATTATCGCGTCAATTACTTAATCGTAACACTGTTGAAATTTCGTCTCGTCACTCTTGGTTTTTCACTCGGTAAAATCAACCCGTATGATTAGGTTAATTACGAGAAAGCTTTTATGATTCGTTTCGTCGAAATTTATCGATTCTCGACCGTGCCGCTAATTTTATAGGATTTTTACGTCCGACGGCTATTATTTGATGAACGCAATTTCGTTCGATAGTCGACAGAGAGATATCGATTTTTCTTTGCTTAATTGAACCTATTTTATCGGGCATGTTAAAACTTCGATGCGAGCAACACCTACACGTATACACCGTATCAAATTGTTTACAACGACCGAAGTAATTGGCAATTTTCTCGGGAAATCGTTGTCTCAAACGAACAGTCTACGTTGACAAAAAGATAATAGACTACTTGCCGGGGAACTTGACGCATTTTCTTCGATACGAGCATCGATCAGTCGCCGTGTAAATATTCTTTAAATACGGGACGCTTTTTAATTATTCCGAACGTTGCTGTATCGGAAATTTGATCACGGATTAATTAACGTCTCTGCGGCGTTGCTATTCGAAACCGAAGCTTTCGACCATTTTCTTTCGCCTGTACACAGGTCCGTGTAATTCACGCTAATCCCCGGACTAATGTCCGATAACGTTACTTATCGCGAGAGCTTTTCGAATAAAAACGCGACGCTTATCTCGTGGCAAATAACCTAATCGTGGCAATTATACAAGGACGGACGAAGATTCAGGTGCTTTCTATTTCCACCCGTAAGCTATCCTTGTACTTCCGGATACGATTTAATTCGTTTAGAGCTTCCTTTAATTTCCCTGCCTTCGATAAACGATTTCTTTTTTTTTAATCGTATCAAACTTAACTGCAGTTTATTCGTATCGATGATTAGCTTCTTTCGTATGATGGTTACAGAAGGTAAAAATAAAAGTTACACATTTTCAAGTTTATCAATAATTTTCCAATTTTTGAATTTTGAACATTTCTTCCATATTTAAAAAATGTCTCGCTAATTAACTTTTTGTAGCATTTAAAAATTTATTTAAGCCTCCGTTGTAACATTCAAAGATTTATGCGAGTCACCGTGCGATCTCTATTATTTCAAGATTTATATCTTTCTGTCTGGTAATTTTTGGAAATTTAACAAAGTGTCGGTTTTTCGTCGGGTCTTTCGAGAAGATATTGTTAGACAAATTTATTTGAACTCGTTGATTCAAATAATGTTCTCAGAAGAGGGACTCCAGAATTTTGGAGATTCGTGGAAAGATTAAAATCTTGGGATACAAAGGAAATGCATTTAAAGCACTAGATTTCAAAGGACAGACGGGGTCTTTAGAGTTGATACACAACGGGGTTCTAGGCACGATTCCATCACCGTTGAAACGTCGTTTGCTACACTGGAAACGCGATTGCCAGTTGAACACTATCGTGCTTTAGCCGATTCGCTGGGACACTAAACAGTGATTGAAGTGTGACTTAACCGCGATTGAATCGTCACTGTGAATTGAGGTTTAAGATCGAAACGGATCGATGAAAATTTCAATGCTTGTACGCCGATTTTATCGCATTGTTTCTCGAGTGTTTTCGCCTCCTTCGCTCGCAATTTTATTAAACTTCAATTTAAAGCTTAAAATTTTAACTTTGAAGTTTAATGAAAACTTCAATTTAAAGTTTAATTTAAAGTTTAATGAAGACCTTAATGAAAACTTTAATTTAAAGTTTCATACAATTGAAATTGCTATTAATTTTAACGAAAATGATATGAATTCATTATGGCTTTAATCGTCCTTAATTTAATAAAATCTTTAATTTAAAGTTTAATGAAGACCTTAATGAAAACCTTAAATTAAGGTTTAATACAATTGAAATTGCCATTAATTTAAACGAAAATGATGAGGATTCATTATCGTATTAATTCATTGACGATTCATTATCGTCCTTATTTGCACGTCTTTGGTAATCTTTGTTTAGAAGGTCGATAATTAATTTGAACCTGGCTTCTGAATACAATCAAAATTTTATTAGAATTTCAATAATCCAGTGACTAATTGGATATTCTTGAGCTATGAAAGCATATCTGTAATAGAAATTTTATTGTACCTTAAATAATTAGAAATATTCATTGAATTTTCGGAATTGGCAGATACGAATAATTTTTTCTGAGACTTTGGACAAATGATTTTCAATTCTTAGATAACGAAAGTATGTAATCGAAAAATTAGTTAGTCTTTTAATAATCTGTATCGTGGATAATCAATTGAAAAGTTTTCATATGTATATATTCCGAAACGAATCGTGTTATTTCGTTGCTCCGCGTGTTTCGATAGCATTTAATCAGATTGTTTTTGTTATCGCTGCAGCCATGATTTTTGAAAGCGCAGAAATATTACATAACCTTCGTTCTGAAGTTTATTTTGTCCTCGTCGCGTATAAAATGTTACAGAAATATCGATTCCGATGTATCTCGTGTCTCGAGTTGTTTGAATCGGTCGAAACATTTGTTTCGTACGTCGGTGAAAAATGAAAAATATGTAAAACACGACCGATTTTCTTTTACTTTCGGTTTGAAACGACTGCCTAATAGATAATTAATAACAGCCCGTAATTTCTCGAATAATCGTTGATTATATTTTTGATTGCAGGGACTACTATTACGACAGGTGAGTGCAAATGCCAAGGTGATAATTTTGCTGAACGTCGTAAGTTTATTTCAATTTTAATCATAACAGAAAAATACTACGTTAACTTACTCCAAACCGTGCAATTTGCTTTGTGGTGAATCACTTTGAATATATTGCATCATTTAGCAAAACAATCGTTTCAAACACTACGCGTTTTAATCATCGAACCTTTTATTTCGGGAAACGGACACAAAATATTATATATCTGTAATAAAAATATTACCAAACTTTGATAAGGGAATATAAAAATGGATATCGAAATAATTCCTCGCCCGAAGATAAAATGGAATTATTACGAGATAAATGCTTGCGTCGGTATGTTTTTAATTCGCTATTTATAGCAATTCGGAGCGGCTTTATCGTGTTAATTAAAGTCAAAATTAATTACAGACAACAGCAAATTAATACTATAAGGAGTCCCCGGTGATAAAATGCGATAAAACACAGACTAGGATTTAAATATGTCATTAAATTTGTTTCAACGTCGAATCGCGAAATATCAAGTTTAATGAACGCGCGGAATTAAAATTTGTCTTGTAGAAGAAAAAGAATAACAAAATCGGCGTATCTGTCGGACTAGTAAAGGAAGTCCGTATATTTCCTGTGTTCTTGTACGCGTGTTCGTTGGTGCAATTTTGAAAAGCAGACACATAATTTGCCGTCGATGCTGGAATTATGACTACCAGACCATAAATCACAATTATTATCTCGGACCGTTTCCCGAATGTTTTGTTTCTGCTTCGTGCACGCGATACGTACGAGGAATATCAGCAACAATATTGAAGTTTATTAATTTATTTCTGCGTACCATTTCGCATCGATGCACCGACGCATTTATTACCGTTTTGGCCTCGATTTAAATGAAAATAATTAAAATACATCGGCGTGCCGTCGATCGATACATTTGATCGGTGTTCGTTAAAAACAAAAAAATGTCAAGACGTGGACAGTTATCGCGATTCATTATTTTTCTGTCGCGTTATCTCGTTCTTTAATCTCCTGCGAAATTAATATCGCGATCGGGATACAAATGTGCTTTTACGGATTTTATGTTTATTCGTTGGTTTCGTTGTCGGATTCAATTTTTGAATATTCAGATTTTTTGATTGTTCAATTTAAAATTGTCTGAGCACTGAAATTTTGTAACTTCTGTCTTTTGACTTTTCAATATTTCAATCTTTTTAATAAAACATTTCTGGACATTTGCATTCTTTGTATTTGGGAATTTTTAATTTTCATATTCTTGTATGAAAAATCGTTGAATATTGAAATTTTCGTCTTTCTAACTTTTCAACTTTATAAAGCTTCATATTTTCAAGTTTGTATATTTTTAACGATCGTTTGGGAGAGCCTCTTCTTATATTGCAGAATTCGCTTTCTAGTTAGGATGATGCTATTTGCATATATAGAATGTATACTCAACTATTTATACATATAGTACGCGTGTATAATTAGCTAGTCCACATTCATTATGCGAATACAATTGGCAATTTATACATGCTGTGTGTGGACACAATTTTTAAAATGGCATAATAAACGATTCACTTAACATAACTTATCTAACTAAACTTGCTAACTTGTATACATATTGTATGTATAAACAGCCTTCTATTTAAGCTTTACAGATAGAAACACCAAGATACCCCAAAAAATATGCCAATATTGATGATGGTGAAAATAATCCTGCAGCAATGTATTAAACAACTGAAAACTCGTTAAAATCATTATTGGACAGTCGAATATATTCGAATTAAAATACCATGTCGTATCATTGAATCGAATACGAATTTTATACTTTTATCAGCGCGATAAGAGCCGGCTATAAGAAGACTAAGTTGCAAGGAGAAATCGTACACGGCGTAGCCTCGAAATGACTGTAAGATCTCGTGTATCATCGTCAAAGAAACTTTTCAGCTTGTCCGTTTAAAAGCTCCGCTCTGAAATTCTTGAAAGCCCTAAAAAGCACTTTTTACTTTCTAATACTGAAATGCTGAGACTTTTCCGGGACGTGCACGTGCACACACGCGTCTGATATAACTGAAAGGTATTCCCTTGGTTCTTGAACTGTTAGTAACGGAGATTTAAGCCGGCACCAGAGATAACTCGGCTAAATAATTAATTAAAAGATCATCCGGTGCGTTAAGGAAGCACGGAGCCAGTGTCCTCTCGCCTTTCCTTTGGGGAGAATTTATTTTTTTCGTCGTCGCTCGGCGACGTTCGTACTTTTACAATGTTAATAAATCGTGACAATTAGAAATCATTAAAATCAACGTTGATTTCATCAAATATTCGAACTTGAAGTTGTAACTAAACAACCGTCGAATTAATTCACGCATCGGATATAAAATTTATGAAATCGAATTAAACATTTGCAACATTAGAGCAAGCTGACACTGAGTAATAGTATTTAATACTAGTAGTTATACGATGTGATATTATTAATTAATATTGATAACGATATGCTACGATATCGATAACGATATCGTTTATATTAATTTTCAAAGTGCTTCCTTTAATCGCTAAATAATCGTACATCAAAAAATACGAATATTCCGAATGTTTGCGCAAAATCCGGAATGTCTCGTCGTGTTTTTTGAGCTATCGATCGTGGAACGTTATTTTCGCGAATCTTGAGATATTCCTGGCAATTAATCGAGCTGTTTGGCGAAGAAACGAACAAGAACCACTTTGATTGAATGCCGAGGATTTACAGAGTCGTTGCACGCGCGATTATCATAAAAGCCGTGCACGCTAACGTGATTACGTTCACGAGACGGTAGATAATACTTATTAAGTAAAAACATGGTGGTCGCTCGAGGTCTCGTATTTCACACGTAGAACACACACGCGCGCTCACGCGCACACACGTGCACAGGAAGATAGCTGAAACGGCATTTTTCTCCTATTTGTTCGCACCCCTGGAGAACTGAATTTCCGTATAATTTAGGATCCGCTTGTACCGTTTCGTTGGCTGCTAAAGACTATTTATCACGCGATAAATCTGGTCATTGCAGCGGGTATCGATTCCTATCTTCGAGTTGCTTTCGAGAACGAATTTTTCCGTGGAACTCGGGATTGGCAGGATTATGGGAACTACGTTCAGACTTATGGCCGATATTGTTCGAACCCATCGATTTTTCCCACTCTTTCTCTCGATATATCACCGGGTAGTTTTGACACGGACAAACTACTTATACTAATTTTACCGCTGCGTTCTTTTACGAAAATTAATCTTAGAAATTACGGTAAACAAATTTTTCGTGGCACACCTAAAATCGATGATCAAAATGAGTGATTAGGAGATATTCTCTCTGAGATACTCGAGTTTAGTGGTGAATTACTTTTGAAGTATTTGTATGAATTAGGTACTTGGAATTTGTTTCTAGGGTTAAATTAGGTGTCTCGAAATATTTGTATATGGCGGTAGATTACACTTCTTAATTACAACCATCAGTAGGTACTGTTATCGATCATTTTATTATGTTTACTTTTTTGCCAACATTTTATGATTTCTTTCAACTTGTAAATATATTCACCGATAATAAATTTATAATTCTATATTCCGGATATATTGGACTATCCCATCTGTACCAGATTTTTACTTTCTATATTATATGATAATGCGGAGTCTAAAATAGAAGTGACCGGTAATTTTGTAAAAAAAAATGTTGAAAAATACCCACCTGAAAAAATACCGTTGCCGACCACTGCTCTGGACATATCAAGAGTATCATAAAAATTTAAAAATATCATAAAGATCATAGAGTATTATAAAAATGTTAGGATATTATAAAAATGAGTAGTACAAAAATGTAAACACAGAAAAATTAAATGGAAATTTAAAAAAAAATCGAGGTTTACAGATATTAGAGTCCAGGATATCGAATCCTAGAGACATCCAGTGGTATAGAATATTGCAGTATAGCAATCTAGGGATATAGAAATTCGCGGTTCATAAATATCCGCAGCTGAGAATATTCGAGTTTAGAGTATCGACGTTGAAGTTGAATCATTAATCGACCAGAGGCTAAAACATTAATCGAACAGCCATACATTGAAGTATCCCCGATACGCGAGAAAATTAATGGAACGCGAATTCGCGACACCCAGTCGCCGATTCGATCCAAAAGGGACCGAATTTCTTTGTCATTTACGCGTAGAATTTGTTGGCCGTTTTGCCGGGAAAGGTTTGGCCGGAAATTGGCCGCAGATACACGCTCGACCACGAACAAAACACGCGAATGGCAAAGGTAAAAAAAAAAAAAGCGCTGTACGAAGGCAGCGGAGGAGAGATGGAAACGATATCAAAAGCAATCAATTCCTTTTTACCCGGTGTACACGATGTTCTCTCCTGGCACGGTGGTGTTCGGTGTCGCCGACGGCATTCGGAAACGTCGTGTGCGTTATTACAGTGTATGTACGCGGCCGTGTGTGTGTGTACGTATGCCGTGCGTGTTGCATATTTAAAACGACGGGCAAGAACGGAATATAAAGTCCGTCGGAAAAACAGCGGCCGAGCAAAAAGAATGGTACGGTAACCGGGTTCGGGGCGAGAAAGAGGATGCTCGGTGTCGTCCTTGGAAAAAATTAATAAAGCAACATCGCGCGGTTTGGTCGTTCTGTTTGGCGGAAAAGAAAAGCCGGCATTCAGAGGAGGATCCCGGGTGTCCTGCGTCTCTCTGTTTGTACGCTCTTCGAGGTTATAATTCTATTCCGCGCGGCTGGCCAGCAACAGCCTCACCTGAGCTTATGACTTTTATTCGGACCCGCTGTTTCCGCACGCTGGTCACGAACTGTCTCTGAATCGCAACAATTAAAGCGAAAGTACCGGGGGCCGTTCTGGGGGTTTTTCGAGCTCTCGCGCGGCTTCCACAACGATCGCGTACCATGGGGGAAAAAAATATGGACCGTTCTTGAAAGGACTGGGCTACGCGAACGTTATTGGGTGCAAATTACGCGGGAACGGGCCGGAATTAGCCGTTTGTCTCGCGGACGCCACGATCCGCTGCGTACGTAAAATATCGGGTAAAAAAAGGACACGTGATCGTAAGTGCGCTGGTACACGCGAGCGAAAAACGAAGCTGCGATGTCATGGACGGAATGTTTGATGTACCTCGTGGTTGTCGCACGAAATTATCGTAGTTGCTGACATTCGCGGATACGGGTTTTTCCTTCGTCTTCTAGGGATATCGACGTGGTGGGAGGAGACTGTTGGAGAGTTCGAGAGTCTGCGGATTTTGGGCGTTTGGTTGTTTAGGTATTTGGTGATTTGGCAATTTAGGGATTTGAGGGTTCGCTCCTTTAGGAATTTGGTGATCTGGTAGTTTAAGGATTTGGAGGTTTGGCAATTTAGGGATTTGGGGGATGGTTGTTTAGGAATTTGGTGGTTCGCTCCTTCAGGAATTTGGTAATTTGGTAGTTTAGGGATTTGGGAGTTCGGCCCTGTAGGAATTTGGGGATTTGATAGTTCAGGGACTTGAGGGTTTGGTCGTTTAGGATTTTGGAGATTTGATAGTTTAGGGATTTGGGGGTTTGGTCCTTTAGGAATTTGGTAATTTGGTAGTTCAGGGATTTGGGAGCGCGGTCGTTTAGGAATTCAGAGATTTGGTCCTTTAGGACTTTGGGGATTTGATCGTACAGAGATTTGGAGATTTGATCGGTCAGAGATTTGTGGATCTATGGATTTAAAGATGAGGGAATTAAGGAATTTGAACATTTAGAAATCTAAAAATTTGAGAATTTCATTAACAGTCACTAATTTTTATAATTCAACACTAAAACTACCAAAGGGATCAAATGACCTTTTTACAAATTTCCCGCTTCAAATGACAAAATTTGTCAAAATGGTTTCAATAACATCTGTACTGATTATCGTCAACGTAAAGAATCAATAAGTGTATTCGCTTATGTTTCATCGTTTATTCATTTATTTTTCAACTTCATTTTTAATTTCAAAATAATTGCGCATTATACGTGGGTAGTTTTCATATTAAAGCTTTAAAGTCAAATTCAATAATCTAGAAGATACCGATATGTTTTTCAATCAAATTATTATAATTATGTTACTAAAAAATTGATATTCAGAATTACATAAATATCCTGTCACCGAGCAATGAACCTCTTATAAGAAACCTATCGAGAAGGAAGTAAAGAGAAACGAAGACTTGTTTAGCATCTTGTTCCGCGTCATAATCGATCCACGAAAGCAGCTTATGCCATTACATCGATTAAATCTGACATTCCTGGCAGGTGACACTTAATTTGACACGGCTCAGATAGACATCTGAAATCCGTGCAGTTAATGTATGTCGATGGGGATCAAGTTTATAGGCCAGGGTGCTGTTAGGGGTCAGAATGCACCGTGTCCAGTTAAGCCTCCTAGTCACAAAGCGATGTCTTGAGGGACGAATGTCCCTAATTAACCCGACACCCTTCGTCGTGTGTGCGCATGTGTGTACACACCTCGATGCCGTGCTATATAATTACATAGATTGTTTATACCAGTAACCAATTCAATTTTCGTGTGCTCTATCGATTTCAAGACTCCAAGAAAACATTGCAACAGCTTGAAATTTTTAATTGATCAACTAATTAACTTTTAATCGATTGATCGAAATTAATGTGATTGAAATCGGTTAACACGCGACGTACCTGAACTGCGACGATTAAAAACTTTTTATGTGACTATTTATACAAACAGTATCTACACACTGTTGGTTATCTGTTCATACAGTATGTGTGCACAATTGGCTATTTAGTATGTGTACACAATTACTAAAATTGTATAATAAACGATTCACTTAATATAACTTAACTAATTTAACCAACTAAATTTGCTAACTTGTATACGAACTGTGTATATAAATAACCGATCGTGTATGCATAGTGTGTGTATAAATACATACAAAAAATTTAACGAAGCACATACGACGAGGTACATAAAGGAAATTCATAATTCACAACGAACGGACGTGTAACATAACCCGCGAAATTTCCCGCTCGTGATTTCGAGATGTTTGGCGCGTTTGTGACTCGCGTTAATAACGCGTTGCGTAATTAAATTAGGATTGCGACACTATGTATCGCGTCGAGAGAGATCGGGAACAATGAGTTCGCGATATAAATCTACGGCGCGCCGCCACGAAATACAGGTTAATCGTAGCCGTTAAACGATACCCTGAGGGATGAATGTTCCTTATTAATTCGATACCCTTTCTTGCTTATACACCGGCTTATTACGCCCACATTACATGCAATTTGTAGGAAAATTGCTGATTATACCTGGAACGATGCTAACAAAATTTCCGACAAGATTTAATTAACCCTTTCAACATTTTCACTGATGTTCGTGATACCCTTGTCGGATCGATGTATCTTCTGTCTCGTCATCGGTTGCGTGTAATTTTCATTAACTATGGAAAAACGGAAATACGCGCTGAACGTTTATTCTTGCGCAATTTTTCGTTCACGTTGCTACCTTCAAACGTGATCCCGTAAGTAATGAAAGAGATATAGGGATTTTCGGAACTTCGAAATTTGGGGATGTTATAGATTTCTGGACATTCGTAATTTGGGAATTTTGGGAATTTTTGGAAAGTTGGAAATTCAGGGATGTTACAGGTTTCCGGACATTCGAAATTTGGAAATTTTGAGGATTTTGGAAACTTGGAAATTTAGGGATTTTAGAGATTTCTGGGCATTCGAAATTTCAGAGTATTTAGGATTTTTGAAGAGAAGGGTTCGGTAATGTAAGGAATTTTGAGACTTGGGGTGTTTGAAGACTCGGAAAATTGTGAATTTGGGTATTTCGAGAATGGAGAATTTAGGAACAAGGGGATTTGAGAGTGTCTAAATTTGGGAATTTTGAGGTCCGAGGTTTGGGTTTCTAGAGATGTAGAGACCAAAGTATTTCGAAATTTCAGAAATTAGAAATTATTGAATTTGAGTTTCTCAGAATATAGAAATTAGCGAATTCAGCAATTTACAAAAGTAATCAACACGAATTTACTGAATCTGAATGCATCTACGAACCCGTACAAATGAAATCGGTCGATTTATTAACGCACAGAACTTTCATCCCGCGAAATTGCCTTCGCAAAAAGCGGACGCGTATTAGTAAGAGATATCAAGTACTTCGATTCGGTTGAAAAAGACTGTGTGAAACATAGCGAACCAATTACGAGATCGTCTGGGATCGGCAATGTTCCTGCGAAAGGTGATATTCGCGTGGCACGTCCTGATAGGCAACATAAATTCGTGAAAACTTGGTTGAGCTTTTACCTGGTCTTTCGTAGCGATACGTAATTAGAAAGAGCGAACTCTGTCTGGCGCACGCCCCTTTCGCCATCGTCCGCAACACAGGGATTGTCTTGCAGTAATTTGCATTGGTTTAACAGCCAGTTTCAAACTACTTGGCGTTGCGTTACACGCCTATCGTGTAATTTGTAGCGACCGACGTACACGCGCGCAAAACCACCCTCCTGACAAAAAAGTTTCGTTCTTCAGCCCCGTTTCTTCGCTCCCCAAAACCTTGAAATACGCTCGAATCTCTAACCCTTTACCGTGTGATTTATTTGTCGGACGTAACTATTTGCTGCTACGATATTAACCCTTTAATTGTGATTTTTTATGATGTCAGTCAGAGCTAATTTATTAACCCTCGACCAGTATGTCGAACTAGGCTGGACGTCGTATTTGTTTTTAATTGTATAAATAATTGAGATAAGTTGATAGATGATAACATAGATGATTAGTCAGATGATAACAATAAAGATTTTTCACAATCTAATTTTTATAATAACGATAGTGACAGTAGTTATAAATT
Source organism: Coelioxys conoideus (assembly GCA_947623535.1). Classification (NCBI taxonomy): domain Eukaryota; kingdom Metazoa; phylum Arthropoda; class Insecta; order Hymenoptera; family Megachilidae; genus Coelioxys; species Coelioxys conoideus. The sequence goes on from OX392450.1 coordinate 6,404,658, forward strand.
TGTTTTATGTCATTTTTCAAGATTTCACTGAAAAATATTTGATTTCTAACAAGTTACGTTGGTTTTATATAGACCATATCATTTCTATAAATGATATAAATTATTAAATTGTGATTTTTTATGATGACAGTCGGAGCTAACTTATTAACCCTCGACCAGTATGTCGGACTAGGCTGGACGTCGTATTTGTTTTTAATTGTATAAATAATTGAGATAAATTGATAGATGATAACATAGATGACTAATCAGATGATAACATTAAAGATTTTTCACAATCTAATTTTATTAATAATGATAGTGAAAGTAGTTATAAATTTGTTTTATGTCACTTTCCAAGATTTCACTGAAAAATATTTGATTTCTAACAAGTTACGTTGGTTTTATATAAACCATATCACTTCAACAGATAGTGTCAAAAAAATGCCAGCATTTGGTGAATGGCGGTGCAAAATATTACCAAGCGAATAAATGTTAAGATCAAACACTATGCATCCGTATTCGATTCGAGTGAGCGTCACAGCCACCCCGTTTCTACGATTAACATCCGATCTACGTGACTCGCGAATCGGAAGAAGGCACAAAATTGTACGTTTAATCGACTCGTTCGAAGACGGCATCACGACGCGGAGCGTGTTTGCACGTAACTCGTGTTTTCACCCTTTCCCGATTAATGGAGCCTGCGAAAACGAACGGTTCCCTTGCTGATCCGCGATAAAAACCGTCCGTGTTGCGTGCCGGCGACGCTAATTCGCCGGAAATTTCATCAACTTCGGCTTCCCCCCGGGACGAAACGAAAGACAAGGGTCCCGGTCCCTGCTTTAACTGAATTTAATCGAATGTGTTTGGACTTTTGATAAAACCGATTCGATATTGTCCCACGGTTCCCCGTGAAACTACGTCGAGGCGGGTTTTCAACGCGCGAAACGAACATGGCGGGGGTCGGGGGATGATTCTGAACGGGAAACAGGAGAAAAGAAGGATCACAACCGCCGTGCTTGTATTTATTCGTCTATGTATTTTCTCTGTCTTGTTGGCCTCTGAAACCCTCCCTTGAAATAAAACTTCGTCTTCCTCCCTCGACCCTCTTTCTCTCCCTCGCTCCCCTCGACGTCGTTACTTTTACTAGTTTCTCCTGTCCTCCCTCCCCTTTTTCTTCTCCTTTTTCATTCCCTCCTCTCGCCCGACGTTTCTTGCGCTCTCTCTTTTTTTTCGTTTTCGACTTCTCGAGCATCGTTACGGAGATTCTTCTTTCCTGTTTAACGCCTCTTCGTTCCAGCTGCTCGTTTACGCGTCGCGATCTTTCATTTTAATCGGGCGAAATGTCTTTTTGAACATACCGTAATTCGCAATCAGCGACTGAGAAACGGACTCGACTCCATTTATTCTTGAGGATGGCGGACATGTAATTGTCGGGTTTGACACTTTTATCATTTCTTTTGGGATGGTCGACTGTAAGTTTTACGTATGTAAAAATGTTGTATGCCACATATAATACATTTTATTATATCGCATTAATTTTTGATGTAACAGGGGGTAGTTTATCGAGATCTGCATTTAATCACTGACCACCTATAGTTGCTCTTGAGAAATTCGCTAGTATAAAAATCTGAAGTTACAGAAATTTTAAGGGATGCAACTACCTCCCTAGGGATTTTCTTCTGCCCCTAAATGATTAATTCACTGTAATATATAAAATTGGCGGTATAATTTCGACAAAGATAAAATGTTATTGGGCCTGTTCGTGCATTCATAACTTCTTAAAAAATTTTAAACCAAAGATTTAATGTATTAGGCAAAAATTAGGGTCTAAGTCTATTACGTTCCTAGATAACACAACTCTCAAAATTGTAGCTGTATTGCATATGTACGATTGTACAGAAAAATAAGTCTCATATTAGACTTCAAATGCTAAGTAAAAAAAACATTATTGTTACATATTAATTTTTAATGTCACAGGAGGTAGTTGATGGACATGTGCATTTAATCATTTGAACATCTATGGTAATTTACTACCTAGGTATTTTCTTCTGCCCTCTAAAGGACTCGTCCGCAGTAATATATTAAATTGGTGGTTTAATTTCGACAAAGTGTACATCATATGCGAACGCGTAATAACGTTTTCTACCTTCGTGGAAGAATAAGATACATTGTTGCTTTTGTTCCGCGGTTTGGAAACAAACCAAGCAACTTTTCTCTCTTAACTAAATGACGTTATGATTAACTTCGTGATCCTTTTGCTAGTCCCGTTTTTGTCGTCGTTCTTTGTTCCCCTGTGAAGTTGTTAGCGTATATTTCTCCATTCTCTCTCTTCGCTTTCATTCATATTTTTCTTCTTTTTTTTTTTTGCACTCCTCTTTCATTTATTTAGCTTCGGGTATACAAGAGTTCGCAGATTCCCGCGATTTCTCTTCCCTCTGGTTTGCGCCGCTATAAATTTTTGTTTCAATGGCGGAACTGCCGAAAGCATGCTGCCTTTTTATGCACCGGGGAATATTACACGCGATGGTCATCTCTTTTCGTTCGCAGGCCGGCAAATTAAATGAACAAATTGTGAAAGTTTTCAAGACTCATCAACGTCTGCCACTCCTCCCCGCCTCTCGTTGTTCTTTATCGGTCGAGTATAATTTTCGCGCAGCTCGTATCGATGTACAAACACTTCGCTTGTTTCTCTTCTTCATGAAGGAACATTATTTGCCGTGCATAAATTACCGATCGCGTACATTATTTTGCGGTTTATTATCGATCGAGACCGTTCGGACTAGAATTGCCCGGCGCGTTGTAAAAATTCGCATAATTTCACGAATCGGCAACAACATTTCGATACGAAATCAAACCCGGTTACGTTGCTGTTACCGAAATAATGGAAACATTTTACCTTCTTCGAATAATTTGGTTCGACAGTGTATGCTATTGTTTCTGATACGTATTCATCGATACAAAGTTAATTAACCCCTTGTCATATTTTGACGGGACGAGGCTCACAGCTCAAAATAGAATAAATATTACTCATATTTTTAATACCCTTCAACGTGAAGTTTGCGTCGAATTATAACTCGTGTAGTCAAGCACTAATGAATATAAAATACTCGCCACAAATTAACTTTGTTTGTTCGAATTAATATTGTGGCTATAAATAGTTAGTTCTGACTGATGCATGAGAGAAGTAAATTGTACGATAAAGGGTTAATATTACAGCCACGAACACTTAGTTTTGTCCGGCACGTTGTTAAGTAACCATAAAGAGTAAAGTAAAATGGTTCGTAAAAGTATACTTAAACACGAAATTTCGAGTATTCAAATACTTTGCACTCGAGTGGTCACTCACATTCTCCATTTGATTTAATGCAACAATTTGGAATAATAAATAACATTCGATAGATATTATTAAGAAGAAATAATAAATAATTAAATAGTTAAATGATTAAATAATTGCTAACTAAATGTATACTGTTATACGCGTGATGTTTGCACATAATAGAACAGTCAATATCGATGATGAATAATAAAAGAATAATAATTTCAAACAACTCCATCAAAATTTTCAGCCAGAATGTTTTACAGTTGCTATTTGTCAAGGGTAAAAATGCCAGCGAGTGCGAAGGGTTAAATGTTAAGCAACGTTGGAGAAGTATACATATATCCATCCGAAACGTCATGAAGGTGCTCGACGAGAATAGCGGAATCGTGGAATATTTCTCCCGAATCTCGCAATAAACCGACGATTTATTTATTCAGCCATTTATTACTCGGACTGTCATCCCTGCGAGACCATCCGGGCCGATTTCTCATCGCTCTTATCTTCCTACGTTTTATTGGCCATTATTTTCCGTTCTTGAAGCCGGTCGGAGTCATTTCATCGGGCGTAGAAACGAGACGAGACGTCAGAATCTTCCCCCGTGTCCGATTCTCATCCCTGGGTGCTCGAGAACTCGCGTGTTTCACCCTTCGACCACGACTTCCACCCCGGCAACATCGTGACACAAGAGATATCCACGAATTCGTGCCTCCGTAGCGTTGTTAAAACTTCTCCACCGGCAACAGAGTTTCGCTTTGGAACTTTCGGATAATAAGCGCAAAACTGCAGGACCAGAGAGAGAGGGTGACGCAGAAGGGCTACGGTTCGAGGGTAAAAAACAACGTCGGGAAGGGGAAAAACGGGAGAGAGAGAGGAGAGCATCATCTACACCGGCACTTCCTGTCGTCTCGACTATTTTAATTTCTTTCTTCGAGCCACCGTCCAATTATTGGCGACCGCGAAACTCGTTCTTTGTGGACGTCTTTTGAAGTGCCCCCTTATTTCTTCCTTTCTTACTTGTAATGTCTGCGGGTACCAGTGACAGCCGGGAGAAAAAGAGACCTCCTCGTCTAGGTATAACGATCGTCCTTTAGTTTCGGAAGTTCGATGATTACGGCGTCTCCGAATGTTCCGCCGTGTTGCTCGCCTAATATTAAACGGAGACAAATATGCCCGCGGCGAAACTTCGGCTACGCTACGTTCTCGCGTTTAAAAGTCTACGTTACACCATGGAACCGAGACTCTTAACTAACGAGTCGAGTTCGCGTAACCGTGATAACGTTCTTGCAGGTTCTTGAACGATCGAGGATAAAATTCCACGAATTTATGGATATTGTTCCTGCCTATGTAACGAAACATTCGGTCGTCACGTAACGTTCACAAAGTTTATTGCTCTTGTGTTTTTTTAACTGTTTTAATTTTTTTTTTTGGTGTTTCTTGTCAAACTTTTGCACTCGGTCCATTTGGTACAGTACTTTGAAATTTTACAGGGTATCATGTAAGTACGAAACTGAAATTAAATCGGAAGGACGTCCGAAGAGAAAGATTAAGCAGAGTATTTTTAAAACAAAACAAATTAATACAAAATAAAAAATAATTATTTTATTTCATTAGTGTATCAACCTATTTTAAATTTCCTTACGTATATTTCACTGATTTAATATCTTATTGATCACTTTATTAAACGACATTGTAAATGAATTTTAATAAATGAAAGTATAATTATGTACACATATTATATGTACAAATAAATTGTGCAGTCATATATAATGTATGTATAAATAGCCAATCGAGTGTACAAACTGTATACGTAAGTAGCATCGTTCGTATCTTTTAATCTGTATGTGTAATTTATAGATGTAAACATAGTAAAACAGACAATTTAACCCTTTGACTCGAAATATCGAATCACGCTCGTGACTTCAGGTCCGAGTCATATTCGTACAAAAATAAAGTTGAATACCAATGATTCGTCGGATCAAAGATCGCTAAGTACGTATAACTCCAAGTTCCCCGACTTATAAAATTTATCAGCGATACCGTACAAAGTTCGTGCGTTAAGATTAATGTCCGTTCCACGTTATTTGATCGTACAAAGATCGTGCACGAGTACAAACCGAGGATCGACAAATCCCCGTTAGAATAAGCGTCCCTTTGGCTCGCTATTTGCCAGCGTTTTATTTAACGTTATCAAGAAATCGAGTTTGTTCCTTATCTAAATGGCATTTAATTCTGCAGAAGAAACGATTCAATTTAAATTTTGCTCAGCCGTCGCCCTCGTCGGGGGATCAAGAATCCTTTTCGTCCCGGCGTCGGTGGAAAAATAGAGGAGCGAAAGAATCGAGGCTCGTCTTATTCGTTTAAATATAAGGCGAACACGGGACAAGGGAGTACGGTATAAATCGACAGATTTTCATCAAGAAGCAAACCCGGAGAGAAAGAATCGTGGCCCAGTATTCGTCCAACGAGGCCTGTGATTGGCACCCGGTGACAATTATTTGTTTCCCACAAATCACCGGATAGGAGGTCTCTTGTCGTCGTTTCTCTCCCAGGTCGAACGGTTACCTTTTTCTTTCTCCTCCTATTTTTCTTCTTCTCCTTTGTCCTTGTACCGGCTCCCGTCCCCTCTGTTCCTGCACTTTTAGACACATTCTGGCCTGTCCATGACATTTTCCACGATATTGCCGACGGGGCTGTTCTTCGACCCTCCATAAACCAAATTCCCTGTCTCGCATGAAACGCTCGGTATTAATACAACCCAACGTTCGGAAACCTCTGACTTCTATCGGACATTTCGACGGGGCAAAAATAGAAATTAATGGTTTCAATTGTTTTCGCCATCGGATTATTTCTCCTATAACGGACGGTTATTTTCTGCGTCGCCGTTACTGTGCCGCTGGGTATTGTACTCCGCGGACGTTTTCCGATCCGAGGGTACCAGGATCTGGAGACGTGGAAATCTACGGACTGAGGAGTTTACGAACACAGAAATCTAAGCAAATGGGAAACTGGATAGCGCGAGACACGTTGGGATATAGGGAACCGATGATACAGCGTTATACGAATGTCAGAATATAGCGATGTAGGTATATAGGAATCTGGGAATATATGAAATCTAGGAATATCAGTCTTTTGGACTGTAGGAACCTGCAGATACATGTATCTGCGAGTCTAGGAATTTATCAAGTTGTGAATCTAAAAATTTAGGAATCCAGAAACATTGGAGGTCTTGCTAAGTAGAATAATAAAGATATGAAAAATGTAGACATCTGCAAGTCTAGGAACGTGTGAACGTATGAATCCAAGATTCTGGCAACCTTGGAATCTAGGGATCTATGTACCTAGGTATCTAGGAATCTAGGAATCTAGGAATTCAGGAATATTCGAATCTGTGAATCCTCGAATTTGGGAAACTAGACATCGAGGAATTTAGGAATCTAGGAACGTAGGAATCTAGAAATCTAGGAATTTATGAATCTATGAATTTGTGAATTGAAAAATCTGAGAACCTTGTAATCTAGGAATCTAGAAATATAATGATCCAGTAACCAACAGGTCCACAGATCCGAGGATCTAGGTATCTTGCTATCTATATCTTTGAAGATCAGGGAATTTAGTTTCGCGAAGGGAATACCTAAGCATATAAATGATTTACGTTACACAAGAGGAAGAATTCATGGACGTACAAAATAGTCGAGCATTACCTTGCTGCAAATCACAAAAAAAACATTACGAAAGTCATATAAGCAAGAGGTTCCTTTTACTTCCCTCGTTCTTTCGCAAGTTATATATACTTTCAGAATCGCTGGAAAGCTGGCCGCGACGTTTCGAGTTATATCACCGGGCGACAATGAGACATTGTCAGAATTTCTGAAACGCGACGCAACGTACCGCCGGCGCTTTATGCGAACGAATTTCGCCGGCAGCGGGCAAAAGATCGAAAACACTCGTTCTTTGAAATTTTGTTCGCGAACGAGCAAATCCCTGCCGCAATTAGCGGATTCATCGAACGGGCCGAAATTCGTTTAACGAAAAAACCACCGATATATCGCTGAACGTTCGGTGTTCCTACCGAAAAATGTAACTCGTTACGCGGTAAAAAGATCGCGCTGAATTCTATCAACGTTTTGCTGTAGTCGGCGTGAAAATAGGAAAAAACGAAATTCCATTACAGCTTGCAACCTTTTATCTCTTTATGATGTAAATTCGTTGGCGGCGCTGCTGAAAAGTCGGCCGGTGTTTCGGAAAAAATAACTAGCGGTAAGAGCATTTTACCATCACCCGACACGCTTCGAACGCGAGATTAAATTATCAACGCATTTTCACCGACGGTTATTTATATAATTATTTCGCTTTAATTAGTACCAGAAGATTATTCAGCTTTTCGTCTATTCAGCCCGTGCCGCGCGATGTTGTTTTTTTTTTTAACGGGGTTCCACATAAAGGCGAGAAAAGAGATGGAAATATTAAAATGAACCGGCCTGGCAGAAGTTACAAATGGCCGCCGGTAATGGATAGAATTATGACATTGGTTATGAGAAACGTAATAATTGCCGGGATACGCTGAAAGCGACCGCGGAAATATTATTTATAGGCATATGGGGCTCGAGTTCTATGTCGTTGTTCGTGATATCATACTTGCGATGGCGAAATGTGTTACAGGAAGGGAAAAAAACGTTGTTCGAGTAATCAGCATTAAATATTTCAAATATTTTTACGACAAATATATGTCATTTATCATTCTTCTAATATTCACTGTCTACCTATCATTTTCTATCGAAATGTTTTTCGTAAAAATTAAAAAGAATCAGTCAAATTGGTATTTACAATTTGAAATGTTTCTGTAATTGTTAATATTATGACGATAGACATGTTTTATAATATACAGGTTCATATACTATGTTCATTTATGTAATGATTATTTACTTCAAGAATTATTGAAATAGTCCGGCTAATAATTTTATGTCATGTATTTCTTGAACCTAAATTTATTTTTTGTAAAATGCTGTGTCACAAGTATTGCACGGTGGTAGAATAATTTACGAATAATTCTAGTTTCATAATTAGATGTATGTAGCCGATAAATATATTTTTCTTATATAACATTTTTATACAAATGTAATACATAAATCAGTGACTCTGTCTGTGAAGATCGACAGTCTTTTTTTAATCCACGCGATGGTATTTGATCAAGTTAGATGGATCTCTGTCCGTTCGCATTAAAATAAAACGAGTCATAATGATATTATAACACTCATCCTTATTTTAACTGCAACCTACATGCGTCAATCTCGGACGTCGAATGAGAAACCTTTGGTCAACAAAGGCGACTGTCCATTGATGGCCTTATAAAGAATGGATCATCTCGCTGACATTTGTGTGACCCAGAATTTAATAAAATTAACTAATCGATACCTGTATAATAACCACATCCGAAGTATGAAAGAATTCATCCTAACAGTAAAAATAATCGTAGAGAAGGCACAAATGAAAAATTTCAAAATTGTTGTCTAGAGTGTAAAAATTACTCGATTCTCACAAAAATTTCCCTTTTTACACGAAGTAAAACTTTGAGTAGCAGTGTTGAGTGCATCTGGTTCTTGTGTAACAATAACAACGATAATAACAATGGCAAAATTAAGATTGAAATCTTTTAGGACAACTCGCGTTCAATTTGACGAGAAAGCTTTTTAACATTGTATCATTTTAAGACTTTTTATGAGCAATCAGAGTACACGAAAACTTCTATCATCGAAAAATCGAGGAGATCATCATAATGTTTTCTGGATGGAGACCCTTTGTCTGATTAGTATGACCGTTTACGGACACAAACATCGATCTTCGATCGCATCGTGCGATTAGGTTCAAAAATTCGGTACCTTCGCGAATAAATATATGAGTTAATAGTTGATATTTGAGTTATTATGACTCTGAAGTTTCGCGATCGAGTTTATCGTCGAATATGGCTAATTTCGTACAGAAGATGAAAAGCGATCGATAATTGCACCGCAATGATGGCACCGCCTCGAATATTTATCGAAGGAGAACATTGAAAGCTCTATTTTTCTTCGATGTTTATCGTTTCGGGGGGGAACTCGATTTTATCGATATTTATCTACAATTTATTCATCGGCAGAAGCGAGCACGTTCCAAAATGGAGATTCCACGGGAAACCATTACATCAGGATGGATAAGTTTTTCTTTGTCACGCGACAGCGAGAATCAAATTACGTGTCGCCAGCAAAAGGATTTTCATTCCTTGCCGTCCCTCTACGTCAAAGGATAAGTTGCGAGTATTGCAAATCCCTTTCGCCATTTCGCCATATTATTGTGTTCTATTCGAGGAATTTTCTTTCTTCTCTCCGGCAACATGTTTGCGAAAATATCCGGCCAAAGGAGGATTTCATCAACTAACGTTTTCTTCCTGCTACGAACTTAACAAATTTGAATTGGTAAGAAAACGAAATGTTCCGCTTCTTTTCTCGGCAAAATGTTTCTGCTTGTATCAAAAGTGCATGATAATATTTCATGTGAGATGCAACAATATTTCAAGGCATAATAGAACAATATTTTGAGGTAAAATAGAACAATATTTCCAGATAAAATTTGCATGTTTCTCTTTCAAATTTAACGACGAACGATTATTATCGAAAGCGATGAATTACGAAATTAAAACACGTTCAGTGTTATATTTAACGTTGTTATCGGTGTAACGCTGTTCAGAAGTACGCTTACATATTTACGCTACAAAAAACAGCAATTATTGAGAGGGACCGTTAATTACGACAAACTGTAACAAACGACAAACAGAACTCGATAGTGAAGCAGTTGTCGAGATGTATTGTGACAGAATTGTTAACGATGCCTCGCTGAATCAGTCTGTTAACTCTTAATTACTTCCAATTAACGCGAGATTAGATGAACTTCGCGCAACAAATAATTGGAATCATAAGCAACAATGAGGTTCGTGCCGATGAATCTAACGCGATTCTGCTTCTTAAAAATGCCTAATCATACGTACATGCACGCATATCGTTAATTGAGAAGGTATAGTCATTACCTTCGAACTTATGTATCTATTTATTTACAAGAATAATTTACGTGAAAGTTATATACATATTGTTCATATGAAATATTTTGTTGAAATGAAATTGGGAATATTTTATCCCACTGAAATAATGAACATTTTCTTCTAATAAAATTGTAAATAATTTGTTATCATAAAATTGCAAATATTTTTTTATGATAAAATTGTAAATAATTTGTTATAATAAAATTGCAAATATTTTTTTATGATAAAATTGTAAATAATTTGTTATAATAAAATTGCAAATATTTTTTTATGATAAAATTGCAAATATTTTTGTATGATAAAATTGTAAATAATTTGTTATAATAAAATTGCAAATATTTTTTTATGATAAAATTGTAAATAATTTGTTATAATAAAATTGCAAATATTTTTTTATGATAAAATTCTAAATAATTTGTTATAATAAAATTGCAAATATTTTTGTATGATAAAATTGTAAATAATTTGTTATATAAAATTGCAACTATTTTCTCATGATAAAATTGTATATTTTGTTATATGAAATTGCAAATATTTTCAATTTGTTATAATGAAATTGTAAACAGTTTCTTACGATAGAATTGTATATTTTGTTATAATGAAATTGCAAATAATGTCTTATAATAAAATCGTAAATATTTGTTACGACGAAATTATGAATGATCGTTGCAACAAAATCGTGGAAGGGAAAAAAAACACTATTCGGGCTACCATAATCTTCGTTGCAATAATTTTTCATTGATCTTCGGAGGATTTTTGCAATTACCTTTCACGCCAGTTTTCTTCTCTTTAATACTCCATCCACGGAACTTTTACTTTCCTCATGGAGCTGAATTTCCGTTGCTCGGCATTTGCTGAAAAGTCTCGTATCTTCAGCCCCATTCCTTTTCACAGGATTTCTGTATACCAATTTCTTACGAAACTCGAGAAACCGTAGCCTTCTACCTCTCCCTCGATCCTTATTCTTTAATAGCTCGCCGGACGATGATCCAACGATCTTTAGTTTCTTAGAAAATTTGCAGAGAGTATTTCATCGTTTCGATCGAACATCGACGATTTTATCGTATGTCGAGTGATTTCTTTTCTGCGCGTTTTCGACGTTTAGAATTCAGGAATGCATTGCAACAGTATTGCATAGTTGCAGTAGTATCGAGTACGTGCAGTAATATAGAATACTTGTTATTATTGAGATTTGTGAGTGTTCTCAAAATTGGTTCAAATTTCGTTGTATAAAGGTAAAACCGTACAGCGACGGTATAATCGAGACATCGTGTTTACAAATTCGACGTTAATTAGCGCGCATTACCGCAGAAATTCGTAGATTGTAATCGTCCCATAAATCGTTATTGGTGGTTGTCGCGCGGTGATGTATTAAGCGTGATTGCGACGAGAGAAAGAAAAAAGAAGAAAACAACGCGCACCGATAACGTCCGATTGAAATTTTCGATCGGTAAAATAAATTCCAATCTCGGTCTGGAAAAGGTGATTAATTGCGCCATCGGCGGATAGATAGACCGTTAATACGCCGATAATTATTTTTTGATCAACTATTCGTTAAACGGGATTGCGGCCGTGCGATAAACATTTGTTAAATTCGCGGGATAAAATCGTCGTTCGCGTTTTTTGGGGAAATTTCGTTGCCGAATAAACAACGCTCGCAGAAAAACGTCGGACGAAAGATACACGCTAAAGCCGTTCCTAAGTCACCTGTTTTTCAACGACATCAATTTAACGCCCTATTTCAGGGACGTGTCTTTCCTTTTAATACCGACAACCTTTTCTCGAATATTAGGGTGTACTGTAAGTTTCTTCTTTTTTGATATGAAATAAAAAAGGCATTTCGAGAAATATTTTACAAGGTGCTATAATTTTGGAAAGGAGGAATAATGAGGTATTTTAGAGATAGGAGTTAATAGAGAACAGTTCATATTTAATGCAATAAATCGATATTAAACGATAAATATTGCATATTTAGTATAAAAAGAGGAAGGAAGTTATGGGACATCATAATACCATTTCCGGTATAATAGTACGAGGCTATAGGAATTGTCAAAATATTTAATTTATTTTTGTACTACTTTTGGTGCTTGTAATGCATCTGGTGCAGATAAAATGATTGATAAAATTCTTATGTTCCTACAGTCTCGAATTTTTGAATACACGAGTTTCTAATTTTTGGATACACCAGATTTGTATCACCAGATTCGCTCGATTCCAAAAGTTCGATAATATTCAAATTTTCAAACCCTCGAATTCTATAAACTCTCGTAATTATCAAATTCCCAAATTTTTACATCCCAATATTCGCAAATCGTCGAATTCGATGAATTCCCAAATCTTTACATCCCAAAATTCTCAAATCGTCGAATTCGATGAATTACAAGATTTTGACATCTGAAAATTCCAAAACCCCCGAATTCCATAAATTACCAAATTTTGACATCCCAAAATTCTCAAATCGTCGAATTCGATGAATTCCAAATTTTGACATCCCAAAATTCTCAAATCGTCGAATTCGATGAATTACAAGATTTTGACATCTGAAAATTCCAAAACCCCCGAATTCCATAAATTACCAAATTTTGACATCCAAAAATTCTCAAATCGTCGAATGCGATGAATTCCAAATTTTGACATCGCAAAATTCTCAAATCGTCGAATTCGATGAATTCCCAAATTTTTACATCCCAAAATTCTCAAATCCCCGAACTCCATAAATTCCAAAATTTTGACATCCCAAAATTCTCAAATCCTCGAATTCCATAAATCCCCAAATTTAGATATCCCAAAATTCTCGAACCCTCGAATTCCCTAAATTCCCCAAATCGTGGATTCCCATACTTTCAGATCCCCGAATTCCCTAGATTGCCAAGCAACTCGGATCCCCTGGATCGTCAAATTACCGTACCCCCGAATGCCATAAATTGCCAGATGCCAAAGTTTCGAGGTCTCCGAATTCCGTGGACAGTAAAAATACCGCGAGCGCTCGGATTTTCGAATTGAATAATGGCTCGAGCGAAACTGTAACACATTGTAACGTAACGAACGATTACCCGCGGTTTGAGAAATGTTTGCACGCTCAGGCTGAAGTTTATTTTCAGTTACTACGCGTCGACTGCGTTTCCACCTCGTTTGGCACCACCGCTGAAGAGACCCCGACTGATGCCACCGGCTCGATCACAGCATCCGAAACAACAGAAACAACAACCCGCTGCTAACACCGCCGCCGTTCCAGATCTAAATCAACTGAAAGTCTACAGTGAGTAACCTTGCAACCAATTCACAACGTATTTCTCGAACGCTTCTTCGGTTTTTACGCGTCTACTAATTTTCGAAGCTGTGCATCTATAAATTGTTATTGTAAATTCTGTTTGATAGACTTTGCGCTATTCGAACTCGTACACTTTCAAATTTATGAAATTTTTGCATTCGTCGATATTGAAATTTTCAGATTTTTGTTGTTCTGTGTTCGTAGATTTCCAAATGTGAACCTCGGATCGCAAATCCCTAAATTTTCATTCAACTTCCTTTCCAAGTGTTCACATTCCCGTATTCTCAAATTCTTAAATGTTCGACTTCCTAAATTTTTAAAGTGTCATATTTCAAAATTTTCAAATGACCGAATTTCCAAATTTCCGAATACTCAGATTTACGAATCCCCAAACTCTCGAATTCTTAAATTTCTGAACTCTAATATTTCCAAATCTTCAAATGCCCGAATTTCCAAATTTTCGAATACTCAAGTTTTCGAGTTGCTAAACGGTCGAATTCTTAAATTTCCAGACTCTCATATTTCCAAATCTTCAAATGCCCGCATTACCAAATTTCCGAATACTCAAGTTTTCGAGTTCCTAAACGGTCGAATTCTTAAATTTCCATACTCTCATATTTCCAAATCTTCGAATGCCCGCATTACCAAATTTCCGAATATTCAAATTTCCGAGTTCCTAAACTCTCGAATTTTTAAATTTCCGAATACCCAAATTTACGAGTCCCTAAACTCTCGTGTTTCCAAATTTTCAAACTCCCAAATCCCCAAATCCCCAAGCCCCCAAACTCCTACTGCCAAAATCCTCGAATCACCGGATTCCCAGATTAAAAAGTCCTCAAATGCCACAAACTGCTTCGGTCCCGCTGGAATTATGAACGCGTGGTCCGGTTGTGTTTCCACTGTACATACACACGTACTTTTAAATGGAAAAATAGAATGACCAAGAGCGAACGTATTTGTCACGGGTCGGAAACGTGGTACCCATTTCCGTTTTCGTTTAAAAAGTTTTAGATTATCGGATTCGCCGCGTTCACGTAACTTTCCTGATTAAATAATTACATAAGCTACGTGCAGCGAAAGTAATTTATCCAGCTGATAGGATTAAAATTTTGTCGCGAACGCATGGCCAGAGTCTCGATGAAAGTTATTTAACGCATGTATTAAATAAATCCCCGGATATAACAATGAAACTTCATGTTGGCCCTCTTCGGTTCATCCGTTTAATATAATTTTCTATCAACGATGGATTTTATTTTTTCTCAATTTTTGCCCGATTTTAAACCGTTACGCAATTTGCTGTTTCGATAAATTACAGTCGAACATTTTAACCCTTTGCTCTTGAACGCATTTCGTTATAGAAAAATAGTAGCTCGATGCTCTCTTATTGAAACATTCATAAAATTATTCAGTTCTTTATTATGTCATTGACTATCAGTGATGAGGATTTATGTTTCTGTTGATCATGCAACAGTATTTTTTTCGCAGCTTTATAAGCCTTGTTAAAATATATGATTCGAGTTATCGTATTTTAATTGTGCCGCAAAGGCTTGGAAAAGAAAACTTTATTCTCTTCGTGATTATAAAATAAATCGCTTTGTTCTAGTAACTAACTTTCCAAATTTCTAATCATCTAAATCCTTGAATTTTGAAGTCACAAATTTCTCAAATTTCTTTGTCTAACACTCTGATCTCTGCATCTCGAAATTCCGTATCACTAAAATTTTCACTTGCTCAAATTCTCAAATTTCTACTTTTACAAATTCTCAAATTTCCACTTGCACAAATTCTCACATTTCCACTTCCACGAATTCACAAATTCATAAATTTCCACTTGCTCAAAATCTCAAATTTCCACTTCCACAAATTCTCAAATTTCCACTTGCTCAAATTCTCAAATTTCCTCTTGCACAAATTCTCAAATTTCCACTTGCACAAATTCTCAAATTCACAAATTTCCACTTGCTCAAATTCTCAAATTTCCACTTGCACAAATTCACAAATTTCCACTTGCACAAATTCTCAAATTTCCACTTGCACAAATTCTCAAATTTCCAAAATCCCGGCAGAATCGACCTTCTAATTTCCGAATTCTTCACTAACACTGATTCCCGAGTTCCTGAATCCCCTAATACCAGGATCTCCACACGTGCGAACCCCCCGTCACCGATATCTTCAAATATCCTAATCTCCCGCCTGCATCGATGACTCTGCGAATCCCCGAATCTCCCAAACCCCCCTATTCCCCTAATTGCCTGAGACCCGAAAGTTTACGAATGTCGAAGATGCTAATTCACCGAATCGTTCGAGAATGTCATTTTAGCGTATCGTGACGGTTGTTCGGGCGGTTTGTCACGATGGTTGTTGAATTTACGATGACCGTTTCAGGTAACCCGGACATCCTGATCTGCGGTAACTGTAGAGAGATGTTCACGGACCTGGGAGAGTTGCTCGAGCACAAACGGAATTACTGCAAGCTGCGGTTCACGTGTAAATGTCACACCTTCAACGGAACAGCTCCAAGTAGGTACTCGAAAACCGCCTCCACTTTCGATAGGCAAACTCGTTTCACAGAGAGATCGAGTGTCCTTTTCCTCCCCCCTAGCGAATTCCGCCACTAGACCCAACGGGGGAATTGCCTTTAAGAAATTTTTCAATAAAGATCCGGCTTTCGTTGGAATTCCGGGTGAACAGCCGGTTTCGAAATACTGCCCCCGACACGCTCTTCCCTTTAACTCGTGAACGTTCTCCTTAACACCGTACAATCGAACACCCAGATGCACCAGGTGTAAAAATGAGACTCGAACGTGTATCCCGATACTCCCGCATCGTGGAATTATATTTTGACGCTTTATCGCGAAAACGACCGCCGCGAAAACGTTTTCTCACCGAACTGATAGTAGAATTTGCTTTAGGGTAACGCGATAACCGTTCGAGCTGCCACATACAGACCTAACTAGATGGTGCCCCCGGTGGGTTTTCTGGAACGTCGTATAGGAAATTCTCGTGTCGCAAATTTAAAAGTTTGTCGGTCTTAAATTTCGTTGAGTTTTGATTTTTCGAATTCATGAATTTTTTCGTTTTTAAACGACGAGTCTCCAAGTTTCTACTTTACCAAACTTTTAAAATTCCAATTTTATTGAACTCTCAGACTTTGGGATACATTTTCTACATTATTTTTAAATTTCGAAGTTCCCCGGATCACCGAACTTTCAAACCCTCGAGTTCCACAAATTCCCAAATTATTATGTTCCCCAATTCTTCAAATTTGTCAGTGTCTGATTTCGTTAAGTTTTGATTTTTCTGATTCTCAAATTTTTAAAATTTTTAAACAACGAATTTCCAAATTTCTACTTTACCAAAAATCTAAAGTCCTAATTTTCTAAGCTCCTGACACTACATAACCATAAGTGCCCAACTTCTAAGTTCCTAGATGCTCTGATCCGTAGATTCTGAAATCTCTAAATCTCCAAATCACTAGATACCTAATTCGATGGATTCCGAAAACCTCGTATCTCGAAATTTCTACATTTCCAAATTAAAAACTTCTCAAATCCCTGAATCCTCAAATTCTTAAATCTCCCATATATTCTCGAATCCCTAAATTCGCAATTTCCTAAACTCCCAAATTCCTGATTTTCCAAATCCGTAGATCCGCAAATTCTTCTATTTCCAAATCTTTAAATTCGCAAATTCTTGAATTAGCGAGTCCCAAAGTTCGCGAATCCCTAGATTCTCGTCTCCCTGCAGTACCGAACATCTAGACCCCCTAACCTCTAAATCCCCAAGTCCCTAAATTCCCAAATCTGCCAATTTCTCGAGATACCAAATTTTCGATTTTTCGACTCGCCGACAGAAGCCAGTTACGCCAATGTACGTTGCTCGATTTGCGCAGTGAAATGTATGTGCCGCTCGTTAAACGTAAAAAGAGAACGTTTAAAATGTGTTTCAGCGTTGGTGTTTGATTAGTCTAGCGGAATATATTCGTGCCATTTATTAATATTTCCTGCTGTTATAACATTCGTTCGCGTTCGGTTGCGTAAATTGAATCGTTAGCGCGAAACGACGAGCTAAACTCGTTTAAGTTAATTTGTTTTGACGAGAACTATCATAATAATCGATGTGTTCCGATAAGGGGAATATTTGATTTTTAAAAGCGAATTTTCGAAAATTCGTAACATTTCGCCGGTCAGAATTCATTCGACGTTTATAGTGCCGTTCTATTTATTTCGATAAAAGCTCTAGTTTATTTTTGAAGCGAATTTACCGCGGTACTCGGTTACTTAACCTACTCTGCAGACAACAGAGTGACGTGATAAACTAGAACCATTAAAAACAGGGTATTTTGATGTTTAAAGGAGACTCTACGACGGCTCTGCTCTGCGTGCTTTGCAAAGTATCCTTCCCCTCAGCATGGGAATTAATGGTTCACGCTCAGGCAGCTCACATGATCAACATTTACGAGCTGGGAACTCGTCCTCAGAGTCCAAGGTCTGCTCCCAGCCCTCCACAAAGTCCGGGTCAACATCAGAAGGAATCATCGCCCTTACCACAGGATTTTCAAGTGAGTTTGTTAAAAATTATCTGATTAATTTACGATTATTACGACGAAAATATTCGATCCCGATTTTCAATTCGTAGCCCAGAGTCGTTCGTCATTTTGTATGCTCGATCGTTGAAAAATGAATGTAACTGATTTTCTTAGTTGTGCATAAAATTCTGCTATGGGAGAATGTAAATATTCGCAGGAGCGAAATTTTGCGACACGTTCACTCGCTGAATTTTATATCTCCAGAAGTGAAAGATTGTAGGTAGAGTTCTAAATGTATTTGTAATTCAGTTACCGATCTCGATCGAAATAATCGAGAATCTTTCACTTTTGTATTTCCGCGTATCAGTTCGCGATTCTTCGAAATAACAGCGAAGATCGAAGATTTATGGATTTACTTGGAAAGTTTCAGTGGAAAGTAAACACGTTATATCGGAAATAGCAACACAGAGAAGTTTCTTGATTTTTTTGAAACAAAATCGTATTAACATCGTTTCGTGCTCGACAACGAGGAAATCTGTCTTAGAAATGAATGTACAGAATGATTTAACGCGAAAACTAGTTTTACAGAGTGAAAGAGATTTTTGATGATGAAGCTCTCCAGTTTTTTTTTTTTTTTTTTTACCGTGCATGCTTTAAATATTCAGGAATCCGGGAAACTTCCCCGATATTTTATGATCTCTTGTGATAACAACTTTCTTCTAGATAGGGTTCGAACTTTCTCTTCAAATTTCTTTTCTTTAATGCGATGAACTGCAAACTTGCTTTTTACCTTGCCGCGATAGTGGATTGATCTTGTACCTGCTTTAATCTACCTTCGTTAAAACTCGAAGAAATGTTTTCTCACGAGAAGATATTAATTTACTGCCTAACAAGTTAGATACTAATTCTGAAAGGTAGTTTCGTAAGTGGGTCTTTCAATTATTTCCTCGATCAAAATCTTTCAAGCTGTTTCGTTTCGTATAATCGGAACATAATGTGATAGTTCACCATTTTGTATAATGTGCAGCTACGAAAGGTGCATGCACATTATCGTTTTCCTAGAACTTCAAGCTTTAAATTAATATATCACAATCATCATTTTGAAATACTTTTATGTCATCAAATCTTGCCAGACTAGAAACCATCGATTTGATTCCATCACGTCCTGCATCCGACGTCCACCATTTTTTTTATTAAGAACAATAACAAAAGGTGCACACATATTGTCGTTTTCCTCGTACATTAATCTTTAAATTCATATATCGTGAGTGCCATTTTGAAATACTTTTATGTCATGAAATCTTGCCAGACTAAAAACCATCGATTTGATTCCATCACGTCCTGCATCCGGCGTCCGCCATTTTGTATTAAGATCGGCAACAAAGGTGCACACATATTGTCGTTTTCCTCGTGCATTAAGCTTTAAGCTCATATATCACGACTGCCATTTCGAGATACTTTTATGTCATGAAATGAAATCCGAGTCTGAAATGAATTTCATCGTACGAGAAACATCTGATATTCTGCACAATTTGCGATTGATAATCAGTCACGATATTATGGATGTCTACATAAAATCTGAGCAGCGCCCTGGAAGCAGGAAGCAATAACAACAATACAAGTCAATTTGAGCGATATAAGTTTTGTGCAGTAAAGAAAATAAGCGAGTTGTAATATCGTCAGGCAAGCTACAGTGCTTAAGACAAGCCTCTCTGAACAGCCGGAAGGAAAGTACGTACTTTAACAAAAGAACGAAATCCTGTCGCCGTAGGGAACGACGTAGAACTTGGAAAAATATTACTTCATCATATGTTTCTCTGTCGATATGTCAACTGCAGAGCACGAACGAGATATACGGATTGACCTATCAAGCAATCGAAACTCTTGTTTCGGCTTTCAAGGCTCCAATCGTTTCCTTGTTACTTTCGTTGTCAACTTTGCAAAGGGATCGTTTATACTCGTATTACTTATATCAAATCTACGTGGCAAAAAGTGTATATCTGTCTTGTATCAGACGCACGGAATAAATTATGGGACCATAGATTGAAGTAATATTCGAATTGCTATCTATTTTATCGTCCTTGTGTTTAGTGTCATTATATTATTATAGAATTGTTGTAATGATATTAATTGCATTTTAATATTATAGTATGCATTGCATATTAATCCGATAGCTTTAATTAGTGGTGCATTTGTATTATAATATTAGTCCATTAATATCATAGTAACAATCACAGTGATAATTACCATACATTTTCAGACTTACGATGTAAATTAAAAATTCAAATAAAAATCCTTTCACCTTGAAATCAGTCAAGATATATCATTTACCTCGTCTTGGTATCACGAGAGGCAGGAATTTATTTTTTTTAAATGGAATTTTTTGATCCAGCACTGAAAAGGCAATTCACGTGATGTTCGGTGCACGAATAGCGCGTGTCAGTAATATTTTGTGAAAGATAACAAAAGAATGTTAGTGATTTATCATAATCTGTGTAACTTTCTTCTACACGTAGTCATTAATGGCACGTGCGTGAGGAGAGGGAAAAGGAGGTTAACGAAAAATGAAGAATATAAAAGTGAAATAGGTCTGCTTTGGTCAGCCAAGCGAGCAGAAATAAGTAGAGCTCGCAGTGTCATACGCGTTAGTCAAAGGGTATCGTTTCGCTGTCTCATCATAAAAGAAAAACGAAACAGGTCAATCTAGAGCATTCAATCGATCGAACACTTCCGATTCTTAGAATATTTTTGAACGTCATCGTTCTCTTTATACCACCGTGTTTACGTGTGACTGGATATATTTCTGTCTGAATAATTTTCATATGATTCCCTGCCCGATATTGTTCACGGCATCTAGCGATATCGATTACTCCGCGGTTAATGTTCATCGTATCCGGACGTTGGATGCATCAAAATCTTTATCTCTCGCGATAATTATAGCAACGAATTTACCGTAATAATTTTGGTATCGCTCATTATACTAAATACGAATTTACCTATTTTTCTCGGGATTTATTTCTCGGGTAAATCGATGCGACGGTCAGGTTGCAATCGAAGTTGCAAGTACGGCAGAGAATAATATTGAAAGGATGTAATTTTCCCAGAATAAAATTGAAGGCTGAAACCGTGTAATTCCGCTTGTGCCCTTTTATATCTGTCGCAACAGGAAACCAAAGCTTCAGATTGCGAGGAACGCGCAGAAGAAGAGGATCTAGATAGACACGAATTATTGCCGTCCCCTGACAGTGGCAAGTCAACGGACAACGAAGCAGCTTTGTCACCGATTAAAATACGATCTGATGTAAACGGACTGGACCATGAAGAATGCGATGAATTGATCCACGTCGAGAATACAGCACAGGCTTGCATCATGCACGCTCTCAGCATTGTACGTATTCTGAATTTTCCTAGAAAATTTCTGTTCCATAAATTTTCTTCGAATCTTTGTCTATTAATCGAAAATTTCGAAATACACCTGCTTTAAATCACCGTTAAGTTCTTGGTTAATCCGTATTTCTGTATTCGTTGGCTTTTATCGAATTCGCTGAAACATTTTTCTGGTTGCAATTTTTGTTTAAACAGACCGAATGTATACGCGAGACAAACGGAATATTGATAATAGCGCTACAACATTTATTTCCGTAGTTTTAGAATGTCGTATTAAATTTGAGTTCAAAGAGACATAAATGAGTATTGCTTTGAAGCGTGCCGCGTTTATTGTCAGCATTTGTGTCGTATACACTTTTCGGAATCCTTTATTTCATTAAAATATGTTTATTAATTCTACAGGACACCGCTTGAATCGCGTTTAATTAAACTTGAAAGTTTCATTTTCATATTGCTCGTTGTTATGCCCAATTCGTTATTTGCCTATCCCAAGTGAAATAAAATTCCATACAATAACTGATTAATTACATGCAATAAAGTAAAATCGTATGAACAAATAATCGACTTCGCACAATAAAATAAATGAAGTAAAATGTTATATAACAGTTCATTGATTGTATACAATAAAGTCAAATTATGGAGAATAATTGATTGATTATGTACAATAAAGTAAAATTATAGACAGTAACTAATTGATTATATGCAATTGAATGAAATTATCAATAAAATCATATCATTAAAATAATATGTAATAATTAATTGATTGTACACAATAAAGTAAAATTATCTAGAATCATTAATTGATCATGTACAATAAAATAAAATCATATGTAATAATTAATTGGTTGCATGTAATAAAATACAATTATATGCAGTAACTATCTGATTATATACAATTAAATAAAATCATATAATGTAACTAATTGATTACTCGCAACAAATTAAAATCGTATATAATAATTAATTCATTTTACACGTTAAAATAAAATCATGTGCAATCATTAATCAATCATGTACAATGAAATAAAGTCATAGACAGTAAATAGTTGATTATGTACAATTAAATAAAATGATATTATGTAATTAATTGAATATTCACAAGAAAGTAAAATTTTTTACAGTGAATGAATGTATTTATTTATGAAAAGGGTTTGAAGCAATTCGTGTATGAAACGGGTTGAAAGGCAGCATTCGATGACAAGTTCAGTCGTTATCGTAAAACTATCGACCGTGTCCCCTGTGTTGTTCGCGCGCGTTGTAAACGCGGCCCGAAAGGTTCGTACCTGCGATAAATCACACCCGGAGAGAACGTTCTATCTCGCCTTGTGCCATTTCGGTTTCGCATTCGCCGAGAGAATCGTTGTCAAATGGTCCCGCGAAACGATCGTATCCGCATAATCACCGCACGTAAACGCGTTTATAGCTTTCGCGAGCTCACTCGAAGATTCGAGTGATACGCTCGCCACCTCCTCGTAATACACGCTTGGAAAAATTTCCTGCTATCTTCCCGCTTGTATTAATTTATTCGATCAATGCTGCATCGATCAATACACGCTTGGAGAAATTCCTTGCTATCTTCCCGCTTCTATTAATTTATTCGATCAATGTTGCATCGATCAGTTCGTAGCCAACCAACAATTTAACACGAAACTATGCTAAATATTATAAATTGTCAAACGAATAAGACATTCATAAATTTTGCTTTTAAATACTAAATAATGAAACTAACGAACACTCGAAAAGAAAAAATACAGAACTCGGGAGAAATGATTTTTAGTACCAAATTTGAAGGCATAGGGGAAAATACCCTTATAAATTTTGCGTTTAAGTAGTAAATAATAAAACGAACATTCGAAAAGAAAAAATACAGAACTCGGGAGAAATGATTTTTAGTGCCAAATTTGAAGACACAGGGGAAAACACCCTTATAAACTAAACACGATTATGCGAATGTTTAATTTAATCCGGGTAAGCGTGATCCTCGATTTATCTTCTAAATTCGATGAATATTCATTTTTATCTCCTTGATCTGTATAAGTTAGCGAGAGTGCTTGGACTAATTTTAGTATGGTTCTTGTGTAAATATGATTATTATGGATACGTTTATCTTATGTTACAGGACTCGTCTTTAGAGCTCAACTCTGACACAAACTCCAGGGGAAGTTCTGGCCCAGTCATGGCGTTGACTAATGGATCCTTGTCCGCGAAGGAATAAGTCGAGAAAGAATTAGCCATTGGAACACGGTTTTCCTTGTCCCAGGGATTCCTGTAACCAGCGCCATCAACGAGACATATCGATCTCCCTTAAGGATAACACACCCGTCTGTATATAGCTTAAATGCCTAACAAATAATTCAGGGTCGTCCCATGCCAGATCTGGGACCTATTTTGGCCAGTTTAGTATCAGTGGATCTCGAGTCGTTCCGAGGATTCGATGAACGAGAAAGATTTAAAGCGTTTCGCCTCCGTTTACGTCCATCTCGTCGATTAATCCTTTTACTTTTGCCTCTTTTTTACCCTGTCTCTCCCCGTTTCTATTTCGCCCTAGGGAACAACTTCGCCAGAAGACACATCGCTCCTGACGAGCTTCCAACCGTAAAATAATAAAAACGACGATCGCCTGCGCTCATTTCCTAATTTTTTTTTCTCCTCGTTTCATTCGTAGCAGACACTGGTTACACGAGTGCAATTATCAGGGAGGATTTTTACGCGTTGCTGTTAAACATTGAACTACGATCGCCGATGTGCAGGCTCTCGTTATAGTGTCATTTATATTCGAACGCGTAATACGTCGTGATTGAACGTGGGGTGATTCGACGTCAAGTAATGTAACGCGATGATTTAACGCGCTATGGTTCGGCCTGTGATAGTCACATGTAGGGTGAATATACGAGAGGTGATTCTATGCGATGCGATCCGAGCGAGTGGTAATTGAACGCGTGGTAATTCAATGCGCGGTAATTCAGGGTGTAGCTATTCCGCACGTGGTGATCTGACGAGTAGTAATTTGATGCGTGGTAAACCGATGAGTGGTAATTCGACGCGTGGTAACTCGATGCGTGATAATTCGACACGTGGGAATTCGACGCGTGGTAATTCGGCGCGTGGTAATTCGGCTCGTGGTAAACCACTGAGTGGTATTTTGGCGCGTGATAATTCAGTGTGCAGTAATTCAGAGTGTGGTAATTCGACGCGTGGTAATTCGATGCGTGGTAATTCGGCTCGTGGTAAACCACTGAGTGGTACTTTGGCGCGTGATAATTCAGTGTGCAGTAATTCAGAGTATGGTAATTCGACGCGTGGTAATTCGATGCGTGGTAATTCGGCTCGTGGTAAACCACTGAGTGGTATTTTGGCGCGTGATAATTCATTGCGTAGTAATTCAGAGTGTGGTAATTTGGCGCGTGGTAATTCGGCCCTTGGTAATTCGACGCGTTATAATTTGATGCGTGATACTTCAACGCGTAGTAATCCAGCATTATGGAACAAATCGTGGCAATATACCGAGAGCCTACTATAACATCAATATATGTAATTTAGTTTCAACATCTGCTCATTTGCATCTCCAAAATTATAAATTCTTTCTGAACAACATATAAAATCTTCCATTAAAAAGTTTGATAGTAATATTGGTTGAATCATCCTTATATGTACATATACATATATTTATCATAAGTCTGTGTTATAATTAATCGCTATTCAATGTTTGATAGTATTTTTCTTTTTTCGCATCATCCTCGAGAAATAGGCGAGAACGAAGACCGTCCGTTCGTGGTAGTTTTATTAAAATCACAGGTAGTTTCTTTTCGGAAAAAGCACCATCGGCATGTATCACGCAGCAACAAGGATATCGCTGCTCTCGAGTATTGGTTAATCAATCGTGGTCTTTTTTAATCCTCTATTAGAGGTGTTGCAATACGCTTCAGATTGTGTCGAGGTAAATTTATCATCAATTCGGTTCGGTCCATGATGTTTCTGTCGCGGGATTATTAAATAATGATGTTAGAAATATACGACAGAAAATCAGGACACCAGTACGGTACCATTTCGATGAGCATTATTATACAATGATGTAATTTATTTCGGTGAGAACGTAATGGAAAAATATCGGAGGAGGTCTTGAAGTTGTCTTGAAAAGACATTTTCTTTTAGTCAAATTCGTGTTTTACAATTTGAATATTTAATTACACGTACGTAACGAAGCTCTTTGCTTGAAAAATGCACGATTTGTGCATACTGATTCTTTTATTGTTACGAAATTAAGAAAGAAAATCGACGACAACCGTTCTAGTAGACGCGAAAAATTTCCATGCTAAAAGAAAATGGTGATTTTCCACGCCGTGCAATTACCGATCCACAAGTACGGTTATTGTAAATATCCTTAGTCGCTTTCCGTGATTCTCGATAAAAATCGTCGTTGATCGTTAGCGCTTAATTACCATTTAGGACATTGTAAATATTCGTAGGTAACTCCTTAAGTTAGCATAACTACGGTAGCAATGTCGCTACCGAAATTCGTGAAACGCTTTAAGTCAGCCTTAATCATCGATCCCCGGACTTTTCGGATCGCGTTGATGTAAATTCGCCCGAACGAAACTGATCGAACGTCGAAACATCAAACACGAGTCACGGTGAAATCGATGACAAAACATTTCCCCGACATTTTCATTGATAAAAAATGGGTTTCCGTCTTGCCTTAAATTATACGCGCTACGTATTCTCATATTATAATATTACATCGCGATGTAATTATATCGAATAATTTATATGAATAGTAAATTGCACTAACGTATAAAAATTAATTATTGCAATTAATATTAAGATTTATTGCAAAGTAATGTTATTTAGGTACGCTTATCTGGAAATACGTATTATCGCATTACTTTAAATGAATCGATACGTAAAATATCAGTTAATGAAATCGTAATTCAATTATTTTCCTTCTGACTATCACGTACATTTAGTTATATGGCAAGAGGGCGACCTTGTTTCGTATAATTTACCCTTTTAACCCTTCGTCCAATTCTGTTAATTCCGAGTAAAATGAACACACGTTAGTCTCTAAAAATGATGCAGAGCCTTATATAAAAATGAAAGATGAGACTATAATCATAATATATGATAAATGTTTTTTTTTTATCATTTTATTATTAATACGGTTTATATTTCATTGTATATATTTACGCAACGAAGGGTTAATTTTATCTATTTGTCAGTGCAATGTATACCACAAGCCAGAAGTATCGACCATAAAAAATAATGGTCCTACTTTGAACTAAAAGTGTACGTAAATAATGTGCAAAGCGAAAATTCTTGAAAAGAAATTGAATTTTTATCGATAGATAATTCCGTGCTGTTTGATACGTTTATCGAACGAAGGTAAGTGAAACATCGTCGACGACAAAATTGTCCACGGATATTTGTTGTTAATTTCGGTATGATCGCGTTCAGACATTTTTCGATCCTATTAGATCGACAGCGATTCGTCGTCGCGAAGAGAGAAAAACTATGGAAACAAAAAAAACGTGTAACTGTATAATTTCCACGGTAGATAAAATCCGCTATGTAAACTTAATTCCATAGAACTCGGCAGAATCGCGAGACACTCGCGGATCGGCGAGTTGTTAATTAGCATATCAAACGTGTATTTTTGATGATACGTGTGCGTGATGCGATTGCTTTTTCCCCGGCGAATCGAAAAGTGGCGTCGTCCAATTTATCCTGATCGATTTCGTGAACGGTTGTTTAAAAACATAGCTTCGTCTTGTGTATCCGCGACATACGCTGATAATATCGCAAATTTTTCTAACGGATGAAGTAGGATAATCTTTCGTGCGATAAGAGCTTTACTTCGATATGTTGTAAAAGACTAACGTTCTTTAATATCGGTACAATCAATGAAAATGCCTTTAAATTGTTCATTCGTTTAAATGTTTATACATTAATTGCTTTATAGGTGTACTCGAAATATTTAGCGTTGCTTTTCGAAATTTCATAGAAACGATGATCAAGAAGAATCGATGAAAATGATCAATTTGTTTTACGATCCGAAAAGTTTACGATAAACATATTTATTTTGCCATTCAGGCACAGCTGAAATTGCGAATAACAGATATTCATGAAACCGATGTGTATGCTACGAGATGAAATGAAGTAAATGTATGTATCATTATCGTTGAACGTCGTGCAGTAATACCTGAACACTCGAGATATAAAAATTACGAAGCATATCACTCGACGAGTTAGAAAATAAAGAGGGAAGAAAAGAACGGCAAAACGACACTTCTTCGACTTGATTCACAACGATCAATGTTAATTAGCTGGTAAGCAAAGAGAAGGGATGAAATGAAACTAGGGCTGCGAATATCCGTGCAGGTTTTTACGTTCCGCTCTTCTGTTTAGAAAGTCCGCGACGAAACGTAAATGGTTTATGTTGAAAGAGAAACGTATATCTACCGGAGGATGTATAGACGAATGTAAAGTATGATTGAGAAATGGCGTACCTTGAAACTACAATTTTCAAAGTGGGTTCTTCGCGTTAATGCTTGGTGAACATTCGAATTATGAACGTTAACACTATGTTTGTTTCTTGAAATATTTGGCACGCTAAAACCAGATGATTCAGTTCGATTTGAAATTATTTAGAATTTGAGTTAGTTCGATTTGGAATTCGTTCGAATTTTAATCATTTCAAATTTGGAGGTTTTTCACTTTACGTAATTCTGAGTTTCAATTATTTCGAATCGAAGGTATTTCGAATTTGAGTTATTTCGATTTGGAATTCGTTCGAATTTTAGTCATTTCATATTTGGAAGTTTTTCAATTTACATAATTTCGAGTTTCAATTATTTTCGAATTTGTGTTATTTCGATTGGTATTCATTGGAATTTAAGTAATTTCAAATTTAGACGTTTTTCGCTTTACGTAATTGTGAGTTTCAATTATTTAAAATTTGAGTTAGTTCGATTTGGAATTCATTCGAATTTTGAGTCATTTCAAATTTGGAAGTTTTTTACTTTACGTAATTCTGAGTTTCAATTATTTCGAATCGAAGGTATTTCGAATTTGAGTTATTTCGATTTAGAATTCATTCGAATTTAAATCATTTCAGATTTGGATCTTCTTGGCTTTACATAATTCTGAATTTCACTTATTTCGCATTAAAGTTACTTCATATTTGAGTTACTTCGATTTGGAATTCATTCGAATTTCAAGTCTTCCAAATTTGATTTCTTCCTTAATCCAAGTTCTTTCAACTACGAATCCACGTTCAGAGTCATTGAAAATACGATGACTCTGAGCCATTCAATTACCAAACGATAGCTACCAAAAGATCTCCATTAAATTCGAGTAAGATAACTGCATGTAAAAATTTAAAAAAGTTTCCAAAAAAAGAAACTGTGATTCCAAGGTACCTTCAGCAGTTCGACGTTCACTTTTATATTTTGTAAGAATCATCACGGGGAGCATAATAATTATAATTACCGTAGTAATTGTACGTATATATAATTTATACGATTTATTACGTCTATCTATTTATTGTAATACAATTATCCTAATAGACACGAAAGGAAATAGCCAAGATGGTATATAATATATGTATGTTAAGCACGATCAATCGAAACGATTGCACGCCGTCGTATCGATAATGAGACGAGATTGCTTATGAATTATTGATACGATGTAGATGTACGATCATTATTTAAACTTCAACGTGTATCCACGTCTATTTTTAATATTCGAACATTAGTGATATCTAGCTTCAGAAATACGCGAGTGTTTGCATGAGACGGGAACAGCGGTTGAATTATAAGCGAGCAACCATAATCGATGGAAGAAAATCGCGGATTACTTCGACAGCCCTAGAACGATCGCAATTAAACGTCGACTCTTTTCCTGTCACATTTTTCTTCTTGCTGAACAGCATGAAATACTATTTTCTTTACCTTCGCAATTATTATTTGCAATTACTCTTCGACGATCAATAAGGGACTACCACTTCGGTTCGATTTTCCCTGTCGCGTCGAACCGTGATTATTTCCCCGAAAATAAACACTTCTGAGTGCCATTTCAATTATGTCCTGCGAAAATTTTCTCGAGGATCTATTATTAATTTCAACGAAAATCATCTTTGACGATGATTTTTCGATAAATCGTGCACACGACACGGTCAAACTAAAATTACTGCGAGTACCGGTGTTCATTTACAATAACTATTATTCGTGATCGTGATATTTGTATTACGATCGTAAATAAAAAATACAACATTAATATCAGTGCACTTATAATACACTGTCGTGTAATACTTCAACTTTATAAGACACTGATTTACGATACTGTAACTCTAATTTAATAGATTCAGTTCGTAATTAGCTTCATTTAAATGGATTTAAATGCAATGTAAATTTAGCTCCATACAACTTGAATTTGGCACGTACACGTATTACACATTATAGACGGGTCATTCCACGCCGAATCGATCACTTTTTAACCTCACCATCTGCGATTTTGCTTTAATCAAAATATGTTATAGTCTATGTGAAAGTAGGAGGGGTTTAAGTCATCATTTTACCGATTTCGAATTTTTTAAGAAATAACAAGCCTTCAAACTTTGCAGATGTTGCCCATTTTTGCGAACATGGACTTCACTTACGAATTTTTTTCTCAGAAACTACTCGTCCGATTGAGCTAAATTTTTTTTTGTTTTATTCATAAAGGATTGGTCTACTATAAATTATTTGTTCTGACTTCGTCAATTTGTTATAAAATATGAAATTTATTGACCGTGTCGTGCGATAATTGTATTTAAGATTTTGTCGAATAGAAAGAGCAGATTCTCACAAAAGAAACACGACACGTTAATGGTAAAGTTATTAATTGAAAAGACGTATGACTCGCTGTATGGTTCTCGCAGTGTTGAAAAAAGAAGAAGAAGAATGTTATAAGACAATTATCACGACAAGAAGATGAATCTTTTGCTCGACGAGTAAAAAGAACACATTACCGTACCTTTAGCGATGTGTAGAGTAAGCTACCTTAATCATTTACTAAGGCGTGGTTTATATAGTTTATCCATATTCACCGAGTATATCCGTAAAAATAATCGCGCAGCTACAGGAGGAGAAAAATGATCGATAGATCACAAAATCGAAGGGAAAGCGATAATCTCGATCGCTTTTCTTGCTGTGTTCTTTCTTGGTAAGAAAAATGGATACAGTTACCTTGTATGTTAAGTTATAATTAGATCCTAGGCAAGTTATTTGTTCATAGCCGTATAAATACATACATGTATATTATATATATATATATATATAATGAATAATGTTTTATGGATCATTATCATCTGAATAAAATACGTTAAGTCTTTTAATGAGTTTCACGTTTTATTCGACCAACATCTTTTATTTTATGCAGCCATCTCTTTGCGATTTCTTGTTCTATGTTGCAACCCTAGCTTTTAGTTCTTACTTCAACACCTGAGGGTTCATCAACTACAAAAATATACGTGTCCAATACATTAACGAGAGCTAAAAGACTACTTTAGATTCACAGTCCAAAAAACGAACAGTTTTACATATAAGATACAATGTATCTAATATTGAAAACGATTCTCGTTCAATAAGTAGTCCTTAATGAAGGTACTGTATTCATAAATAGACCCAGCAAATGGAGAACGAAAAAATGTAACATACAGCGACGATAAAACATGTACTATTTTTTAACATACTGTTTAAACAAATTGAAATTTTGCAAATGTGTTTGCACTATCAAATACGTCGATCGAAAACATAAATTTCATCAATGGCAGGTAGACCTCTGTCTCTGTCTCCGAGATATCCAACAAAGTTGTTCTTCATCACCCATATTTGAGGGCCGATTTCAACCCCATAGAGTGAATATTAGCAGCCACAAGAAAATACGTGTCGAATATTTTTCTGAAAACTACGTTTCCGCTAAGTTTTGCCGAAATTGCCGCTTCGGTATGGTCCCTGGTAAGCAGATAGGAAAACAAGGTAGAACGTGTGTACGCGAAAACGAGAGAAACGTTGAAATGAGATGGAAAAATCGGTGTCGAAAACGTCTGGCGTAACGGCACTTTAGCCGACGAGAAATAATACGGTTGAAGTGTCGTATAAAGCCGACGTTTTCTTGCGTCGCCAAAGGCGAACCATGCTCTCTGTCACCTCGGTCAACAATTTCGAGGAATGTCGAGATCCCGTTGTGACGCGGAGGAGTAGTGGCTCGTTATACAAAAATTTTACGACCCAGTACCCTTAGCCTTCCCCCGTCAAATGAGCTCTCGTCTGTGCTCAAGACCACGGCTAATGAGTCTGTTGTTTCTCCAATTAGACCGAACACGAGGCGGCCTCAACAGAAATAAGCGGAAAGGATGTTGGACCACGATACTTGCTCGCTCTACGTGCTAAGTGTTGTACTTCATCCCGGCCAAATCCTTCAGCCACTCTCCGTTCTGCCATTTCCCTAACCATTCTCGCGATGCATGCTTGGAAAAATGCTGCGGAGGCTGAAGTAGAGTGGTTTCGGGGCATCGGGGAATTTCTATTTGTCTTTTGCCACGAGGACTGTTCATCAGGGTCCGGAAATCGGGGATTTTTGGTCCATGCGGTATATGGGTGTGTTTGAACTAATTGTACAGTTTTTGATGTTTTGGGAGACTTGCAATTTGTTCTTGCGGAGGACTTTTGTTATATGGCACTTTTATTGGCAGGTGTTTGTACATGTTATACTATTTGTAGTTTCACGCATTAAGATTATAGGTTGGACTTCTATGTGTTCGTGTATTTTCACGCATGTTATCTCCACATACTGTATTTACACATGTTACAATTCCGCATGTTACAGTTCGACATGTTACGATTCCACATGTTACGATTCGACCTGTAACGATTCCACATGTTATATTCTACGCTGTGGTATTTACGTACATACGTGATACATTCACACGTGATATCTCCACGCGGTGTATTTCTACTCATTATAATGCCATACATTGTTCCCCCACGCGTTATAATCCTATTGTTCTACTTCTATGCCTTATGGTATTTCCACGTGTGATATCTTCACACGTGATATCTCCGTGCTACACACGTAACATGTCCACGCTGTTATCGTCACTCGTTCTAAAATCACTAATAAAATCACTCGTAAGTACTCATCCATACCTATTTCAAGTATCAAGTAATAAGTAATATAATTACGCTGCATTGTAATGACTTATCCAATGATAAATACTTTTGCATCTAGTAAAAATAATTTTTGTCTAACAAAAATAATTGTCTAACAAAAATAATTTTTATCTATCGTAAATGGATACTGATCACCGAAGCGATCGATCAAGTTCACTGAGAGTAACGTATTACAGAAAAATATGAAATAACACATATTACAGCAATGTTGGAAATAATTTACCAAGTTTAATTTAATTCGAACTGGTTTATTTGTTTTTTGAACATATTGTATGTACGATTTTGAATGGTGCGTTTAAAAGCAGATGTTTCGCACGATCGCGTTGATTAATGTTTCACGTATTTCGACACGACACGCTGATGAATCACTTTCATAGCTTCGAATGTTTCGGCACCGACTGCTTTGATCTCCGAAGGTGGTAATATAAATCCAGAATTTCCTCCGGGCAATTCATAGGTGTATGATAAACTGATACCTGCGCTGTCCATAGCCCAGTCGTCGCTACCTCCGGCAGCAGGATCTAATAATTCAAATAAAAGACGAATAAAATAAAACAAAATATCGGAGATACCTATATAACATCGAACATTAATAGTATCTTCGATTCGACTTTACCGATTACCCGAGATACATAAATTTATTATTTTCATTATTCCGCATTATCAAGTTCGATACAATCGACATCAATTACTTCTTAGAGTCATTATTTAATATAAGTATCGTTTCCGTGAATCGGCAAGTGTATCTTAATTCGCTTTGCTCGATAAGATTTACCGATAACGTCACGGATAATACAACTAATTGACATTATCCAATCAAGTTTCAGTGATAGCAGCTACTATTGGATAATTTCAATCTCGAGTAAAATTTTAGGTGTCATGGTTACTCACAAAGATGATTAGCAGAACTTCCATAAGTGTACCGAGTCTTGCGAGATTTAGCAATAGCTTTTGCGCAGTCACTGGCAATAGCACGCTACGAAAATGATAAAAAATATTTTAAGAGGACATAGTTTCATCGAAACATATATCGTGTGTTAATCAATTTACTAACCAGCTCTGGCTCGTTAGATGGCAACTTGTTCGTCCAACCCCAAGGATACAGAATGTACTACGAAACAAAATTAAATGATCGACACTCGTATAAAATTACATTTTAACAATAAAGTTGTATCGTATGTGTTAAATGATGTTAATTACCTGACCATAGGAGTGCATCGTAACGTACGCTTTGATCAGACCTTTTTGCGACAGAACGAAATTTTTCATGTTTACCGTTTCCGGTTCGGAGAATGCTTTGGGACCAGCGTAAGTGTCGCTGCAGGGGTTGTTAGATGCACCGGTTGCTAAGAAAAATTATAAATAAATTATAAATTATCAGTAAATTATATATTATAAACAAATTTTAACCAGTTAGCTGTGTTTGACGGCTACACGCGTCACGGAGAAGTGGCAGGATTTTGAGTATACTCCTTCTATTTTATAAAATAGACCCATCTTTTTGACCCAATATTTTGTCAGCGACATTTATTGTGTTATTGACGAGTATACCACAAAAGTGGACGCACAGCTAACTGGTTAAGTAACGAGCCGATTGAACGATAAACACTTTTTCCTGAAGAGTTCGACCTATCAGAGATCGATTTATCGTTTGTTCCTTTCGTAAAAATGGTTAATGTATCGAGCGACAGCGGCGAATAATCTAATAAAAAGTTGCTGAGCACTCGCTGAATTTTCTCGCGAGTAGTTTAATACGCGAAAGTGCGGCCACGAATTTTCTGTTGAAGTCAAGTTTCAAGTAGCGCGACGAATTAGACCCATCTCAATTTAGAGACTTGCAATTTCAGCATGACTATGGCCGTGTTCGTCGCATTTCACCAATTTACCCCGTTGAAATTTCGCGAACGAGAAAAATTCCCGTTTCTCTCCCGGTCTTCGCGCTGTGTCTATTCTTTCGTATATTTTTTAACCCCTTCGCGCTCTTGGTTATATACGTGGACAGTTTATAACCCGTATAAAATTACATTCTTTTCCGAAACCGTCATAAATAAATTTCTGATTTCTTATAAATTTTCTGACCAAAAATTGAATCCCAATTTCCATGAAGAAATTAATAGTGTCTTTATACGTATATACATGTTGGGGAGTACAAATAATTATGTCTAAAAATTTATTTGCAACACAATCGAATAGTATTTGCCAATAGTAAACATTCGCTTTTTCTTATTCGTAGTTATTTTTTGAAATTCTGAATCGTGACCTTATTTTTCATATTCCATTTTCTATACATATTCAGCGACTATTAATTAAAATATGATTAATTTTCTTTTTAGTGACCGAAATTCAAAATTCGCCGAAGAGATTAAACAGCGAGTGTATCGGTATCGATTATTAATAAATCTTGTAACATGACAATCACTTTCGTATCGATTGTACTCTCCTTCGCGATGGCGTTTTAAGCTTTTCAATCAGTTCGTGACAGGAGTGTCGCACGATAAATATTATGATCTATTAATTGTCGATCGACCGTGATCTCGATCGATCATCTAATGTATCACATCGGTGATTGACATCACGCAGATAAAATTATCAGTCTAACAATAACTATCAGGAAATATTAATTTGCTCAACACTTTTGTCCGATAACGGTGATTGATTTATCTTCGGCATCGTTCGACAGATGCGAGTGAAATTAATTAAAAATGTTGTACTTGCACTCTAATTGAAGAGAATGTACTTACACATCCATGCCATGTCGTAATTTCTGTTTCCGTCTACTCCGCGGCAGCTGGAACCTCTAAGAACCGATCTCGTTTTTCTCCATAATCGATTCTGAAAACGTGTTTAAATAAAAGATGAAGACGTGCAAGAATTCTACAAAACTCTGTTCGCAATTCTGTAAAATTATGTTTCTCGCTCTACAAATTGTATAAAATTATATCTCCCATTTTACGAATTCTATAAAATTATAATTGCAATTGTATAAATTCTACAAAATTATAATTGCAATCGTACGAATTCTATACAATTATAATTGCAGTCGTACGAATTCTATAAAATTATAATTGCAATCGTACGAATTTTATAAAATTATAATTGCAATCGTACGAATTCTATAAAATTATATCTCTCATTTTACGAATTCTATAGAATTACAATTGCAATCGTACAAATTCTAAAAAATTATAATTGCAGTCGTTCGAATTCTATAAAATTATAATTGCAATCGTACGAATTCTACAAAATTATAATTGCAATTGTACGAATTCTATAAAATTATAATTGCAGTCGTACGAATTGTACAAAATTATATTTCTAATTTTACGAATGCTACAAAATTATAATTGCAATCGTACGTATTCTATAAAATTGTAATTGCAATCGTACAAATTCTATAAAATTATAATTGCAATCGTACAAATTCTAAAAAATTATAATTGCAATCGTACTAATTCTATAAAATTACAATTGCAGCCGTACGAATTCTACAAAATTATAATGACAGTTGTTAACAATTACCGCTGTTTTCTGGTGAGTGAACTCGTAGCCGTCGGGATTCAGAACCGGTAAAATGTACCAATCGACGTCGTTCAACAGTTGTTTATTGTTTTTTAATATTTGATCCACCGTGTACAGTGCTGTAACTGGGGCGATCCATTCTCTTGCGTGGATTCCAGCATCGATGAATATAGCCGGCTTATTTTTACCACCAGTCGATAACTTCAACACCAACATCGATCGTCCTTCGTACGATTTACCGATATTAATTAGCGTGGCTACGTTTCCGTATGTGCTCTTTACGTAATTGAGATACTGGTTCACCTGTATTTAGGGTTACTTTATTATTACTTGAAATCGAGTCAACTAATGCAAACGATCTTAGTTGTTAATTATTTTTGCTAACTACTTAGTAATCCATTACAATTTACGAGTGCTAAATGTCTATTAATTAACTAAGAATTTAATATTTAATTTTCAAATAATATTAAACATATTTAACCATCAAAAGAAATGTCCGATGGAAAATATTTTTTTCTTTCAAGGTTCGACGTTCAACAAATAAACTATGCACCTTAATACTACAATTTCCTTCGTAAACTGCACATTTTTTAATTAATTGAAAGTAAAGTCGACGAATAAATAAGCAAATACGTAAGCATCAACTGGTCCTGAAGTCAAGAAAATGTGACAGGTTCAGGAAAACACTGCAATAAAACTTGCCTACGTGATATAAAACGTGAAACTCGAAGCTAGTCACTCTGACTGGGTGGTAAATTAGTATTGTTTACCTCGTTGACAGTGGGATAATAAGTGAAGGATAACGCTCCGGAAGCAAAAGGATCTAGCGCCCTCGTTTGCAATCTTCGCTCGACTTCTTGCTCGATGTATTCCTCCACAACTTTCTCGTGAACATTCTCGATGAGGACCGTGTAGTTTAATCCGTTTGATTCGAGTATTTGTTTGAACTGTTCTACTTTATCCGCCGTTACTAAAACGTCCACGGAATCATCGGTGGTCCTCACGAAATCGTAACCGGGAACGTCCACGAAGTTTTTCAGAACCAAAAATTGTTCCGGGGTATTGTACGAGATTGAAAGGCTCTGCATCCTGCAATTTCAACGATTATCATTTTTTTCTTTCGTACAATACAATCCAGCAATCGACGAATAAAATATTTATGATTTCGAACAATCAAGAAAAACAATGACAGATGATGAGATCTTTTTCATACGATACAGTCGGGCAGTTATTATTTTTTCTCTGTAGATAAAATATTTTTCAAGATTCCAAAGGACGACGAAGAAAGGAGAAGGAAGATAAAATCTAAATTATTATGAGTTGTTGAGTTGTTTCTTCATTCACGTTGACAATGTGGATGATTCTGGTGATATACAGCGAGGGACAAAAGTGTTCGTGTACTTAGAATGTAGAAATAAAATAATATTTTCTATATTATTAATTATAGTTGTTCATGTGTTGTTGTAA
The DNA here is from genome assembly GCA_947623535.1 of Coelioxys conoideus. Lineage (NCBI taxonomy): Eukaryota > Metazoa > Arthropoda > Insecta > Hymenoptera > Megachilidae > Coelioxys > Coelioxys conoideus. The sequence continues at coordinate 6,442,404 of OX392450.1, forward strand.
GCGTGTAATCTACAGCTATAATAGGTTAAATATACTTAATAACATAAAAAATATTTTTGTTTGTATTTCTATTATAGGACAATCTTCTTCAGTCATTAATATTTACACGTTACTTATTGCACAAGATTCATTCAACGAATATAAAAACTTATTGAAAATCCTGTATACAATTTGATAAAAATGCTAAATTCTAAGAGTTTGTAGCTCAACCTCTTGCCGTACAATTTATGTGTCTGTTGCGTCAGTCAGAAGTAACTATTCACAGCTACAATATTAACACGAACAAAGAAAGTTAAAATTTCATGCGTATTTTATATTCAATTATCCTTGATGACGTAGATAATTGCATATGAATTAGATATAAGCATATTCAAAGTTGTGGTAAGAAAAATTAGTTTAACCAGTGAGTATGTCACGAGTCAGACTCGTCAGGTTCTGTATTACAACATCGTCTTTTTAATATTCCTTTTAGGTGTTCTTGCAATATTATGTCATATCCATTTATCGTTGTAAATGTTATGTGTAATATACAGCTATTATAAATGTTTAACACTAAACCTACCGGAGTATAATGCACGTATATTTTGAAATTAAAAATGAAGTTAAGGAATAAATAAACGAACCATAAAATATGTATTAATGTACGCGTTAAGTCACCTCACATTCTTTGTAATTTAAAATTGAAGACTCGTTAAATTGTCATTTCGACCGCTTTGGTAGGTTTAGTGTTAAATATACTCGATAAAAATAATATTAGAGAATATTATTGTTTTTATCTCTGCATTCCGAGTATCCCTCGCTGTCGTTATTAATAATTAAATAACTATGAAACGTACCCCTCCAGGGATGGCAGAACTTCAGCGGCGAAGACCGCCGCGACGGTGAGCGTCGCGATTAAGAGGACACGCATTCTGACTAACTTCGATTAAAGTAGCTTCTGACTCCACGAGATTTTATATACAGCATCGTATCTACGTGTTGTATTCCATTTCTGTGATACCGAATCGATTTCGAAAATTACGGATCATCGATGAGAAATTGCGACTGGGATATCGTTAAACGGATTGTGGTAGCCGCGATAAGATCGATTCCGTCAAGGAAGAATGTTCTTATCGCAGTTGATAATTGTGATTGAGAGCACTTCTCATCGGAATTGATTAGGGATATAGAGAATCTAGTCCAGACAAAATAAATGATAACGATGGATTCTTGTTCTCCGTAGATAAGAATGCATTCGGACGACGGTAAAACTCGGTATTGTATTTGATCGATCGATGAAAGAACGTGGACTGTTGTCTATATACTTTATAGAATGTAGGTGTTTGATCATCCACTCGCGGTATGATCTTTTTACTTGAAAGAATTTCAAATAGTAATTAAATACAATTGGATAAGATAAAGTAACATTTACCGTTCGTTTTAATTAAATTTGTACGCATTGAAAGCATTTCGTTGCTTCTGATATGTAATCTGATGATACACTTAAGTACAAATCTGTGAAGTTTATAAAGAGATCGTGAAAATTGCAGTAGCCTATTATCTCCTATAACCTTTTAACACATTATATTGCTGCATTAGTTCTGTAGAAGCAAGTGGGAAAATTTTAACAAAAGTTCATTTATTTTATAAACTAATATAATGTTATATACATACAGGACAAGTGTATAAACATGATTAGGAAATTATGTACCGTTGCTTGGATAATAATTTTAATATAAAAAATGAATAGACAAAGAACTTAAACATAACATTGCAAGTATCATTTTGCAATTTTTAATAAAGAAATAGTACTTAGTTTCACAACTTGATTACAAGTTACCAACTGATAAATAAAAGCGGTACATATTTGTAGAAAAAGAATAATATCCTTTTTCACTGAAATAAAGAGTTCATCTGTATAAAAAAAAAATTTTAACGAATTAAACGTTTTCATTCAAAATAAAAGAAACTTTTTCTTATGTCTTCAACTTCTCCCAGACGTACATATCATCCAAACGAATCCTTTTCTTTGGAATTATGACCGGCGCCTATATCAATAAAGATTATAAAGCGTGAATAAAAATTCAACAAAAATCATGTACAAATACAAATAATTTGTGCTAATAATACAAATTATGGTTGAACATACTTTTTTAAACCTTTTATAATTAGTGGTACTTGAGCTGAACACATCAACGTTATTCGAAGAACTATCATCACTTCCCTGAATTACAAAAAAATTGTTTGATCTATATTTATAGCAACAATAAATTTAACAATGCGGCACGACTAAAAGTTTTATATACTGTACTTACAAATGTGCACGAAGATGTATCTTTTACCCTATTTTCTACATTTAAATCGCATGACAGTTTCTGTTTGTTGATGGTAGATGGTTCATTATTACTCTGACAGTTTACCAATTCAACAGTATTATTTCTATCGGTAGCAGATTTGCTGGAATCTGATTTCTCTTCTTCGTCGGTATTATAATCGCAAATGTATGATCCAGCAGTATTAACTGTGGTAGACCTATCTTCATTAGAACATAAAATATCATCGGCAGACGAAGACACAAGAATCATGTGTTCTTTCGTTATATTTCTTGTACGTGTCTGTGACTCTTTCTGTTTTGCATCGACATTCGTTTTGGACACTGTATGTACTTTCTGTGATACAAAATCTTTACTCGAATGTTCATTAGCTTTATTTGTATTTGACTGAACGTTTTCGAACATATCATCCTCATCGCTTATATCTATAACTTCTTTGATAGAAAGTTTATTCATAACTTCTGTTGATGATTGGGATGGTTTAATATTGTCAATATCTCTATCTCTTCTCAAATTGACAGAATGCGGTGTAGAAGAAAATGCATCCATTGACGGTACGCTTGAAACGAACGACTCATACGTCTCAGGAATGTAAACGGCTTTGCCTTTAGAATGTTCTGCGTTCTCGTTTTGTGCAGTATCTTTTGATACTGAGACACTCAATTTCGATTTCACGTTTGTTATCGGGGAACTGCATTGGCTTTGTTGAGTAGGTCGAAAAAGTATCCTATTTATTGTATCTTGACTGAAAACATCGTTCGTTTCAGGAATGACACGAGCAGCGGTTTTAGTTTTTGGAATGTTTGTCTTTGGCGGAGTAATATCTTGTGTGTCAATAACTATAACATCCGACGTGTCTTGTTTTGGTTCTGATCTTTTCAAAAATTCTGAAAACCTAAATATCGGATTGCAATACTTATCTACGGAACAATGTAAAATCGCGAGAGGGATTTCAGACTCTGGTATCATTTTACGACGATGTTTTTGTAATGTTCTACCTGGAAACAAGAACAAGTTAGATACATAGAAAAATTAAAGGAGTTAAATAGCAAATGCTCACATATTAAATCATAATCAGGTACAAAGTGCTGTGTTGATTGCGTCGTTTCATCCCCAGGGTATTGTAATACAATCACGTTTGGAAAACAAAGCTCCTTAGGCGTTAATGGTTTTTTCGAATACAATACTGATTTGCCACCTAAAATACGAATTAAAAATAATAGCTGGTACCTATTTATATAACCAAGCTGAACTTGTACCGCATTTTGTTCACCTGCTAAGTGGATCATCTTTCCATATATTTTATATTGATTAATACTAAAGTGTACAAATATCAGATTCTGGAACAAAGTTTTTCGCTTTTTCTTTGGACAAAGTAACGTCCTTTCTTTGACAATAAGAGATTCTCCAATGAGAGGAACATAGTTGTCTGGCTCTGGCAGCACTTTATTCTTAGAAACTGCTTCGTTAACTTCGGTCCAATAATTTATAGTTACTATAGGTATAGCGGATGCAAGAGCCCAAGTCACCTATATTATGTATAAAGTAGTAATTATTAAATTAATTATAGCATATATCACGGTCTATTAGTAATGTTAAAAATGAAATTTGTCTGATAATACTTTTTCAGTTAACGTAGCTTTGGATACTGTAAGATGGGTACAATTGTTTGTCCACTCAGTAGAAATTATACCGTCTATATGATCCATTAAATTCTGAAGCGAGCTTTTATCTTCTATGCTCAAAGTAGATACTACTGTTATTATTGGCACATATATTATCCTGAAACAATAGGTGAATTAAATTTATATGATTATAAATTTACAAATTTATAAGATTACAAGTTGATATTAAGAAAATAGAAAAGTAGATACTTTACGTGAATGTAGCTTTTTGTAAACCAAACCGTATTACATCTTGGTCCTTTAGTACATATCCATCCTGTTCGGTCACCTCGATCTTCTGATCTTCTGTGATAACGTAAGTTCCATATTTTGAGCCCTTGTCTTTAACAATACATGTTGATGTTGGTTCATCCAACTGAAAAAATATTACACTTTCTATAGAGAATATATTATAACTCTACATACAATATGAAATTTAATTTTCTAAAAATACCTTTGTATCATTCTTAGGTTGCATACATATTGAAGCATGAGTTCTGCTAATAGAGTCATCATTTACTATTAAGATATGTGCATTCTTCCTGCCAAATGTTATTTCCTCAAATGGTTTCAAGTATATACGTTCACCTATAACGAAAATCTAATTGAACAATGTTATAAATAAAAACGGCGCATTATTGTTCTCAAAGAAAACATACCATTAGATTTCAATAAATACCACATCTTGTTGATACAGTTGAGTGCCACGACACTTAAGAATTATAAAGCGAGATGGTTTTTGATTACAATACGTTTCATTGTCATTTTGTAAGTTAAAAGTAATTTACGAACATTGAATTGCGACAAAACAAACGCGGTCTTAGAACTCGACAACACCGCCACCTATTGCATACCGTACGAATTGCAATTCAAAATTTGATATGTACATTTCGATACAAAATTTATTGCAATTTCACACGTAAAAATAAATGAAAATAATAAATTTTGGTTGATTCCATAACGATTTACCAATGAACTATGTATACGATTAAAATGAATTTATAAAAAACAAATTTGAACATACCAAGGCCAAAATGTTACAGACAAATATAATAATAAATTAATTAGAAATGAACGTACAATTAAAATTGATTTCGATGTAAAAAATTGTAAATATTGTATCACGTGTAAATGTGAATAAATATAAACTTTAATTGGACATATGGACCATTTATCATGGTATCCATCGAAATTTATATGTATACATATGCAAATTACAGAGATCAAATATTAATATAACGCATTTAAACATTAATTTTATAAATAAATAATTAAACAATTAAAAGTAACGAAAATATTAAGGAAGTGAAGAAAGGGAACACTTCATCAGCTTTCGGTATTGGTTACAATTATTTATTTCCATTGTCCTCTTTGGCTCCAATACATATAATACTTGATATATAATGATTCAATAATGTTCATTAAATACGAAGTACGAAACCTATCTACGCTAAATTCGTCTACAATCGATACCTTCATTTTTTTTTTATTCGCCATACAATATCGTCAATATAAATGAAACGTTCGGTAATAAATTATTAGGTAGGTAAGCGTTTATTTTATTTTATCATTTTTTTTTTGTTTGTCTCAATCGTCTTACTTTCTCTCGCACACTCGCACTCCTTCCTTCCTCTCGATCTCAATCATCCTAATATTACACAGAATCACACGAAGCGTAAAACCGAACCTACCACGGATCAAACGAACCATTTCGAAAAAAAAGTCAACGATAGAAGACTGTTCTATCGATCGTTCGCCTTCGTTCCTTATAAAATTATCTTAAACAACGAGAAAACGTTTTAAGCATCGATGGGAAGACCGTGTGAACTACGAGAAGGCGTTCATCAAACACGAACGAACGAATTATGTGTCTGTGTATGCGTGTGAAGACCTCGAACGACTTTTCATCGAGCAGTCACGGTGAAACGAAACGACACGTATTTTTTTTTCTTTTTAATGAAGTTTTACCCCGCATTGTGCTACGGCCATTTTATTGTGTTTCTTTATATTTGGTGACAATCACAGCCCCACGTTGAATAGTCAAACGAAGAGACAGAAATAACGACAGAGTGTGGAATAACTTCTTTGACTCGACGTACGTCGTGTCGACCATTTTTTCAGGGCGGGATTAAGACTTTTATTTTACAGAAGGAAGTTGAACATTTATTTGTTGTATTGGAATTCGGGATCTATGGAATTTTGGGGTTCTTGCGTTTGGGAATTCCAGATTTGGAATTTTTGGGTTTTGAGATTCGAGGATTTAGGATTTTTGTGGTTTTGAGATTTGAGGACTTAGGATTTTTGGAATTTTTGGGTTTTAAGATTTGAGGATTCAGGATTTCGCATTGTTAGAATTTTTGGGTTTTGAGATTTTAGGATTTAGGATTTGGCATTGTTAGAATTTTTGGGTTTTGAGATTTGAGGATTTAGGATTTGGGATTTTTGGGGTTTTGAGAGTTGAGTATCTAGGATTGGGAATTTTTGAAACTTCGAGGTTTCGGGACATCGAAATTTTTACACTTCGGAACTTTGCATTTTGTGATTGATGAAATTTCAATACCAAAATATGCAAGTTTACAGTATTTCGACACTACGAAATTTTAAAGTTCATGGAACTTTGATACAATGGAATTTTCTGACTTATAATATTTTGACACTTTGGAATTTTGAGCTTTTGAAATCTCAAAAATTGGGAGTTTTAGAATATTGAGATTGAATTATTTAAAACTTGAAACCTTGTTAATTTGAAATTTTCATATATGGGGATTCTGGGATGCTGGAACTCTGAGATGTTCTTTTGAATCTATGAAAATAAAAACGGAACAATTTTCGTTCAGAAATTTATGATCCTGGAATACCGGAATTTTAATTCAGCCCTGACTGCTTTCGTCTGCCTTTCAAACGTTCCCAAATTCGAACAGATCTCATTTTCTCTACGTTTACATTTTCTTCGCTATCCGATACTATAAATGCTACAAAATGTCGTATACTAGAGATGTCTACGGATGTTCATTCAATTTTAGTCGCCATCAGCTAGCTACATATTTCAGATTCTTCGAAAGTGAACGAAGAAACATCATCATTTTCTTGTTGATAACAAACTAAGACAAAAAGTAAGAAGATTCGAAGAATATACAGTAAAACTCTGTTTATTTGCAATTTATAAGATCATAATGTTTAGTTGGAATCATAACTATTAATCGACATAACTTCCTTTAATAATCACATTACACATTTTCGAATCATAGATACTAATGGATAAATGACATACCTGAAAAGCTAGATGATCATTAGAAAACTGATTTCTATAAAAAACCAAAGGGTTAACATTTTAATTAATCCATAATCGACGAAAATATTTTAATGTAACAATAAAAAATAAACTACAGCTTTCGTACGTGTCAGATAATGATATAATTTGCCATACTCATACGATTATTATTAAATTAATAATAATTTAAAATATTGTCATGGTAACCATCAATTATTACAAAATTAAACAGAGCTATACTGTACGAATTTATCAAAGTATCACGATAAAGCATCGTTTTATTGCTTTTATCGAGAATCGACGACAGATGAATACAAATATCAACTATTATTTATTGTTTCGAATGCAAATGGACAATAGAAATTGTCGAAAATTTAACGAAAAAGACGCATTAATACCCTGCATCGCCAAAATACGACATAAATTGTATCCTAACGTTTTGCGCACGGATTACAGTGCTGAAATAGCTTGAAATAGTACATGCTGATTAATTTCGAGAAATCACAAGATTTATAACAGCGTTATAGAAATAGAGAAAGATTGCTATGAGGCTACGCTCGATTAAGATTTTTACGTCGCGTTCAATTCACCGTAAGGCTTCCTTTAAGGTAAACGGCGATACAGAAGAAGGAAAGTCCACTACTCATTTTTTCCTCGTGTGTATTCAAACTTGAAAGTCTGCAAACATTGGATGTCTGGAAATTCCGGAGTTTCGATAATAGAAAATGTGAGAATTACGGGATTTTAGAATCGTAGAGTTCGATAGATTGGAAATTTTATAGAAATTTGCAAATGTTGGAAGTTCACAAATATGAGGAGTTGGAAATGTAGAAATATTTGCCTTTTTACAATTTTGTATATTTGGGGATTTGGGAATCTATCGATTTAAGATATCTTGGGAATTCGTGAAATAAGGATCTAGGGAAATTTGAAAATTTATGAATTCGGATATTCGAAAACTTGGGAGTATGGGAGTTTAAAGATTTGGAAATTTGAAAATGTACGAATCTGGGTATTTGGAAACTAGCGAATATCAGAATCTGAGAATTTAAAAACCAGAAAATTTGAAAATTTGAAAATTTGAAAATTTGAAAATGTAAGAATCTGGGTATTCGAAAACTTGGGAGTATGGGAATTTAAAGATTAGGCAATCTGAAAATTTAAGAATCTGGGTATTTGGAAACTTGCTAATATCAGAATCTGAGAATTTAAAGGTAAGAAACTTTGGAAATTTGAAAATGTAAGAATCTGGTTCTAGTTTAAAAGATTGCGAATTTGGAATCATAGAATTCGAAAACTTGGAATTTGTAAATCTATGAATTCGGAGATGCGGACACTTCGTAATCTTGCAATTAGGGAATTTAGTAATTTGTAAATTCGAGTATCTGATGATCCAGAAACTAGAAGACGTAGGAATCCTGAAATTCAAAAATTTGGAAATTTCTAAATTTATTCGGGTCCTTGAAGATTTCACAATTCGCTAATCTGTGTATTAAAAGATTCAGAAATTTGCGAATACGAGAATTTCGGAGAATCTGAACATTTAAAGATCTGCAAGTTTCAAGTTTTCCAGAAAATCGAAGACAAGTAGTCGGACACTCTCTTCCTACGCTAGTCCTAATCCAAAGGAAGTCTCTAAGTAGTCACTTTTTAAATTCTTCTCAATTTATAAATGGCGTCTATCCGCAGAAAACTACAGTCGTGTTTTTGGCATAGTTCAGTCGCGTATAATAAAATGTAGAAAAATCTATATTTTATTCGATCGTGCATCGACTTTGCGCACTGTAAATTCTTTTTTTCTCAATTTTCCCTTGTTGGATAAAATCGACGAAAGATAAAGCTTACAATTTACGTAGGTGTTTTTTTGTAAGTATGTATGTAACGTTACTCTGTTATTCTCCATTAAATTCTAGATCGAGTATCAAATCCGTCGAGAAACATCGAAGAGAGATTTTTACCTACTGAACCAGCTATTCAATCAACTATCCGTGTTTTTTTTTTTCATCGATACGTTTATATAAATCGCTATAAGCTCAGAATATAATATATGTGTATGTATATAATAAATATATGTATATTAGATGAATTGTTTTTTTTTTTCAACGGGTTTCCCAAACGTGGATACAAAGTGTTTATTTACTTCAAAATGGAGACAATTCGAGTAATTTGTTTCGCTTATTCGTTTCACTTTCTATATTAATTAATGCACGTGGTATATCATGGTGATCACGATTACAAGACCGAAAATTGAAATAGCATCAAGAAATACTTCGCGTGAGCTGCTCCGTGAGCGAGAAAAGAACATTATCAGAATATTTAATGAAGTTAGCGTTGACGGCACAACAATGTCAGTATTTCCATTCCTCTTTCCGCTTTTTCATCAAAGAAAATCGTCGATCCAAGAATCTCTTTCGTTCCTCTTACGATAAATATATATCTCTATCGTGTTACATGTACTTATCGATTAAATTAGCGTTATCGATAATGAATTACCATGCTGATCGTTAAATTAATTCGTACGATTATACTTATAAGACGTTTAGACAAGTTTAAGTTTTAAGAGGTTAGTTAATATACAATATATATGTATAATATAATATATACGATGTTAATTGATGTATACATATTAGCTTAAACAAGACCTTTGTACTTTCTTATAAAATTGCGTAGCATATACATGTTGTAGAACAATTAATTCAGCTTCTGTTTGAAACTCTAATCAAAATCACCGGCAAAAAGGAAGTCACTGCGATTGTAGCGCCATTAACACCGACTTTGATCAATTATCGTCGAACGTGCGTTCGATCCGACGAGAATGCTTTTCATCTTATCGAGGAAACTATGAAAATTCCTAGATCCATCGGATTCGATCGGGTGACGTTAAAAAATATATAGACTCCAGCTATCAATTGCGACCGTATATCACTGGGACTAACAGTTCGCTATTAACGCATGCGAAAGTAATTACCGGAAATTATTGTCATCCGTATATTTCTAGAATCGTTAACTAATTAATCGTCATCTAACGTAGGACATCAACGGAGAGATCTGAACGACGGTGTGCGAAGCGCGGATCATTTATAGTTACGATTCGTTACATTAAGATCATCCGAACATGGAAAGACTACGATTGTAAAATTTATTGTTCGCGGATACCGAATACACGGATATTCGACCGGGTTCATCGATATAATCGATCCCGTTGAAAATCGAAACTTAAAAATTTAGCAATTTCGATATTTCGAAATTTCTTAATCGGCGGATCTGAATTTGGGAAAATTTCATCTAGAGATTTGGAGGTATAGTAATTTGAGAATGTGGTAATTTAGAAATCTGGGGACTCGGCAATATAGGGACTAGGAATCTAATGATTCGACAATATAGTCATCTGGGAATGTGGTAATTTAGAAATCTGGGGATTCGGGTATGTAGGAACCAGGGGATCTAGTGATTCGGCAATATAGTAATTTGGGAATGTAGTAATTTAGAAATCTGGGGATTCGGGGATGTAGGGTCTGGGGGATCTAGAGATTCGGGAATGTAGGGATTTTGGGAATCAAAAATTCGGAAATTTCGAAATATGGCGATTCAGCAATCCATCGATGTGAGGATTGGATGATTAAAAATATTGCGAATGTAAGTTTCAGGAAATTAAGAAATTGAATATAATAAATATTCGAAAATTTGAGAACTTAAAAATCCCCAGTCTCGACATTTCGAGAACAAATAAACCGCATTTCCACTAAAAAAATATGAGAGTAGAAACTCGAAATAAAATCCTGTAGCCAAAGTCCAACGCTGTATCTTCAAAAATAACGCGTAAAAAGTACCTTCCGAACGAAATTTGCGATTCAAGGAATTCTTCATCGATTGAACAGTCGAATATCCGATTATTCGATTATCGAGTACTATGAATCTATTGCGTGATTAATTTTTATGGCCGCTGACTTTTTCTTTTCAACTAAAATTGGAGAGGGTGATCGAACATTCGGATGATGGGTAATATTACACCACAGGCACGAAACAGTCCAACTAACAGCAGTCGTCCCTATTCGGTAATCACGTAATTAGTATTTTTATGTGTACGTATATTAACAAATTACGATTTGCACTATGTACTTCGTTCGTTAGCGCTAGTGTCGGTATTTCTTTTCATCGGGGCGACGAACGGCCACGAAGCGAACATTTTACGTTCCACATACGTGGCACGCGTGTTTCGAGTAAAAATTTTTTACCTTTTAGAAGAGATAGGCACAATCGATGGCAACGATGAACTTTCGGGAAAAAAAGTGTCTCGCGCGTTGCTTCGATCAGTCGTTCTTGGATCGTTAACCCTTTGAGTGCTCCCGACGTACATATACGTCCGCTATAAATACAACCATAACCCGTGACTTTCGTCGCTTACCGATATTCGCTAAATTGCACGAACAATGTATTGATAATCATCAATAACTCGAATCACGCCGATACAATCGTAATTATTGATAAACGTTAATTACAATTAACGCTATTATTGCCATTCGCATCAATTATAACTTGAAAATAGATCATTTGATAGAGTGATATTGTAAATTATGAAAGTGTCGTTTCTTCATCAACGCAAGAGAAAATTAGAATTATTAATATTTGAACATACACTGATTACGATCAAAGAAATACTAATTCGAAACGTGTTAATTAGTTTCGAGAACTTCGAAGGGAAAATTTCGTAAGTTAGCAACGTTATCGACAGTGAAAATTGCGATTGACGAAAGTAATGAACGATTATTTAAAAACGGCAAACGTTGTCCCAGGAAAATAAAAAGGATCGATCGTTCATCGATTAAAAAATTATAGCAAACGAGACCTCCACACTCAAAGGGTTAAATAAACGTTTCCATGATTCAACGAGTATCCCATTTTTTTTCCCCACAGTTTTACTAAACGGCTTCATCTACGATTTCTAACTGTTCGGACACATTACTAGGATTTACGTACATGTACATCGGGACAAATTGTTCTCCTGCAACGAACAAATTAAAATCCCACGAACACCTAATCGACGCTTGAATAATTGAGGTAGAATTATACACGGGTAAATTCGGGATGTACGCTACGAAATGTCGATGAATGGAAACGAAAAATAATAATCGTTCCGCGAGCTCGAATATTTAAAAAGCTTCCTCGAAGCGTAATAACATGACCGTGATTACTAAGAGCGTGTAACTTCGTCTCGTTATTGTTAAAATTATTGTTATATATCTAACGATATTATCGATACATGTTACACTTACGAACTGATACTATCTAACGACTAGAAATCCGATCATCTATGTGTACTATCACCACTGGTTTACGTTAATATACGAGATGCGAACTCCACTTTGGACAGGAAACAACGAAGTCGACCTAACGCGAAGCTGTGTCTGTAGATCTCGAATTTTAATGAAATAAAAACGACCGCAGAGATTGCAGATCTTTAATTAAAAATCAACTCGGAACGAGGATTTTCAATTTGCCTATCGGCAAATTCGTCACGGCGACAAGATATTTAAAATGCGACACAAGTTATTGAAGATGGGAGTTCCGGAAATATAAAAATCTAATTTCTCCGATATCGAGTAAACGTTTAATCAGCGTTCGATAAAGAAAATTAGATTCAAGTATTCCTGATTCCTTGACATCGTCGAAGACATCGATGCGTCACTGGAAATAGTAAATGTTCAAACTGCGAAAGCATCGAGGAGCGAGTTAAAAATGATAATTAGTGTTGAATCGAACAAAATTACAAATCGTACACAAACAAGAAGACTTTCGAGAGTACAAACAAAACGAATATCCCTGATCTCGATAAAAAAAATCCGAAGTTTCGGATCAAAGATCAATTCCTAGTACAGCCAACAATTCGAAGGATAAAATGAATCGTTATTTTTCGCTAGATCTAACAGTCGAGCTTCGCAGACCGTTGCTAGTTGATTGACGATTACCCCAGCAATTAGATTCGTTTAGCTATTGAAACAGAACGCGCACGACGAACCCGTTCCCACCCTTAAAAAATATTTGTGCCGTTTTATACGAAGAAAAAACTTAAGCATACACCCGGTCCACGTTCTCTCGCTATTCTAACGACCGCGAAATAAAGTATGATACAGAGTTTGTACAAACGCGTCGCGTCACACAACTAACGTGATATCAAACGTCAGTGTTAGATTCCTGCGAGGTTATACGCGTACACGCTCCACGAAATCCGCGTAATTACACTCTAGGAACATTTTGTGGATCGATGTCCACCGATCCGAGGCTTCCGTAACCGGTTTCGCGCCTCGTTTCATTAATAATCGTCGATCGAATCGCATCGATCGTGTCGGTCGATTTCGCATCGGCATCGTTCTAATCGCAATTAAAAGCATCGTCGACCGAAACGATCGGTTAATCGAACAAACAGATCGCGATCCGTTGGTCGCATTCTTTTGTGCCAACTCTGTATAATACATACAGAATCGATCATCTATTTTATTATACGTATAGATAGATAGATAGATATAATAGCTGTAAGTACGAGAAATGCATGACTGGTCGACTGCTCGCCTGAACTTAAAGTTCTATGTACAAACGTACGTTCGTTTCATCGACTTAACATTATCGACGCTGAAATCGCTCCTGTCTCGTTGGTTTTCTTTTTTCTCGCGACAGAGCGATTCTCCAGCGTCTCCGGACCGTGCCTCCATCTTGGATCAAGACGGAAGCCGGTGTTCGCGTGTGATCGCGGGAACTACTTCCGGATTAATCGTGGATAAGACACTATCGACGCGAAACGCGAGGTGTAAAATATTCGACGCTTATCTTTGTGTACAAAGAACACCCCCGACGAGCTCCGCGATACGTTTTCGACGGCGATTAATGTACAGCTTACGTTTCTTCGACGAGGACTCGTTACGTCGTTGTGAGATACAAAATATTCGATACTGTTCGCGTACAATCGGCGGTTTTGATTTACCCTTTACGATTCTTGCTTCGGTAATTTTTTGGAATTTTGCACCGGTCGGAATGATCGATTTGTTACTATTTATAACATAGACCGGTGTGGCTAGAATTTTTGTCCGAGGTGGATTCATACGCCATTGAATCCTATTCACGAAAATATTAACACGTTGTAGCGATAAAAATATTTGTAATTACGATTCCATGACAAAATTTTTCGATACAGTTTTTCGTTTCAAACTTTACATAATTTAACACGTTGAGTGCCACGCTAACGCGATTGAAAATTTTGTTAGTATTTTTACGATTAATAAATCCTACCAAATATCTAGAAAATATTTTGCTTTATTATTCATAGGTCCAAGTAATTACTACCAGTGTTTCCAATTAGATAAATGCACAAATTTTTACTAAATATTGATTCATATGGAAATTTAAGGATCAGCCATTGCGTGGCGATCAAAGTGTTAAATTGTACCAAGATTGTAAACGTGTTAATATACTGAATGTTCTGTTACGAAAAGGGTAAATCGTTCGAATGGAAACGTTCGTATAATCGAAGAGAAAATGTTCGAATCGAAGAGAAATGTTGGAACGATCGCTCGAGATGTTCCGAGACAGCAAACACGTATCGTCAGCGGTTTCAAAGACGACTCTGCGCGATTAGGTAGCAATTGTTCCGCGCGAAACAATCGGTTTTCGCTTCTCGATTCGTGGAATCGCGCCTGGTTTCGAGCTCGATCGGAAAAATACATCGACGCGCGCGCGACTCGCACGAATCGAGAAGCCGGAAACGCAAAACGTGTGTCTCGAGCGACGAGATTTCGAGACAAGTGAGCCAACGTGTCTTTGCCACAAAGTACGTCCCTGACCGCCCTGCTGCCGCCCCCAGGTCACCCTCTATGGCCGCCTCCTGCCCCATCGTTTCTGAGCCGTGCTCGATCTTTAACGTTTTCGTAATTCGCAATTTTGCATCCGTCAGTTTGCAGCCTGGCATCGATCTCGAACTACGATACACGAGCGCGAAAAGCGAACATACTATCGTCGATTGTATCTTTCGCAAACATCGTTCGGTGATCAGCGTGAAACCTGATTATTCGTAGATTATGTACGAATCGAAACAATAACTTCACGAGATACGATGATTATATTCGTTTTTCGATATTCACGTTTCAGTCAGTTTTTATACATGAAAGGATTAGGGTACGTAGAATCGGTACTGATTGGTACAACAAGAGTTTGAGAGTTGTGAAATTTAGATATTTAGTAATTCAAGAGTTGTGGAACTCTGACTTTTAATAATTTAAGCGTCATGGAATTTAGATATTTAATAATTTAAAGGTTGTGGATTTCGATATTCAATAATTTAGGGATCGTTGAATTGTGGTAGTTAGGAATTTGAGGTTTGTGGAAACTGTGTATCTAGAAATTTGAGGACTATTTGAATATTAAAGAATTAGTGAATCCACGAATTTCATCACCTGGACATATCAGATCCGAAAATCTGTGATTGTCAGAAAAAAGTTGGGAATTGAAAAGTTTGAAATCTGAAAGAATTGCAAATGCGAGTATTTGAGGATATGGAAATTGTGGAATTTGAATGGAGAATCTCGGAATTCCGGAATGTGAACGTTTAAGAATCTAGGAACATAGGAATGTGAACATCGAAGAATCTATAAATTCAGGAATGTGATGATTTGAGGAACCTTCAGAAAATCTGTATCCTCAAATTTCTAATACGATTACCAAAAAATTATCACGTACGATCAATCCCAAATTGTACCAAACCGAAGTAATAATCCACAAAATCAAACGAGTGCTCAAAAAGGTATTCCAAAAACTGCGAAGATACTCATCGTGAATATTTCTATGAGATAAATTCAGGTTTCACGCCGCTCCTTAGCCGATGGAGACGCAACAAGCAAGATCGCCTGGCTACGGGAATACACTTTGCCAGACATGCTAATTTATCAATAAATCATTGCTGGACGTTGAAAGCAATTTTCGAGAAGCATCGGGCAGCACGTTCCCGTTAACGAGCACGACTATGTACGATGGAAAATACTCGATCGACGCTGCTAGAAATTCATCGAAGATCAAAGTTGGTTCGACGGGTAAAAATGGAAGTTGGCCTCTAAAATGGTTTCACCTCTAAAAGGCACTCTCCGTTCGACGTACCGAATTATTATTGTCGTTGCACCAACTTTTTCTACGTGGAAGAACGATCCCTCAGCGCGACAATTATCCCCGTGCATTCGGAAATATCGGTAATTAAATTAGCGGGCGAGAATGTGCTCGTTAACGCGTGAACGCGCCGCGTTCCATTAATTTTATTATATATTTTATCGATCACGCGAAAACAGCAGCAAAATGATCGGCCACCGAGGCTAACGCATCGCGTGCAATTTACGCAGATTATTGCTCCGACAAGATGGCGCCGCGTGAAAGCAACGTAAAGCGACTATTTAGCCACGGATGTTGATTTGCCTGAAGCACAGCTCGCGTTGTTCGCTCAACATGTCGGTTTTCTCGTTTGATATGGCCACCGTTATTGCCACCGTGAATCTCGAGCTTCATCGTGAAACGGCCATATACCGAGACACGAAACGCGCGATGAAACTCGAGCGGAAATTTGCACGCTGAGTCCGTTCGTTGATTCTCGTTTTGAGATAGGTCGTGTTAGGAGAACTCGAACGGACACGTCGATCATTCGACACGTTCTGCTCGTGATCGTTGGAGAAATATTTCTCGAGAGTCTTCTTCGAATCGAAGGCCATATAGAATATACGTATATATATATATATATATATATATATATATATATGTATGTATAATAAAGTCACAATGATTCGACGCGTACGTGTTGGTGCAGAGAAGAAGCGTGCCTAATTAACTCGATTTTTCTCGATTTACGTCCAGTTATCACTATAAAAATCGTGTTCTCGATCGGAAAGCCCACGAATCTTCTATATTGAGCAACGCAGAAACGTGTGTGTCGTTAGCTAGTTCGCTGTTATGTTTAGCTTGTGCTCGAAGCGATTACGCGTCGAAACGTACACGTCGACGATCCGATCGGTCACTTTGAGACAATCATCGTCTCAAAGCTCACCGACGTCGATTGAAATTCGGTGTGCATCGAATATCCGTTAAGAAACGTCGCGGTTAAACTTATCATCTAGGTATCCCTTACGTTAATCATGGCTGCCAGTCGGCTGGCTCCAATAGCACCGGTATACTTCGCTTTAGATACAACGTCCTCGACGTGACGCGTGTCGAGCAACGTTCCATTTGCTTCGTATCTAGAGATGAATCAGGTTTTAGTCGAGTCCGATAATTCGGTATTCGTTCATCGATCGAATGCAAGAAATTTTGCTCGATTCTCTTCGAGAGTGTGTCTCGATTTTGGAATGAATTTGTTCTTTCGAAGGGATTTCGCGTTATTATTATTTCAATGGCGGCTGTTACGAAAGAAATAATTAACTCACGAATTAGAATTGAACGCACGAATAAGAATGTGAAGTAGTTTGCGGTAAATGTTTAGCATTTGATCTTAGTGGATATTTCTGATATTTCGTTTTTGCGTTCAGAGAAATTTTATTTTCGGCATCCGTGCAGTTTCTGATGTACTCCGTTTTTTTTTTATTGTCAAATTGTTTCAGAGAGTTTTGAGATTTTTTATGTAGACCACCGAATACACTGGTTATTATAGTGCAACGGGTTAAACGAGAGCGAAATAAATGTGTGGCAATGAAACGGAAGTTACTTATGACTCGAGGTAATAGTTCGGATGGATGTTTAAAAACCGCACGGACGTATAGTTCGAGGATAAGAAGGGGGTCGGAAATCCCTTGGAAAAACGCAGAGGGGGTTAACGAACGAGCACCGGGGCTCCGTGACGGAAGTCCGCGAGGTCTCGACGTGTACGCTTCGCTGGGGCAGGCGAGGGTTCTTCCTAGAAAAGTAGAAAAGAAACCCGGGTGCGGCGAGCGTCCCCCTTGGCCCGTCGGGCCATCCCAAACTGTCAGACGGACGGGTCGCTGCCGGGGGCGGAGCCCGTCTTGCTGCCGTCGACACCAGTACCGCCACCGTCGCCGTCGGCGCCCGCACCCTCTCCGCCCCTGTACGGCGAGCCGCCGGCCCCACGCGCCGACAGACCTCGGAAATCCAGGTTGTACTGAAAAACAAGTCCGATTAAATTAGATTATTTCATACCGTTCACCGTGTAAAATTAACTAGATGTCACCACCGTTTCACGCCGAACGACGAATGTCTTGGAAGTTCTACGATTACGACGACTCGCGGAATTCTTGATTTTTCAGAGATGGAAGGTCGTCAAGAAGCTTGTGGATTCTCTAGGTGTATAGTTTTGAATCTTTTAACGAGGATTTTTCGAATTCGTGAGAAGCGCAATTTTTTTATGTCGAATTTTTAAATCTCTGGATTCAAGGATTTTTAGACATTGGAGTAACTGAGAATGTAAATTTGGACATACTTAAATTTTAGAATTTTTAAAGTTGTAAAAGTTGAATTTTTTGAATTTATAATCCCCAAATTTCCGAATCTCCAATACTTGAAATCTCTTAATATCTCAAATAGTACAATTTTTAGGTCGTCAAAGTGAAAAATTCCTAAAACCTCAAATTTGCAAGTCACCATGTCATAAAATTTCTAAAACCACAAATTCTTAAATCTCCAAATTTACAAATCCAAATGTCTATAAATCCATAAATATCTATAAATCTTAATCCAAATATCAACAAGTTTATAAATATCTATAAATATTAATCCAAATGTGTATCAATTCATAAATTCTCTAATTAAAAAATTTTCAAGTCCCTGAGACCTCAAACCCCTCAATTCAATAATTCCCTTCGAAACACTACATTGTCAAATTTCTCTAAAGAACGACGATAAACTAATTACGAGCATCGTCGCACTGAAATAATACAAAACATGAAATTGAATAACCCGGATAATTAGCTCCGAATATCTTCAATAATTAATTATCATCATAAATAGCGGATTATTAGAAATCAATAACATTTTAGAATTAATTTGCGTATAATAATTAATAATTAATGCGCGCTTAAGCGCATAATCAAGATCTAATTATTCGTATATCCATTAAACCCCAAAACATTTTCGCCCGACGTATCGATTTTCTAGTTAACGTGGTAAACGAGCTCGTTTAATAGCACCGTCGCTGTTAACAATGCTCTCACCGTGATAATATGCAAACATTATTATGGTTACTTCGTTAAGAGAAAGCTAATTTCACGAAAAAAAATTCCGATGTTAAGAAAGATCGTTATTCCAAAGCTTGTCACTCATGAAGATCACGTATGTGCAATGTCGTACTCGCGCGTACCGAAAAGAAGCATGATTATTTCGTGTTTATCCTGGACAATAATTGAAAAATCACGAGACATTACATTGCACCCGTTCCTGCAGCTGAAAACAGTAAACTAGATCGATTAGCGATTGATCGATACAGGTACCACGCGTGTCCGATACGTTGTATCCAACTTACCAGATACGCACAGTACATAATCACCGTATAACATGTTAATCCAAGCGAAAGCAGTTGGCAAAAACCGTGAAAAAATTACGATAAGAAAAAACACACAAGCAAACTTACCGTGTCGGCAGAGAGAAGCCTACGCGTAAAATGTGCCACGTGAAAAAAGAAGCGTTAACAAGAAAAATCATCGCACGATCGAAACGATCGTCCATCGATCGATCGATATTCACGAGGCGTTCGTATCTCCTCGAATATCGGGGATTTTCTTCGATTCGAAAATCGAGCAAGTTCGGTTGAAATTTTCTCGAGACCAGTGAACTCGATTAACCCAGTTCGCGAGAGTAAGTTTCACGCGAGAAGAAGTCCGCTCGTGTCTTGGTCGATCGATCGCGATGCAACCGCTTCGCGTGCACCAAGCGAACGTAAATGCGGCGCAAAGAGTGTGTAAAGAGGCGGAAGGTAAAATAAAAGGAAGAGAAAATAAAGAACGAAACCAAAGTCGAACCTGTGCAACGTAAAGAACAACGCTTCGTGGTGTGCGCGTACGATCGTAGCGGTTGCGCGCGAGCAACGCGTCGCGACGACGATCTGTCTCTGTTATCTGGGCAGAGTGGCGTGTCTCAAGTGCTGCAGCTGTGCGTGGTGCAGCTGCAGCTGCAGCATCTGTAGATTCTGCAGGCAATTAGGTGCCTGCGGTCCACAACTGGACGGTGTGGTCGTCGAAGAGTATGGTAGGACCGAGGGATGAACGAAGGACGCGGAATTACGTGAAACCGTGCTCGAGCCAGTCGATTGCGGAGCCACGGTGGGGCTGAATAATGGAAAATTCAGACCAGGTGCACGTAGTATACCGTGCAACTGGGCCGAGGTCAAAGGATGTGGATGCACGTAAGGACTCGTCGATGGTAATAATTGTGGGCTAACTGGGTACAAGCAATCCTCTTCGCCCAGCCCGGGCACCGTCGTTGGGCTCATCTCCACGTACTGCGGCATCGTGATATTGTGCTATTCGATGAATACATGGAAGGACATGTACACACTTTACAGGATACACATTGCGACCTGCGCTACTCTGTGCGAATATTTCTGCTCGATTTTGTTTCCAACGTGAAACTTTATTTCGTCCTTTGTTGTGTTTATTATACTACCCTTTACTTTTCGAAAATCGACAATTATCCTGACTCACTGGTTCTTTTCTACGAATTTTCCCTTCTTTCGATTATTCCATGTTTATTGTACTTGATCATCTGAATTAATGCTTTTGAAAAACCTTCACTTTTCACACACTTCTGCTTGACTGTAACTAACTCTAATTGTATTATAATTGTCAATGGGAATTACTTTATGATATGAGTCAATCAACGTGACAATCATTCAATGAATATATTAAGAAATATTAATTATGTTATCAATTATTTATTCAATTCGCCAAGTCAATATAGCCATTATTCTACTTGCTCACCACATATTCTTATGATTTTACTTACGCGAATAAGCAATTTTACTTTAATTCTATTTGTCTGACTACCTGAGTTCATCAATCTACTTGCCTGATCTTTTATGTCATTGTACTACTTCTCTGACCATCCATACCATTATTCTACTTGTCTGACCATCTGAGTTCATTACTCTACTTGTATGGCCTTTTATGTCGTTATACTACTTGTCTTACCACATACACCATAACTCTACTTGTCTGACAACCTAAGTTCATTAATCTACTTGTTTGGTCTTTCATGTCATTGTACTACTTGTCTGGCCACCTAAGGTCATTACTCTACTTACCTGATCTTTTATGTCATTATTCTACTTGTCTGACCACCTGAATTCTTTACTGTACTTGCCTCATCTTTTATGTGTTTACTTTACGTGTTTTATCAATATCATTATTCTACTTGTCTGGCTACGTGCCTTGATGAATCTACTTGTCTGACCTTCTATGCCATTATTCTATTTGTCCGAGCACGTACGGTTATTAATCAGCTTGTTTGTCTCTGTACATTCATATTGTTTCTGGCCTGACTATGTACGGTCCAAATATCACGTATTTGACCACTTCGTACCAAAGTCCCTTGTTAAAATACATTTTCAAGAAAACAATTATACGAGACACAAGATAAATAGCCATTCCGAGAACAAATATTCGCACAGAGGTAATTTTTTACGATCAAAGTACATATTACGCACAGCTATACGTTTGCATGAAAATTCGAAACTGTCGCTAACGCAAAGCTAGCTATGATAAAAATTAACGTTCAGTCTTTCCTTGTTTCTGCGGGTAACTTTGAACAAAATAAAATACACATCGACAACTCGTCTAAACGTCGCAACAGCAAAGACTGAACCTGTCCTCGACGCATAGCACAAAAGTCAAAGATAAAAAGTACCGAACAAAAGACAAAATCGTAACCTGAGTAAAAAGAGTGATCGGCGGTGGTGATCGACACTCGTTTCCTCGAACGATGCGATCGAATCGTGCACGATGGCTTACCTTTGTGGCGCAGACGAAGCATGTGGTGACCACTTTCGAAATCACGTTCATTAAATTCTTTGTCTCTTGTATCACGTTATCGACTTTCGTGAATGTGGCGGCTTTTCCGACGGTGGGGTTCTTCACGGTGAATTGAAGCTGTTGAACGTATGTTGGCACACGGTCCAGATTTTCCAATAGTTCTTTCTTGTGCGGGCCCCCTGGTACCTGCGCCCATGCAACATTGTATACAAACTTACGTTCTGGTTCGTGTCGCCAGGCAAATGTGCTTGTGCATTGTTTACAACGATCTCAAAGGCTTTAAATACGAGTCTCATTATTTTACACTTCAATTTCATTCGACTTTATATCACATTTCTTTATTCGGATTTACAAGCTTCAGCCCTCGAAAAATAAACAGTCATCCTCATCGTCTTCTTGGTACTTGCAAATAAATATTTAAGCTCTGTTAATTCGACAGGCGTGAAAATGTTTCTTAAAGGCATTTTTCCTGAAAGATGTTGAACACGAGAAAGATTATGTGTCATGAACGTTGTAGACTACCAATTACACTTGCCCAGCGAAATAATTCATACATATGTAGCGTTTCTTAGTGACTCTTCAAAGCAATGCTTGAATTCTATTCTTTATCGATTGACTAGTAATAAATTCTTTGAAATACGTATATCTTGGATACTTATAAAATTGCATCTAGTATAATAAGTTAACAGAAAGAGATCTTCTATCCGTCCTAATAGAAACACAATGCAAAAGTTTGAAACGGAAAGTGTAATTTGTTTGAGAAGAATATTAGAGAGTGATTGTGTGAATGACAGTGAAATAGTACAGACCTTGTTGTTTTTGCTAGCTTCTTTGATATTCATTAATTAACTCCTCGTCAAGATTAATCGATATTTTGTACATTATTCAACTAAGATGAATTTTACAAATGACGTACCGATCGAGAGATTTCTTTAAATTAATTCAAATCGATCGGTGAATCGATATTATTACATCATATATATATTTTTAATGAAATTTAGTCGTTTCAACTGCTGTGTATAATACCTTGACATTTTCGCAGAGTCAGATTATTTTTTTAATATTTCAGTATACGGAATTAAACGAGATCTTAGAAAATTTTCAATTATTTCATTTTCAAAAATTTCACTTGTTGTTACCACAATTTTAATTTACGTTTGTTGCCAAGAAGGGTGCCATCGGTTCTCGTGTTTTCCGATGCGACAAGAATTCACCTTAGCTGTTCGTAAATAGAAAAATTCATGAAGATCAGGAATCAGAAGCTGGCAAAAACTGAGACATAATAGTCATGCCCCAGATAGTGGAAGGAGGGGGACCACAATGCACATAGACGTCGTCCACAGACGGAAGCATTCCCGTAGCATCTAAAACACACCTTACTAATCGTACACAAAAAAGTCGTAAATGTACGTACACAAAATAGATTTACCAACAAAATAATGATCACAGTCGATACGACGGTATGAAACGTGAGAGTTCAATAGTATCCCGTGAATCACGTTCCACCAAATCAGATTAAATTACTAATTAATGTCAACAGATTATAATTTTCGTTCGATTCTCGTCAAATACACACGGTGTTCGATAAATTTTAAGACAGAATATTCTTCGTCGTTTCCAATTTCAATTGCACGGAAACTACGACGCAAGAATATTTCGGGTCGTTCTTCCAATTTTTCGCAAAGTTACCTATTGAAAATCTTACTCCGGCGTGAATGGCTCCAAAAGTAAAAAAAATGAAACGATGTTTCCTTGAAAACGTGCGTTCTTCTCTGGTACAAAAGAGAACAGAAAGGTATAAAAATTACACACTACGTTG
This sequence comes from Coelioxys conoideus, assembly GCA_947623535.1. NCBI lineage: Eukaryota > Metazoa > Arthropoda > Insecta > Hymenoptera > Megachilidae > Coelioxys > Coelioxys conoideus. The sequence continues at coordinate 6,466,463 of OX392450.1, forward strand.
TTGAAACAGAAACGATTGTCAGGGATGATTCATACCAGGTGTCACGGGTGTTGCATAGCAGTACTGCGTATAATAAATATGTAACGATAAAAACGAGTGTAGTGATATGAAAAGAGAAACGGCAACATTTAACACCAGCAACTGGAACAATGAATTCGCAAAAAACGTCAGCGGTATATGTATGTACATACACATATATACATATACATATATGTAATGTATTATATATGCAGAGCAATGATAACGATCTGTACAAGGCGAACGTGATCTCTATTAGCCCAACGAGGGTCTAAAGTAAAGAGAGAAAGAGTTTACCTGGATGGAGGCATTCAAAGAGCGAGGGTCAAAAAAGGGTTTCATAATACAAGAATATATTACAAGGTTAGCGTTTCTGTTGATTTCTTTCAAAGAAGAGTATAGAGAGATCAAAAAATGGTTTCAGGTAACTATATATATATTCGGCCTAGCTAGGAGGGTCGAAAGGGCAGCAAACGTGTTAATTCGAACATGTCTAATGCTAATAACTCACGCCCGAGCTACTTCCAATCCACTTTCAACATTGGTTCATTCAATAACTTTCGACTGATCGAATCATCAAATTTTTAATCGAATTATGATACCGGGTTGGCAGCTGAATTCGCGAATTTTCAGCTTCAAACTCGTTCCGTCATCGGGAAAATCGAGGAACGATTGTAAATACAACGAAGCAATCGTAACGCTGCTTAACACGATTGTAAATCGTTCAATTACGAAGGCTGCGAATTCAATCGACAACGCGACAAACCGCGAATAGTCACGGTGCATTAAAAAAGATATTTGCATTTCCGATATTTGGATTGGACGTGGCTGCCGGCGCAGCGGTTACGTAAAAACGAAAAATTGAAACAGCGAAATTCAATTAAAAAATATCTCCAATATAGCAAGGATCAAAAAACTCGGAATCAAGTCCAGTATAGAATCCGTATAATAATAAAAAACAATGGTTAAAAAGAGTATGATCGTAAAGAAAGAAGAAGGGGGGATGTACGTGTATACGTGTACGTATATAGGCGTTCCCCGTACATATACACGTATATACATAGCATCTCAACATCAGTCCAATTAAAAATGTGTATCATTTCGCTTTCAAAATCTACGCTGGCCTCGGCGAATATGATACATACCTGATAGCTGAATTGTCTCACAACCTTGTACAATCTGTTCGCCTCCTCGGCGAAATACTCAGCTTGGGTGAACAGATCTTGGGTTGTTTTTAACGCCCCCTCGCCCCTCGTGAACTGATACATGGAGAACGCCATCGAGGACATGTTCTTCGCCCGTTTCACGATGTCGTTGTTCTCCTCCAGGGCACTTCCGCTCTCCTGCCACTTCTCCGTTTCCGCGTCCATCTCCGAAGTGATCAGCTTCATTTCTAAACCGGCCTTCGCGATCTTCGCCTGCTCCTCGCTGTCCAGTCTCACCGGTTTCAACGGTTTGCTCGTGGTGCCGTGTTTCTGAAATCGAGTCCCGTTTTATTTCAACAACATTACAGACGTATATAAAGTACTAATGCGTTAAGAACCAAATTCCAACCGTGTATGTTCCAAGGATTTTTTTGTATTTCATGCGTGCAAGATTTTATGTACTCACTCCTGGCCGTGGCAGAGACATGTAGACTTGCTTCTCCGGTCGATTTTGGTTCAACTCGAGCACGTCTTTCGCTACCGTGGTCACATCGGTCATGAGCCATTGCCACATGTCGGTGAACACTGTTAAATTTCAAATGTATCGTTTATTATGTTCGTTTACGTAGGAGTTAATTGATCCAGCTATCTACTGCGATTTACCTTCCAGGTTTTCTTTAGCGATTTTACTGGTGGGATGTCTGGCCAACGTGTGAGCAGCTGTTACCACTTGGGGACCATATATTCTCAAGTTGATCTCCGTGAACTTTGCCGAAACTTGCAACGATTCCGAAAGCGCGACGTGTCTCAGCATTTTGCACACCTGTGGATACACATATTGAACAGAATTAAATATTTAATCACTGCAGTGCGATGATTCCTTCATCTACGGTCTTTCTTTGTTACATCTAAACTGAATTTATGTAGACACGATTTATTTACAATATATTACTTTATATGAATTATACATACTTTATGAAAATTATACATATCCTATATATTACTTTATGTAAATCGTATATATTCTATGTATATTACTTTATGCAAATTGTTCGTGAAAACGAATAGTTGAAGACACGAATATTCAAGGGTGTTGAAAAGGATACTCACTTCAAGAATGTGGTCGATGTACTCGTGAAATCTGTCGCTGCTCTCTTGAAGGCGATTTATGTCATTGGCCAGAGCCAGGTTCCTGATCGTTGACACAAGTTCTTGACCAGCTTTGGTCACCTGGCCCAAATCACCAGCCTGTTCCATGGTCGTGGTGCACAGCTGTTGACGAAGATCTCTGGTGGTACGTAACACACCCAGCACAGCTTGCTCCATTTCCGAACTTGGAGAACCACCGCCACCTTCGTAATTCTAATGCAACAAACAACATTCATCGTTGCATTTTGATGTCGTTACGAAAGCACTTTCATTCGTATCTTCGTGAAAATATTATGGATTCATTCGCATCGTCGTGTTGACATTAGGAATTCATCCATATTCACATGAAGATATTATGATTTCATTCACATTCTCATGAAGATATTATGGATTCATTTACATTGTCATGGCGATATTATGATTTCATTCACGTCGTCGTGAAAATATTATGAATTCGTTCACCCTGTCACGAAGATATGATTTCATTCACATCATCGTGAAGGTGTCATAATATCATATAAATCGTTATGAGAGTATAATTTCATTCACATCGTCACGAACATATGAATGATTTTTATATATATCGTCACGAGACTGTAATTTCATTCGCATGGTCAGGATCATATGATTTCATTCACTTCGTCATTATTAATATCGTGTACTCATAAGGAAAGGAGACGTAAATATTATAAATAAATGATAGACAGTTATTTGTTCCAATCAAACTAAACTTCTGTTACACTGGCATCTTTTATCGAGATCAGTTAAATAATAGAGTCTGAATTTTTACATGGTCATGTTACTTTCGTAAAGAGGCACATATGTTTTATTCCTTGTATAAAAGGACAGCTATTCAACTGGTCTACGTGCCATTCATTGTCATTAGTCTGTGATAACTGATTCAGTTTGGCACGGTCATTCATTCGGATTTACGACTCTTTCAAACGGGGATCAAGCCATGTGGGATTACTCTTTCAAGAGGGAACATTTAATCCGGTATTATATGAATCTTTTTTTTGTGCATCAACTCTGTCCAGTCGAACAAATTCTGGGTACCTGCGAGTTATATCGACTCTGCGATTGTTTCCACCCAGTTCAAAGAATAATTTTTACACCTGTCCCGATAGGTTCAAAGCGGGAGTAATAAAACACTGTTTTATGGACAAATACGTGACTACATACAAACATATTACTTGTTAAATAATCGAGTGTCTGGCACACAAGTTATTTCGACACAATTCACCAAATAACGAAATTGCTTAACCAGTTAATTGCAGAATTTACTTTCAAAAATAAACTTATTAAAATTATTAAAATCAACCAATGACAATTTATTGAACAATGAATAATTTATTAATATTATTAATATCGAAATAAAGTTTTGAACTAACACGTCGAACACATTGAACTGATTAACAAGTAACAAAATTTGAACCAGTTAATAATGATGATAATTACTGAACAATGTTATCTGTTATAATATTTATATCAATAGTGAAACAAATAATTGTTTCAAAATGATGTGTACAATCTTCACATAAAATGGACATACTTTTCACGATGAACACAAGACAGTAGCTCATTCTCGGGTCAGGGAATTGACGAGTTATTTTAAAATTTGCTGTTACGTATCTTCACAATATTATCCTTACCATGCTGTTACCGATTCGCAGCAGAGTATTCAGCTCGAGTTTCGCTCGATCGCAGAGCAAAAGGATGTTCTCTCTGTGCTCGTGACTCGTGTAAGCACTATCGGTAAAGTCCTGTGTCCGTTCGACGACAGTATCCAGGGCTGATGTGAGTGTCTCTCGACAACCTGGTCCTAGGAGAGTCATCCTCGTAGTTTCCACGAGTCTCTCAAAATGTTTCAATGCGGAGAAAGCGGTGCTGCTGTCCCAGTCCTCCTGCTGTGGACTCTGAAATTAATGACCGAATCAGCGAAACTTCTCTTCCAAAACCAAGATACCATCTCCCCCGCATTTACATAATCTCCTCTCTATCTTCTACACCGGGCATGATCAAAACTTTAATAAAAAATCTCATTATTCGCGTATCCCCACAGAAATACGAGTCGTTCATGGAACGAACGTCAGATACTTTAATCGATATTCTTGCATAGGCAAAATTTTTACAGGACAATGAATCTGAAATATCAGGAATTGCAACTGTTGCATTGATGAAAATATTGAAAATATTGGATTGGGTCAGGATACAAAATCTCGTGAATCCTCTAGGAGTGCTCAAAATGATCTTCGACAAGTGTTCACACCTAACGCTGCAATCAAAAGCTTAGAAGTCAATTGTAGGAAAGTTTTCCGAACTTCGAATATGTTCGACGCGAAACTATAACGCGTACTTGTTGCAAAGGACAAGCGTTTGTTCGACGAGCGATTATCTATCAGAAGATGCGCTTTAAAATTTAATTACGCGTGTTACAAACAGTGACTATGTTTACATGGGAACATGACCCAGTACAAAGATACCGCGTGAAACTTTAATGGCACGCCGCGTCTAAATATACATTCTGTTCTAAGGTCAGCATACATAGTTGCAGTTCGACTGATTACAGTTAACCGGGGACAGAGTTCGTTCGACTATGAAATAACCGAGCCTCGTCGTGTGCAACCGTATGTTTTCCAACGGCAATCACTCGCACGAGATCCTTGAACGTGACCGAGCACCTCGAAAACGCCATTTTCTTCGTACAGGTTCCACGATTATCGGTCAATCTGCACGTAATCAATTTTTCATCGAGTATCCACTCCACGGAATCGCTTATACATCGATTTTAGATATTTTTAACGGCCATTCGAATGGTGGAATAATATTATCTAGTTGATGCAAAAACGAATGTCTACGTGCAGAGGCACTGTGCGTCAAACGAAAGACCTAACTCTGTCACCAGAGTTATGGTACCAGATTTAACCCTTTGCGGTCCTTAACCCCTTGTGCTACGAGTTATTCAGCAAGTGAGTCAGACATAACCAACTATTAATTGCTGCAACATTAAAGTGATTAAATAACATTCAAATGATAAGGCGGTTTCCCATTTAGTAATCCTACGTCGTGCAAATTATAATTGGAACGAAGTTGAACATTCAACCGTGTTAAAAATATTAACAATGTCTACCATATTTGAACAGCTAGTGCGTCACGAGTGTACTTCGTAGTTGTAGGGCAAGGGGTTAATTTCTTTTACCCACAGCCCCTTAATTAATTTACAAAATAGATGAAGAAGTGGGTTTACAATAAAATGTATTCTAATAATTGAGATTGCGTAACAAATATATTTCTAATTTGTTACAAGTGGCAAAAAAATGAAAACGTCTTGAATCAACCTATTTATCCGAATTATTTATACGATCAAAGAGAAACGCCATGTAGAGCCACTCTCGACATAGGACAGCAAAGGGTTAAGGGTATGAGGTGATAAACACATTGAGGGTCCCGGAGTTGTTTTTCTTTCTGAAAGAGGGCAACAATTTTCCTGGGTGCAAAAATACTTCTACACGTTATTTATACTTTAACATATTTTATGTAATAAATTTATTTATTTAAAACCAAGAATTTTTGCAATTTCATTACAGGGATGGGTTAGAATTAATTTCATATCGTTCAATTATTTTATTCGTGAAACAGTAAAGACGTTCTCTTAGCTATGAAATAAAATATCTGTTTGAAAATATAAATTGTGTTCCTTCTATCAAAACACCATAATCCAATATTCGAAAACCTGGTGCAATCTGATAATAAAATCTAAGCTCGATTAAAGACGTAAAAGTGAATTAATTTTTAGATCCATTTTGTACGACGCGAACTTGAAGCATAAAAATGCGTATTGGTACAGTATGAAAATATGTGTACTAGTTTAGTATAAAAATGTGTACTACGTAGTATAAAGCTCGGACATATTGTGGTCCCTTTTAAAATATGCTGTATACGTAAAACGAGCATTGTTCAGTGTAATTGCTCGTTAAGAAACACGAAACTGCTGGCGTCTATATGGACGGCATTTAAAACGAAATAAATTCCTCTTTGGCCAGTTCATTGTTCTTGTACGCGAAGGTTTTGGAGGTTGGCAAGAAATTTTAGCGATGCCGATGCATTAATGCAGCGACTGCAATTTGGCACGTGCCGAAGAATGGCCCGCAACGTTTATGACATCCATTTCGGCGTCGTTCGCTATGCGACGCCCTTTATCCGCGGTACGATATCAATTCGCAATGCTGTCAATGCACCCGGTCCATTCCGTGCTTCTTAAATTACGAAAATGCTCGAGCACGAACGGAGATGATAGCATGCAATGTGTCGGTACTTCGCCACGAAACGCGGAACACGTTGCAAAATATTCTCAACTTTCTAATGCATTTTCCCAGAGGTATCGAGCAGGAAATTATCGGAAAAGCATCTCGAGTGTCGGATGACAAACAGGTGTAGACGAGTGATCTTCGAGTAGATGGCCATTGGACGGGAAATAACTCGTTAAAATTCCATTTTTTTTTTTTGCAAGTAATCGTGTTTGCTTAGGTGAGTTGCGATGTTTGAGGAATTTTTGAAGTTTCAAATTTATAAGGTTGAGAATTTGAGGCGTTTCATTTATCAGATTGAGAATTTGGGGGGGTTTCGAATTTTTAACTACTTAGGTTTGGAAATTTTCAATTCTGACAATGTCTAAATGTCTGACTTGCTGAATTTCTCAAATTCAAAAATTCATACACTTCTGAATTCTCAACTTTTCAAGTTCCTAAATTTTCAAAACTCAAAATTTATAAATTTATGAATTTTCGAGTCTTCAACACCTCGAACTTTTAAATTTCCTACTCTCCAAATTTCGAAATTTATGAATTTCTGAACGTTCAACACAACGAACTTGTAAATTTCCAATTCTCTCAATTTGTAAATTTGTAAATTTACGAATTTCCAACACCCCAAATTTCTAAATTTCCAACTCTCCAAATCTGTAAATCTATAGTTTTCCGCATTTCCAATACCCAGAACTTCTAAATTTCCAATTCTCAAAATTTGTAAATTTCTAGTTTCCCAAATTCCCAAATATCAAACTTTCTAAATTTCCGAATTTTTGAATTTCCAAATCCCAAATTTCTTAAATTTTTTACATCCCCAACTTTGCAATCTTCCAACCGTAAAATTGACAAAGTGGCAAAAACCCAAATTTTTAATTCCCTAAACTTCAAAAATTTTTAATTTCCAAATTCACAATTACAATTAATAATAAACACATCAATTTCATTTTTCAACGCGAGCGCCGTTCGATAATTTGTTCTTTCTCTACGATCACACGGAGCTTTATAACTTTACGTGTTGTAACTTTTTATAATTACTCGTTGTATTTGACTGCCTCAAACTTTCGTCAAGCAAGCGTCCGTCAACGCACTTTGGAGTATGTTACTTAAGGTGGTTTCATCGCAAACACTTTTTATCATGAAACTGCTTTAAAATTTAATTGGATGTAACTTTTGCAACGTCAAGTCCCGTATAAAGGTAAAGCCGCATGAAAAGGATTACTGTTGACTGTCTAGTCTCTTTTTCTCCAAGTAACTATATGAATTTTATTATGCCTGAAGTTTGAATTTCGATGCGCGTTTGCGAGTAACATTGACTTAAATAATTGATGCCAACACAATAACTATGATTAAATTATCATATAAATACTGCACAGAGATTCGAAGATGGTAATTAATATATTATTAACGTTAACTAAAATCAAATCTTAATTGACAACCAGAATGAACTTCGATATAATAGTTTCACAATAGAAAATGCAGGTATAATTTATAAGTAAAACTTCAAAATTTCCTTACAGATAACCATCATAATTAACGACTAATCAATGGATAAACCTGAATCTTCACTAATTAAAAATAAACATTAAATATTCTCCAATTTAGAAGAATTAATTTCCTGATCTAGTAAAAATTAATTTCAATCCCTGTCAAGTTCTACAAACCCTCCAATAATTGCCACTTGATTCCGAATTATCTATAAAATTATTATCTGTACGCATTTTACGCGCGAATAAAATCTTTGCTCGACAATTTGCACTCAATTTTCATTCAATTGTATACGCCGTATAAAACCGACCATTTTCTGGCAACGGAATTAAACGAGGGACCCAGATACATGCAACGTTATCCAAGAAGATGAACATCCAGGTCTAATTGAAATACAGCTTCATTAAAGGGTATTCTTCGTCGGAGTTGTCCACAATTTTGGCGACGGTGTAGCGTACTACATTAGCGAACTTGGCCAATGTTATCCAAGGTCAGAAAAATCTTATTTCACGGGCGTTGCGGGTTAATCGTGAGTCAGAATTTGGCGAACGAAAGCTCCTTGGATCGTGTCCAGCTTTTCCCTATGTATTTCGTTGTTAATGTTTCTCGCCGTGTCATCGCGCGTTGTTTAACTTGCGTATCACCATAAATTTCTGAACCACACGATACCGTTCGTCGTTTCACGGCGCCGAACTTCCACGAATCCGTTCAAGAAACCTACATTCGCATAAACGCGCAATGGTGAATAATATTCTTTCGATTTGTGTCCTTTCCTAGACCGCGTTCTTGAAGTTTCAGTCGATAATTCGGTTTCAAATACGGTTCATTTTAAAATGAATAACAAAGTATTTATTCATTTGAGAATAAATAAGCAAGTATTGATTAATTTGAAAATCAGTAAACAGGTATCTATTCCTTTAAAAATAAATAAACAAGCATTTATTAATTTAAAAATAAAGAAACAAGTATTCATTCATTTTAGAATGAATAACAAAGTATTTATTCATTTGAGAATAAATAAGCAAGTATTGATTCATTTGAAAATCAGTAAACAGGTATCTATTCCTTTAAAAATAAATAAACAAGCATTTATTAGTTTAAAAATAAAGAAACAAGTATTCATTCATTTTAGAATGAATAACAAAGTATTTATTCATTTGAGAATAAATAAGCAAGTATTGATTCGTTTGAAAGTGATTAAACAGGTATCTATTCCTTCAAAAATAAATAAACAAGCCTTTATTAATTTAAAAATAAAGAAACAAGTATTCATTCATTTTAGAACGAATAACAAAGTATTTATTCATTTGAGAATAAATAAGCAAGTATTGATTCATTTGAAAATCAGTAAACAGGTATCTATTAATTCGAAAATAAATAAACAAGTATTTATTCATTGTCGACGATCATTTCACTCGCTTTCAAATACATCATGAAACAGGCAGACACGTAAATTTTGCGAGTTTTAAATAAGAAACGTGTATCATTTTGATCGAACCCGTGATCAACTAACCTGTGAGTTCGAGTACGATTGCGACTCGCTGCAGTCTAACACTCCATCTTTGACCACGTAGTGTATCAGATCCATGGCTCTTCTCATTTGACAGAAAACGGTGTCTCTGTTCTCCCTGGCAGACGGACACTCCGGATGCCTCAAGCAGGTTTTGCTGGACGTGAGCAGCATCATGGTACTCCGCTCCAAAACTTGACGAGCTGCGGCCATCTGCGCCCTTCGTCTCTCGTCCTTCAAGTCGTTCTGAAAATTCGAAATGTTCTGCTCGTTTCAATCGTTCAGGAAACGGGTTATCCTTTCACTGTCCGCTAACGGTTTTGTAAACACCCTTCAAAGATCGTTAAAATTTCGCAACTCTAAGTCTTCACAATTTTGAAACTTTGTCATTCCGCAAGCTCATTTTGCGAATTTTTAACCCTTTCGAGGCGGCGAATTTTTTTTCCTTATATTATTCATTTTTAAAAAATGTTTATTATAGAAATCAGTCAATTTGTAAGTCATTTCGTACAGACAAGACGATGGCACACCGTGTGTGCAACTTGATCACACATGGTGTAAAGTAAAATAGACATCATTAAAATTGATGAACACTTATGTAAAAAATAGCAAGATGACATTGTTATGTCACTTTCAATAATCAAGAAGAGAATATAATATAAACAAGATTATTAGGAAATAGTAGAAAGGCAATAAAATAATTCAGTTGAGTGAGGAAGAAAATAATGTGAACGGGATGTAAATTTTTAGAAAAATGTTCAAAGTTGTTCAACAATGTTGTTGTGCCATGCTTCTAAGATATTTTTTAATGTTTCGACGTTTCTTTACTCAGATTAATAATATCTCATTATCATTGCACAATTTAAGACAAATTCGTCAAACTCTTCAAGTAGAAGGTTTTACAATAGCGGCAAAAATGTTTTCGAGTGTAAAGGGTTAATTTCTACATAAATACTATACAATTTCAGAACTCTCGAATTTCAAGAAACACGGTACTTCGGTACTTCTGAATTTTACTACCACAGAGTTTCAGAATTAATAGATTTGGAACTTTTGTTAGGTGTCGCAACCTTGGATGGCAATGGCAACCTTGAAACTTTGAATCTTTAGTAACTTAGAACCCTTCGAATTTCGTATTCCGAGAACTGGTAATTTGGAAACTTCGATCCAGCGTAAATTAGTTGATTACTTACCTGCCGATCGCCCGTCAAATGAGCCAATTCCACCATCTCCGCGCCGAATTGGCTGAAGGCCTTCACGAATTCGGTGAAATTCGAGACACTTTCGAGTCGACCAAGGCTGCGGGCTACCTTGTCCTTCGCGAGAAGAAGTTGTTTCACAACGACTATGTCGGCTAACAGAAGAACTCTCGTCACGGAACCAAGAAGACATCTTGCTGCCCTGACGACCGAGCCTCGATCGGCCAAACTGTCCTCCATCGCGCATTCGCATAATTTCTCGATCGCCGAACCTGGAATCGAATAATTTTTCCATTAGTAGCGCCATTGATATTGCATATTAAACGATCATTAATTTGTGCGGCGATCGGTATTCATTAATCTTATGAACGATTAGGAGCAAATCGATAAATTCGTGACGTTGCAAACATTCCTCTTTAATGAGAATTTCGTTGCGACGGAGATGGGTCATATTTGATTGCATCTTCTGCATTTTTCTATTCGAACAATGCTTTGACGACTGTTGATTTTTAATTAAAATTTTGTTGTTATTTATTCTGCTGTTCGATGGATCTATTTACAGGTCTAAAATGATACGGATTTTTAAAGTGTTTTTCAAAGAAAGTAGTAGTAAATTACTTTCTGAAATTATTTTAATAAACGCTGATTTATTTGGAAGAAAATAATTGTTCGACGAAACTGTTTTTGGGTAGAAATTAGTTCGATATGTAAATGGAAGTCAGTCATCATTAAGTCTCATAAAAATTTCAGAGAATATTAATCATTAGTTGTTTAATGATACCCATTAATGTTTAATAAATACCCATTACAAAATTATAAACAGAATCAAATTTTTGTTTGTTTATTTGTTACTAGACTTTAGATTTAATCGTGAAAAATGAATTATTTATTTGTCGCGCAGAGTTGTAAAAAATACTTTTTGCAAGGAAAACAGTGTGACTGTCAATCACAGACGCTAATTAGATTTTGCATCTTAATGCTGTTGATATTGAATGCAGAATACGTTCTATGTGGATCAATCTCGTAGATACGCACACACTATTTCCGTTCTTTGGATCTCACCGCTATAGAGCCCGTTTGCAATATCATCCTGTCTCGTCAATCGAATTTCCTTTCATCCCACGCAATGAATATTTATCATCTTACGAAACGCCATGAACAATATCAATCGCATTCGATTTTCTCCGTTTATTTTTTCACGCGAATGACGACGTCCTGTTAACGCAAAAATTTCATCGTCGGGGCAAAAATAGGCTGAAGCATGATTTTGGAAATTGGAATTTTCGGAAAAGTTCGAGGTTTTCAAGTTTCAAACTTCCTTGGCTCCCAAGTTCTCAAATTTTTAATTTTCTGATTTCTAAAATTCATAATTTTCCAAGTTCTCAAATTCATAATTTTACAAGTTCTAAAATTCTCAATTTTCCAAGTTGTCAAATTCTCAATTTTCCAAGTTCTCAAATTCTCAATTTTCCAAGTTCTCAAGTTCTGAATTTTCCAAGTTTTCAAATACTCAATATCCAAATTTCCCTATCTCCCAAATTCCCAAATTCCCAATTTTCCAAGTTTTCAAATTCCCAATATCCAAATTATCCTAGTTCCCAAATTTCCAAATTCAAAGTTCCAAAATTCTCAGTGTCCAAATTTCCCTATATCCCAAATTTCAAAATTCTCATCTTTCTAAGTTTTCAAATTTCTAAACTTCTGAGTTTCCAAAGTATCAAAATTTCAATTTTCCAAGCTCCTAAATTCCCAAAGTTCCAAATTTCCCAAAACTTCAATTTCCCACAGTTCCAAATTCCCAAATTCCCAATTTTGAAAATTTCCAAATCACCATACCCCGAATTTCCGAAGTTTTCAAACTCCAAAAAAATACCAATTGCTCAATTTTCCAAATCTTGCGACTCAAATTTACTTATAAGTCCAAATTTTCCAAATTTCTCAACCTCCCAAAATCCCAATTTCTCGAACAAATTCACCGAATTCGAAAATCCGAACGTCCCAAAGACTCACCTTAATGACGGATCTCAAATTTCATATTTTCAATTATGAAAATTAGTAAGAAGCCCGTGTCACAATAAAAGTTATCCTTCGTCAAATCAAAAGATCACCTTGATCTCAATTTCGATATAAATGGTCATTAATCGTCCGAAAATCTAAAATTAAAATGTTCCAAAAACGAAAAATCTGCAAAATAAAAATGTCAAAAAAGGAAGATGAATCTCGAAAACGATTGTGTCTCAAAATCGAAACGAGTTTTCGATGGTGGACCTCGGCGTAACGCGAATCCACGGTGTCTGATACAAAACCAAGATTGTAGGTACTTTGACCTAGGGAGAATAAAACGTGACGATGCGCTCCTGTGAGCAGTAAATTCTATTAGAAATTTTACGTGCCATAAAAGCTCGGTGTATCGTGAAAGGATTCCGGTTTCCCTCGCCGGAAGCCGCCGCGTCTTTCAACTTTGTCCTCGAACATCGACTAGGCGCGAACATTTACGGGCGAACGACGTATGAAGTTCTTCAACTTAAATGATCTCCGGAAAAACTTCCTAACAGCCGGAAAATTTATTTTCTGGGCAAACGTCTCTGTCCACATCAGCAACCAAATAACGAAAGAAGAAAGAACAACAAAGTTGTTCGACAACGACATTCGAAAGTTCAATGGCAATGTTGGATTTTCAAGTAAGACCTTTGATTTAAATATTGTAGGAATATTTCTTTCGTTACAGTTTCGCGACGAACGAAATCCTAGAATTATCAAAATGTCAGAATAATGGTAATGGAATAAGCATGGTAAAATTCGATAGATTGTTAGAAGAAATCAGAATGTTGATTCCCTATCTCCACTTATGTGATTGTTACTACTGCAAAAACAAGAATGTAGTCAAAAAATCAATCAGAACGCGGTAAAACAAAAAATCGACAATTCAAGTTTTTCGAATTTTATAATGATGAAATTTGTGCCCCAAAAATTCTGAAAAAATTCATGGACTCGTATATCAGTCAGTGAAATAACCATAATTTTGTTCATAATTTTCTGTCGAGAAGAACGTGCGATAGTAATCAAAAACCGAGAAATGATTCTCACCCCGTAATTATAACATAATCGAGTAAGTAACAAAACACAGAGAAGTACGATGAAATTCTTTGTTAATAACATTTTAAAATTCGATGGTGGTTTTAAACATTCGAATATGTTCCTGGAACGAAATTGTCAGAGAAATATTACTATCGCTGGAATTTTTTAATTGTTAATATCCTCGAATTATCAGATACAATGGTATAGTTTGCGAAAAATAAATGTCACGAATAAAATTGAATTTTGGTAGCAAAGTTAACGAGATAAATTCGATTAAAGATATAAAACACGACGTTTTAGGAGACGAGGAATTCGTAAACGAAGGGGAGGAATACACGCGAGAAGAATACCGGTGTTATGGCAAAAATGATACGAAAAGTTATAAAGTGGATACGAGGATACGCAGTCGAGCTGAATTGGGGTTATACCCGAGATCAGAATCAAACGATTTATGGTGTTCTCCTGTCACCTGCCGGTGACTTTAAACTTTGTTTATTGCATAAGTTGGATACGCGTGTAACGAATCCGAATATACCGCAACTTTGCGGGGAATAAAAACAGTTTGCTCTTTATTGAGAGAAATTGAGATCGTGCAGATACTGCTTTTGTTTGAAAATTAACTTTCGACCGATTGAATAAATTCTTTCTCGTTTGCGTTTTACGAATTTTGAATTAGCGTTTCAGGTGGGATTTTTGTGTGTTTTTATATTCACCGGGATCGGGACTAATGAAATTTTTCATTTTATTGAAAATTGTAATCTATTTATGCTTTTTAGTGAATTATTTTATGAGCTCAAAAATAAATAATTCTGAAGTCCATTGATGTATAAATTGCTAAATTCCGAAATAAAAGAATTATAGGAATTTAGTCCCAGAAAATGGTTCCAAGAGATACTGAAAGTTCAGAATAGTAAAAGTGTAAAATCTTGAAGTGCTACAGTTGCGAAACAGAAAACATTGTAAACTTTTACAATATTAAAGTCCTGCAAACTCAAATTTCAATTATTTCAAAGTCCCAAAATTCGTAAGTTCCGCATTTCTAAAATCCTGGAATCCCAAAATTCAAAAATTTCAAAACCCCAAATTACTAAAGTCCCAAAATTAAAAAACATAAAAACCCCAAATTTCTAAAATCCCAAAATTAAAAAATCTCAAAACTCCAAAGTACTGAAGTCCCAAAATTCAAGAATATCAAAACTCCAAATTACTACAATACATAAATTACAAAATTTCGAAACTCCAAGGTACTAAAATCCCAAAATTAAAAAATTTCGAGCCCCAAAACCCCGATATCGAAAAATCCCAAAAAGTGCAAAGGTCACGAAGCTCGAAAGCCGCAAGATCTCGACATCTCGCTATCAAAAACCATAAAATCGTGGCATTCGGACTGGCCAACATCATAAATACCGATAAAAAAAATAAAAGCGTAGTACTTTTAAGGGAGCGGAAGAAAAAGGTCCACGATTTATGTAGTCGGTCGGGCAAAGGCGATATTAAAGGGGAACGTTTTAACGACCATAATTCCGTTGCTTATTTCGCGGTGTTAATTACACGACGAAAAAGTACTTAAAGCGAAAAAAAAGGGCGCTCTTGTTTCTCGAAATACAAACATCGCCGTGCACCGAATACGTCGCGTTTAATTGAATCGAAAAATCAACGAATTAAACGCAAACGAAATTCCATTCTCAGCGCGCAAAATAAGAATAAAATATCAAAAACTTTCGTAATGCGACTATAATTATTCGACCGACGAGCTGCGCGACGTGCATCGGTTTTCCATCGTGCACGATAAGAAATTAGCATCGTCTCGCTGCGAAATATGTCGATAAATAAAATCGAGCAAGAATTCGCGACGAGCACGAAGGTAATTTTACCGTAAACGAGATATGGGAAAGTTTTCTTGAGAACAATCGCGATGTAAAAACTGTTTACGGAACAAATTGTTACGGGAACGACACGAGACGTTACAGCTTTAGCGAACTATAATCAACCAGGAACAGCTCATCGACGCTAACTCGATGCATAGCCACGTCGAAACACCTGTTTCCACTTTACATATTCTGTATACATTATGGAATATCAAAACCTGCCTGTTAAATTGCTTCCTGCATTGTGAGCTTCCTAGAACGATAAGGTATCGAACGAGTTAGCTGCAACATTTTCAGACGTCGTAGCTTGTTTATTGGGCGATTTTTCGGCTTCGAAAGATCGGCGTTTTTCGTACATTTTTGCTGTATAAATAAGATCGATGGATAAAGCAAGCACGAGATATTGTGGTGGATTGTTTGAGAAAATGTTAGGGTTTCACTATTTGGGCATAGGAATTAAATATAGAACTGTAGAAATCCAGAAATTTGAGAGTTTGAAGAATCAGATGTCACACAAGATGATGAACAAGACATTTAGAAGTTTAATAAGTTTGGAGGTTCAACAAATTTGGACGTTTTAAAAATTTGAAAGTTTAATAAACATGAAAGTATAACAAATCTACAAGTTCAACAAATTTGAAAATCTAACAAATTTGGAAGTTTAACAAATTTAGAAATTTAACAAACATGAAAGGTTAACAAATTTGAAGGTCTAACAAATTCGAGAGTTCAACAAGTTTGGAAGTGTAACAAATTTAGAACTTTAATAAATTTGAAAATTTAACAAATTTGCAAGTTTAACAAATTTGAAAATCTAACACATTTGGAAGTTTAACAAATTTAGAAATTTAACAAACATGAAAGGTTAACAAATTTGAAGGTCTAACAAATTCGAGAGTTCAACAAGTTTGGAAGTGTAACAAATTTAGAACTTTAATAAATTTGAAAATTTAATAAATTTGCAAGTTTAACAAATTTGAAAATCTAACACATTTGGAAGTTTAACAAATTTGGAAGTTTAGCAAATTTGGAAGTTTCACAAATTTGGAAGTTTCACAAATTTGGAAGTTTCACAAATTTGAAACTTGAACAAGCTTGAAACATCAACAAATTTGAATGTGCCGATTTCGAATTTCCGAGGCTTAAAAACTTAAAAAGGCAAAGATTTCAAAGTGTTGAAACAACAAAATTTGGAAACGTAGTAATTTAAAAACTATAATTTCTGATTGTTTGAATCGAATAACAGAAGAGTCCGTAAGTATCGAGAATCGAAAAATCTGAAAATGTGAAATTCGTATAGTTGAAAAAATCGTCAATTTTGCATACGCGTATTTATCGAAAGAAAGATCACTCGAACGTATTTGAAAAGAATCATCGTTCCGAACGAAAGCATCGGGTGAAACAATGTTACAGCTTTTTTGTTCTGATAGTAAGTCGTAAGGAATGAGTTAGCGTAACGTAATCAGTTCAGCTGCCTTGATAACGAAACCTTACGATGCTTTATGCAGATCGAGTATCAAGTACGCCATGCAATCCCCCTTGACCCAATTTAACAATTAGAGAAGTGCATTGCATTGTCCCGATTTAATATTTGCTATATGGTTTTTCTCTTTCTCGTCGCGAATAATCGCATTGTTCGCGATGTCAAAGAGAATATTTCTATTTCGGACGTGACTATCCGCGATCGATCGATGGACTTTTCCAACGGATCATATACGAAACACATATGCAAATCGAACAGAGCCACTTTCACCCTTTACACTCGAAATAATTTTATCGGACAGTATCTCGAAAACTTTCTAACTCAAAATTTAATTTCGTGGAAATTATTTTTTTTTTTCATTATTTTCTATAATTGTCCCACTTGTCAATTTCAATATGTTCAAATATTACATTGTATGTAATACAATGAATTTAGCTAAAAAATATTTATTCAGATTGTTCTATTAGACCAAATGACGAATGTGAGTCGCCTCGGGAGGGCAAAGGGTTAATGAGAATGGAAATATTGTTAAAACTTTGATAAATCTCAAATTATGAATTCGAAAAATGGGAAACACATTCGCGATATTTTTGGACACAAAACTGTATTTTTATAAATATTTCTATAAATCTAGATTCCCAGCTTTCTAGAGTTACATACTTTTAGATCTCTAGATTATTAAAGTAATGCATTTCTGGGTTACTAGATTGCCAAATAATTACACTATGTAATTAGTAGATTACCAGATAACTACATCACGAGATTACCAGATTACGAAATTCCTAAAATCATATTCCACTACATCTATAGATCCCCAGATCAATAGAATCCTAGGTTTGTAGATTCACCTATTTCTAGATCCCTAGATCACTAGATCTCCATATTGCAAGATTCCCACATTTCTAGATTCACATATTCTCTCCATAATTCGCATTACTGGATTACTAATACATCTCTAAACCTACACATCATCAAATTCGTATGCCTCTAAATCTCTGTGATTCCCTGTGTCCCTAGATTCCTAGATCTCTACGTTTCCACATTCCCAAACACCAATATCCCCAGATTCTTGTATCTCCATACCCACACGATCTCAGAGTGTCAGTCTCCTAAGATCTCGCTAATCCCAAGTCCCTGGATTCCAACGTCTTTCAAATGTTCCTAGGAAATCTCGAACAATCACATTACAAGAAAACCAAATCGATGAAAGTCCAAACGGAAGACCAAATCGAAGGAACATCGCACGGAAAAACGGGTCGAAGAAAGAATCACGAATCGTCATTCTTAGTTCAGTTTCGAATGAAAAAAAAGTTCGTAGTCGGTGAAAACATTTCTTCCGGGAATAGCGGAATCTGGAAGATGTCCGAGGTAATTTCTGCCGGTCCAAGTGGATCCAGAATCAGCCGGATCGAGTTTGATATCCGGCAATAAATGTTCAATCGCGTTTCATTGCGGCGATAAAATTTTATTCCGCCTTGGAAATATATTCTAAATAAATCGGCCGTTACGGCAGTGACTCGCGTACGACAAAATTGGATCGTACTCCAGTTTCGCGTGTAAATTCGGCTGCGCCGTGTTACACATATCGTGGCACCTACACACACACAGGCACACATCGTACAATACGGTTCACCGTTTGGTAGTTTCGTACCGCTGGTTCTCCTTTGTGGTGACAATCGAGCTGGGCACATCCAGCAAAACGCGCGAGATTTATAGCAATTAACACTAGAATTACCAAATGGGTCAGACGACCGTCATACTAATTTCCTATTTCAAAGGAGAAAATTTATTAACCCTTTACGCTCGAAGGTATTTTCAGTGGTAGCAGATAACAGCTGTAAAACTAAGTTGATAGGTTTGATGAATATTTTTAAAGTTATTATTGTGGGGGAAAAATATTGTTTCTATTTTTCATAATATATTTTATATTTATAGTCATGGACAAAATTAAGTGGACATTGCAGAAATGTAAAAAATTTTTTGTTTTTGTTACAATGTTTTAAATAACTATTAAATTTAAAACGTGAAATGCTTTTCTAGACTTGGAAAAACATTTATTTAATGTATATAATTGTGCAATAAAGTTTTGATTTATAGACATTGTTAGTTAAATTAAATTAACCTTTTGTTATTTATGATAACAATGTCCACTTAATTATGCCCACGACTGTATATACTTCAAGTGAAAATTTAATATTTATCTACATTACAAAAAACTCTTATATTCAATGCACATCTCAAAAACCATCTCAATCATACCAACTTCACTCACTAAGCACTCATACCAACCTCAGTTGCAAAAATAACCTCACAATTATCAGTGTAATATTGATTGCCACCATTAGCTGGTTTATTATGTTAATACATCACGTGTGTAACATTACGGACTTAGTTGAAAAATGCCTATTCCAAATCACTATATTATACAACGTGGTGAGTGTGAGTCACCTTTCGAGTGCAAAGGGTTAAGATGGTTTTCTTGAAACCTGTGCTGATTCTCATCAAGATAAAGAAACAGGTGCATTCGTTTATGGTTCATTCATTCATTTATTTGACAACTTCATTTCTAACTTCGAAGTAATTGTGCAATTCTACGTCGGTAGTTTTAGCGTTAATTAGACACGTGGTACGTTCGAAATTAATTTGCCTCCTTTGAACTACGGACGAATATTCACGCAGGTCCAAATGTTATAACGCTACTAAACTAGGTAACCAGTTGTGTCTAGTACTAACTAACGTGGTATACTTATCACGTCTAGTTTCGTACGATTTCGACATACCAAACTTTATATATTTTCTACAAACAATAGCATACTTTCTAACGCAGATAGTTAGCGAGGGCAGATATTCATATTCCAACCTGTTAGGTATTTGCTTTTACTTTACCACAAACGTGCTCGACCATTTAATTATGCAGATAACGCACTTAGTACGCTGAATTTAGTACCAGATACATTTATGATAATTTGTGCTAATGAACAGGTTCGTGATAATTGCGTAAATAACGAATTGCGAAATTCCCGTATGTAATATTCTGGGAATAAATGTTTATGATCACTGATTAAAGAACGAATTTCATTTCATTTAAACGGTATGTATGAAATATTTGATAGAGAACCTGATACGTAACGTTCACTAAATAAATGTTTATGATAATGGATTAAATAATGAATTTTGTACTTCATGTATGAAATATTCGATATACATAGAACTAGATAGATAACGCTATCTACATAAAGGTTAATCGTAAACACTGTGCGTGGTTATTTTAAATAATTAAATTAAACATTGGCTAATTAACCTAACCGAATTAACCGACAGTTAATTTGTATCTAATGAATCCATCATAAACATTGATAGTAGTTATTTCTTGATTGATGATATATCATGATTAATAATTTCTACTTCGATCGAATCTATCTACAACCCTATTGATTGAACAAGAAACAAATTTCCTAATATTCGATTGAATCGATAAAAATCGAATAGATAAAAAATTATGCAGTAATAATCGACGGGTGAAAAATCAATAAAAAAGGAATAAATAAAATAAGCGACACACTAACAAAGATATAACAATGATTTAAACCGGAAAATATTTAGAGGAAAGGTGTAGAAATTCATGTTCAAAAACATCCCTCTCAAGCTGCGAGTATAAATCATATTTTTTGCAACGAACGAGTTGTCGGTGATTAGTCAGATGCGTCGAGGTAAGTTTTTTTTTTTTCGACCATATTCACCGGTTGAGCATAAAGGGTAAGCTTCGTGAAGTCAGCCTTTTCCCTAGGCGCTCTCTGTTCGTTCAATTCGTTCCGTATGCAAGATGGATTTCCAGCATGTTGAATCATTTAATATCTGTGCCGTGCGTCTGCCATATGGGTAGATTGACAGTGCATTTCGTGTAATACACGCAAACCACGTTCCCAAAGGATTAATCAGAATGCCGCAAGGTACGTTAGCGTATTTCAATCGATCTAGAACGTCGATATAATCCGTGCCAGATATATTCCCGGCGCATTCAATAGATCCACGGTTGAACGAACAGATATGTCCGTGATAAGAGCGAGAAAGTTTCTTTATTTTTCGGTAACGCGCCGCAGACTAGTGGAAATTTCGGTGATAATTCTTGGCGCGAACGAAACTATTAGAGATAATATGATTTATCGGGGCACTTTAATTACGGCGCCGAAGGCAGAAATTTATGGACGTTTCAGAGTTCCAAGTATTACTGCAACGTTGAACGCCAACTTCTGATCTGTTAGTTCTGGGAATTTCATTAATCGATAGGATGAAGTGATAGTCTGTTTATGGAACGTTCATATTTGTGAGCATGCAGTTGTCGAGTAACAAATTTGCTGATTTTCTGTAGGTGATTGATGTACAGAAATATTGGAATTCTAATTGTATGACTTTTACACTGTGAAATTCTTCGAATTACTCAAATTACTGAAATCCCACAAATTCCACAAATTCTTCAAATTTCAAATTCCGTATGTCTCCAAATCTCAAATACTTCGAATCACCAAATTTCTCAAATTCCTCAAACTCTTCACGTTTCAAATTACTTAATTTTCCAAATTTCAAATTTTCCAAATATTTCGAATCTCCAAATTTTTCAAATTCTTCGATTCCTCAAATTCTACAAATTCTTCAAATTCCATAAATTCTACAAATCTACAAATCTCAAATTTTCAAAATATTTCGAATCTTCAAATTTCCCAAATCCTTCAATTCCTCAAATTCTTCAAATTTGTTAATTCTCCAAATCTCGATTTCCCAAATATTTCGGGTCTTCGAATTTCTCAAATTCTCAAATATCCAACTCCCTACAATTCTCTCATTACCAAAGTCCTAAATCAACGAAATACCTATGCACTCCACCTATGCACACTCAAAAACTTTTGAACTATCCAAACTCCAAATTCATCAATTTCCGAATTCTCTATACACCAAATTTCCGAACTCCCCGAAATCTCGAATCAGTCGGACTGTCGAACACCAAAACTCGTAAATAATCAAAATACACGAAATTGCCAAAATAAAAAATGCAAATCTTCATATCCTAAAACTAAAAATCGTCCCTATTCCCAGATTTCCTCATGTTTTACGTCCAGAATCTCGTCGTTTCTTGGCATCGGGGCAACAGACGAAGAAAAGTATTCCGCAAATATATCGATATTCGGCAAACCGATGCACCCGGCCTGGTTCTTCCTGAGAAGCGGCTCGAGGGTTAATAAATGTTTTGCACGTTGACTTGACCCGATCTTAAAAGGTAGTTGGGATAAAAATAGCAGAGTGCCGTCTATCGTAAGGGTACACAGACTCTGGAAGAAGTTACCGTTGGCTGTTGATCGATGCAGTTATTAGTAGACGATGCCACAGTGGCTGACTTTCTTCGACTAAAAAGAAAAAAAAATGCAACATCGTATCATCCGAACGCGTTCACCCATCGTTTTCGACACTCTCCTCCTGTCGCGACGATAATGTGTGCTTGTTTTCTCAGAGACTCGTTATTCCGTTAAAAGTACCGTCCATCCTTTCGATATTGAAATATTCCCTTCAAAAGGAAACGGGGAAACATTCGTTCGTTTGACGGGATATCAAATGGAAGTTGAACGGGTTACAGTTAAATCGTACCGGTTCAAAGGGTACCGCATTTTTACGCAAATAAAAAGGAAAACTGTTTCCGAGGAAAAAGAATGAATACTGTTATTGTGGCAAAAAGAATGAATGTTGTTATCGGGGGAAAAATATGATTGCGTTCACGAAACGAGGAATAACAATGAAATGAAAGATTTACAAATAACGATGAAATTAAATAGAAAGATTTTTTATGAACGATGAATGATTATCGTTATGGAGCGCGTGAATATCACATATCTAGTATAATATGTGATCATGGATACGAAAGTGGTACAAGTCAATCACTCGTTCAGCGAAGAGAGCCACAAGTAGTACGAGTCAATCATTCGGTCCGATAACAGTTCTGCAGACAACACAAGCCATTGAATCATTGAAATAGCGGTTGTACAATTAGTACAAGTCAATCTAGTATTTAGATAACAGTTCTGAAAGTAGAACAGATCAATCAAACGTTGGAGAGATAGTTCTATGTTCCGCGTAAGTCAATCTTTCGATTTGATAGCGGTTCTACGAACACTGTTACTCAATGAATCACTTAGATTTTAGTTGTGTAGGTTGCACGGGTCGATCATTGGTGCAGATAAATTTTACCTTCGACAGAAATCAAACATTTGTTTGGCTAACAGTTTTACGAGCAGTGCAAGTCAGTCGATCGTTCAAGTAACAGTTCTATAAGTAACACGAGTCAACCACCCACTCGGTTAACGCATCTGCAAATAGTAAAAGTCAATGAGTCGGTTAATAGTACTGTAAAAGTCGATCGGTGGTTCAAGTGTCAAGTTTTACGAGCGTCGGAGATCAATAATTCGTTCACATCATCGTGTTGCAAGTAGTGCAAGTCATCCGTTTGTTTCACACGATTATAAGTCCAAAGATTAAAAGACTAAATGTGAATACTAAATGCAAATGATAATTATACAAGTAGTAAAAATCAATAAAACGATCATATAATTGTATTCCCAATGGTAGAGTCAATCGATCGATCAACAATTCGACGAGCAATAAAATTCATTCGATCTTTTCGATAACAGTTTTAGAAGTACTTTGAGACAGTTATTCGTTACGACGACGGTTCTGTAATCGATAGAGTTCAATCGAGTCTGCGGGTCACGGTTCTACAAGTAGTACAAGTCGATCATTTATTTATCCAACAGTTCTACAATTCAATTGGATCGTACATTACTACAAGTAGCATAAGTCGATTAATCGCCCACCAAAGCAATAAACTCGAGCTATAAAACTCAATCAATACTCCAATAACAGTTTTACAAGTAGTACAATCATTATTTATGCACCAATTCTACAAGTCAATTGAACCATATATTACTACAAGTATTGTAATTTGATTAATTGTTCACCTAAGAGTTCAACAAGCAAACGAAACTCAACCAATACTCCAGATAATAGTTTTACAAGTAATGCAACCATTTATTCATGCACCAATTCTATAAGTCAATTGGACCATACATTACTACAAGTATCGTAATTCGATTAATTGCCCACCTAAGAGTTCTACAAGCAAACGAAACTCAATCAATACTCCAGATAACAGTTTTACAAGTAGTATTGAATCACTATTTATCCAACATTCCTACTAGTCAATTGGACCATAGATTACTAAAAGTATCGTAATTCGATTAACTGCCCACCTAAGAGTTCTACAAGCAACGAAACTCAATCAATACTCCAGATAATAGTTTTACTAGTAGTGCAACCATTTATTTGTCCGACAGTTCTACAAGTTAATTGTACCATACATTACTATAAGTATCGTAAGTCGATTAATCATACACCTACGAGTTCACCAAGTAAAACTCAATCGATCCTCGAGATAACAATATGAGAAGTAGTACAAGTCAATAATACGTTCGATAACAATTCTGCAAGTAATGAAAGAGAATCTTCCGACGTAATAACCTATCTGCGATCGACATAAGCGAATCAATCAACGGTTCAGCGAGCGAGGAAAAGCGAATCGTCAGTGCAAGTGGTATAACAAATGGTAAAACGGTTTCGCTAGTGGTGCGAGTCAGCCATTAGCTCACCCGACGAATTATCAATCGACGAACATTGTATCGGGCGCTCGAAGAAATTCGATCACGTCACGTGTTCGAGGCGTGTAAACGCTTCGAAACGATTTAACTTTCGATCGCGGCTTCGGCATCATAGAACGATGCCGTTTCAAATGTTTCGGGAAGTTGGAGTACTTTCGCGGACAAAGACGATCCAGCAAAGTGGAAGGGCAAGCAACACGGTTCGTGAAAGTGGCGGAATGCCAAACGATATATATACATATCGTTGCGAACGGGATCGTGCATAAGTTTCGGAATAAAGCTATCTTATAATCCGTTCTCTGCTCATCCTGCGAGAAACAAAGGATCGCCTCCGGCCACCAACCACTTGATCGATTGCATTTAATGTCCTTCTTCGCCGCGGAACATTCAAAGTTTTGATTTGTATGGTCCTTTGTTAACTCTTCAACCGACGCATCGATTTTTATACGCTCTTAAAGTAACCGGTACACATACAATCACACTTCGGTAGTACCCGCGTTTCTTTCCTTCATGGGGAGACATATTACGGCGAGGGACGAAAGTGTTCTTACACTTGGAACGTAGAAATAATGTTAGGTCATAGAATACATATTGCAGCCAAAGGATTAGTAGTGTGTTCGATAAATGCATTTTGATTCTTAAAATTATTTTTTTCTTCAATGTCGTCCAACTTGTAAAATTATTTGATACATTGACTTTGAATAAATTCAAATTGAATGTGATACATAAGTTGAAATAAAAATTTCGTAGTTAATGGGTGAAGTATGTTTAACCACTTGTGGTACGATTTGTTCGGCAAGCGCGTCAGACATAATGAATTATTAATTGCTACATTATTAAGGTTTCTAAAGAAAGTTCAAATGTACTTGTATTGTTTAGAATCCACATCTACGACACAGATACTTTTCTCCTTTCAAGGCTCGAATTCTCAGATTGTTAAACTTGCAAAGTTACTTTGAAATCTTGAACAAGAGATCTTTAACAAAGCGTGGAAAGATCAACAACTTTTCCACAATACATTCTAAATCTTTAAGCTTGTAAATTTTATTTGTCTATGATCTAACGGTTAAAGTGGTCCGCACTTAGCAGATCATGCACATTTACGGTGCATCCTGAGCGAGTTAATTAAAACACTCTCCACTTCCGTTGAAATTATATAAGTGCTGGTGTCTTGTTAATGTTCACACGGTCACGTAATGCGTAAAGTTGCACCCTGAATTTCTTTAGAGCCACGTTGATTCGGTCGCCAGTAGCCAGGACAGAGTAGCCATAGGAGCCGTCGGTATTCCTTGAAGGGGTCTACCCTGTTTAATCTTCTCGTCTTAGTTTTGTCGTCTTCAAACTTTCCACCTTTGTCGTTTTTACTCCCTTCGCACCCCTCGTCACACCCTTTGACTCCTCGCTTTTGTCCTCTTAACTATCATCGTCTGCCTCTCGACTTCTGACCTCGTACTACATTTTCTCGTGTTGCCCGTTTCACTGATAATATCTGCTTACTGTCCCCTGTCACGTTTGAACTTTACACCGAGACCAATGCTATCAACGATTAATGGTGCAAATGTTACGGCCTGTAATCTCGCTTCCTCCTCGAACGTCACAAACGACCCGGCGAATCGACCGTCTAACTTTGTCGGTTCGCAAAATTTCTGACTTCCTTATTTTGTAAGACCCGAATCATTCCCTTCAACTTTCGAAAACTTGAATGTGCACACTGACGAATTTTCGAAGGATTTTAATTCTCCAATGATCAGACTTTCGAGAAGGTCGGTTTTTCAAATGTAAATATCTTCCGAGGTATTGACAAATTTTCAAAGGATTCAAGTTATGCAATGTCCAAATATCTAAATGCTGAACTCATCCATATGATCAATTTTCAAAGGATTCAAATTCTGCAATGTGTAAATGTTTAGAAGGTTATGTTTTCGAATGGAAAAGTCTTCAAAAGTTTCAAATTGTCGAATATCCAAATGTCCAAAAGTTCACATCTTCGAATTGACAAGTTTTCAAAGGACTCAAATTCTGCAATGTCCAAATGTCCAAAAGCTCCTTTCTTTGTATTGACAAATTTTTAAAAGTTTCAAATTCTGCAATGCCCAAATGTCCAAAAGCTCCCATCTTCGAATTGGCAAATTTTCAAAGGATTCATATCCTGTAATGTGTAAATGTCTAAAAGCTCATATCTTTCAAATTCGCAAATATGCAATTTTCCAAAAGCTCCGATCATCAAACTGACAAATTCGCAAAGTATTTAAATTCTCGAATACCCAAATTTATACCCAAACCCTCAAATTATCAAATTTCCTACGTTTCCGAATATCCAGAACCGCAAAAATCCATATCAGCAGATTGTCAAGCTCTCGTCCGAATTCGAGAACGGAACATTTCGCTTTGCGTCCAAGTTCGGAACTTTTAATTAGTATCGAAAATATACTCATTCGTCCGAGTGGTTCACGATGTCGCTCGTAAATATACTTTTGTGTTTGTGGAAGGTGGTTCGCGTGGTCAGTAAAATTTATCGCGGCTTTTCTAATCTGTGTATCGTAAATTACAATCCACCGCGGATGCATTCATCCTTGCGGACGAGATCGTTGCAATTTCCGGCGGAATCGCGTACAGATTCGCCTGTGCTCGCATTAGAGTCGCAATTAACAATTAATCGCCGCGTAGTTGTGATTGCGGGCTTTATTAAACGCGTGCAGTTCGATCAATTCGTTCGATCAACATTCCAGACACCACGACTCGGCGATACACATTTTCGTAATGGAATTCGCGTTGTTTGACATTTTTACGATTTGGTCTTTTTCCAAAATTCGACCTGTTTGGTTTGCAGAGACAGAATTTATTGCTTGGACCGGCAAAATCGATATTCGTTAACAATTCCTTCATTTCCTACGTTATTTCACCAGAATATTCCACAAATTCAACGAATAACGTTGCAGCTTGAAAATCGTAATGTCCGAAATGAAGCATGAATTTGTGTCCAATAAATTTTTATATACAGCGAGGGATAATGATATTCGTACACTTGAAATGTAGAAATACAAATAATATTTTCTCTATTTTTAATTATGTTTGAACATGCAGGTGCTTCGTATCAAATGACAACGACGTTATTATCCAACACATATAAAAATCTCAAAATGGTAGTTACAGTGAAGGACAAAATTATTCGTACACTTGGAATGTAAAAATAAATACAACAATGTTTTGTATGTTATTAATCCTCACTGAAAGATGAAGGATTTTTGTTCAAGTGTTGCAAGTAATATTTAAATTTGAGTGATATTAGAAATAGTAAGATGGACATGCAGTTAATAATCGTCTGAAGTTATCTAAGTGTTATTTATGCAAAATTGAGAAACAAAATGTATGAAGTTTGTCTCTTCAAGTTTCTACGTAATTTAATGTAAACGATAGAAGTAATCGACGTTTACATCGAGCATTTTGCATTTCAAACGTTATTTCACAGGACGTTTCCCTGTTTGTCGGGTGTCGCGTTTTTATCAAGGAACGAGAGGAAGTTTGGAGGGAGACGGATTAGCCGGAAAAGAAACAGTTTCGAGCAGTTTTTGCTGCTTGTTTTCCCTCGAGACGAAGACGTCACCCAAAGCTGCGAGCTCAAGGCGGCGAGAAATCTTTCAAGGACCATAGAATGTGGGTCAACGCATATCCAGTATTCGCATTCGTGATATTTTTCGGTAATGGCGGCGCCATGATCGCGCGTTACGAAAACACGCTCCATAAACGTTACCCAACAGACATCAATTTTACCTCATAGCGTTAAAATCGGAGCTGCAGGTCGAATTGACAAATTTTCAAAGGATTCAAATTCTGCAATGTGTACATGTGTAAAAATCCGTATCTTTAAATGGAAACATCTTCAAACATATCAAATTTTCGAATATTCACATGTCCAAAAGATCGGATCTAGAAATTGACAAATTTTCAAAGGATTCAAATTCTACAATGTGGAAATGTCCAAAAACTCGGACCTCGAAATAGACAAATTTCCGAAGGATGCAAATTCTGGAACGTGTAAATGTGCAAAAAAGCTCGTATCTTCGAATGAATAAATCTTCAAAAAATTCAAATTCTCGAATAACTAAATTTTCAGAAGCTCAGATCTCGAATTTGACAAATTTTCAAAGGGTCAAAATTCTCGAATATACAAATGTCTAAAAATTCGAATATTCGAATGAAGAAAGCTTCAAAAGTGTTGCATTCTAAAATATCTAAATTTCCAAAAGCTCAGATCTCGAATTTGACAAATTTTCAAAGGGTCAAAATTCTCAAATATCCGAATCTCTAAAAATCCGAATATTCTTCAAAAAGCTTCAATAGTTTCGAATTCCCCAATATCTAAATTTCCAAAAGCTCAGATGTTGAAATCGACAAATTTTCAAAGGATCCAAATTCTGGAGCGCTAAAATCGGAGCTGCAGATCGATTACGCTTTCAGGACGAACTTCTTCGCGTCCAACACGCGTGTCGTTTTTTTTCGCGATTCGTACTCTTATCGATGCCGTTCGACAACTATATACGAGAGCTTGCATTTGTATCCTCTCAACGAGGATGTTCGGAGAGCTTTTAGCCGCCGTCGTTCGTATACGTTACTACGAGATGTTTTATGTTCGAGAGGTTGAATTGTAAAACGGGAAGAAGGATAGCGGAAAAATTGCATTTTCGGAAACTTGTACGATAAAAGTATCGATGACGAGGAAAAATATTCGTGTGAATTTTATGTGCACAGGAGAATTGTTGTTTTATCAGGAAGCGTACAAAGAGCATAAAAATAATCGTATTTAGCTTGTTGCGAATAAAAGCTCGCGGATATCGACTTTTTGCGATGTTAAAATATCTACATGTTGTACACCAATATTTGCATAACTTAATATACGAAATTTTTTTATGAAATATTTGCATGAACAGTGTTATATATTTAGATGAAATATTAACGTAAGACAATGTTGCATTATCATATCAAGTATTAACATACAATAGTGTTCTATGTTTGTATGAAACATTAACGAATAATAATGTTGCACTTTTGTATAAAATACAAACAATATCATACATCTATGAAAAATATTGACATGTTATGGATATTAAAATGAGCGCATTTTAGGAACAAATTGAACACAGTTCAGCGTCCTGTGAATAATTTGCAGAAACTAATCAGCAGGTGAATACCATAAGAGTTTTAACGACCAAAAATATATTCCAATTACTAGCGCAACAATTTAACGACGACACTGAATCCATAATGTTTTAACAGGCTCGAATACCCATATAATGTAAATGGTTATCCCTCCTGTGGTTTCGTTACGGTGTCCTTGCTTGCGGTTTCCGCTGTTTCAGGCTCGTATAAATTAAACAAACACCGTCTATTCGGTCGGTATCCTTTCATTTTAATAAACCCGCGGATTCGTTGTTTCTCGTTTGCGTTAATCGATCTCGCAAATTAAACCATTCTCGTTTCAATAATAATCCACATTTATCGCGCAGCTTAATACCGTTTCTTACGGCAGGAAATGAAACGGTATTTCGCACGGGCGATTTAAAACCTATATCCCCAATAAAATTCATGCCATTATGTAAATTACTTTGATAACGATTACACTTCTAAATCAATAAATTACTAATTTATTACACTTCACTGTAAGAAAATAACCAGTATGTATAGAACACCGATTGATACAACTGATACATCGATTAATACAACTGATACATCAGTTCAATCATTAATATTGAGCACGGTTCAAAATGCAGTACCAAAAAACACCAGATTTGCACTCCTTAATTTCTTTTTCTTGTCAAGAAATGAGTTTCCATTAAAGTGAACTGTGAACCATGTCCTGAATGTTCGGGATGACTAAAAAATATATTGTTAATTTATTACAAGTGACAAAGAAATGAAAATATATTCAAGCTATTTATCTGAATTATTGTTACGAGCCAAAGGAAATGCTACGTCGAACCTAACACGACATAAGTGTGCTAGTGTGTCAATAAAAATAAAATCATTAAATACAGCTAGTTTTCGAACACGAGAAAGGAATGGAAACGTTATGGCAGAATAACGATAAAAACGATCAAATATGCTGATACAAAGAGTTACAACGGACGATAAATTGTAGCAAGAAATTACTAGATATGAGGTTTACTGGTGGCAAAAATTGTGACAATCAAGGGAGCGCAGTACAGCAAGGTCGAAGTGCAGTTAAACTTGTTGGAAGTACAACTACATCCCTCTCTCACCATCGGCACGGGCATGAATGGCTGCTGAGAGATACCCTTTCAGCTTTTAGAAGCGACAACTCGTGACAAACGTCTTTATATCTTCGAGCGGCTTTAGAATCTTCGCGACGGCCTTTTAGAGACACGCTACTTGCCTAACAAGTTTTGACGGTGAATCCTGAACGGTTCGCTTACAAACGCGCAATCGTAAACATATTCCGTGGAGATCGGTATGGGTGCACGTACGGCTTTCGCGACGAGCTAAAGTTTTGTCAGAAAATTGCGCGAAATACGGTGTTCCACTGTTGAACGTTCGAGGTTGGGTAATTTGGTTAATTGCGACGATGGGGATACGAGAATTTGCGGACTTTGGGGATTGTGGATTTTGGAAATTACGGATTTCGGGATTTGAGCGGCGAAATATTCAGGGAACTTCGAATTGGAGGATTTGAGAATTTAATGATTGTGGAAATATTAGAACCAACGAGAAATTACCTGCTGATATTAAACAGTGTTGAATGACAAAAGACATATAAAAATAATTTATCTTAAGGAACACGAAATAATTGATGATGCCTAAGATAAAGTTCCATTTAGAAAATAAATGATTGATATATAGATGTAAACTAGTGATACATGTAAAAGACGATGTAGTGTAACTCAAAATGTAGGAACATAACTATGTATCTAAATGTGTTCCCTAATGGCTAAAAAACTGATGCGATATTAAATAAATCAATAAAAAAAAGGATTGTGAAATTTGGGAAGTGGGGGAATATGAGAATATGAAATTTGCGGATTTGGAGATTTGAGGGTCGATGTATTTAGGGTACTTGTGAATGCCAGAATTTGAGAATTTGAGAAATCTGGAATCTGAGATTTGGGAAATGTTGCCGCAAACTCGCGGATATGAGAATTTGTGGAATTTGTGAATTACTGATCTGGAAATTTAAAATCGAGACATTTAGAGAACTTGCTAATTTGAGAATTTTGGAATTTTTAAATTTTAGAACTGTGGAACTTGTGAACTGGAAAATATGGAAGTAGAGAATTTGTGTATTCGGAATACAAAATAAATCACAGGTTTGTGACTTCAGTGGTCGAAGAATGTTAGTTCGGGGAACTTGAAGAATCGAGAAATAGGAACACTGAAGTTTGAGCTTCCAAAAATTTGATGATCTCGGAATTTGGTGAATTGGAAACATGCAGATACAGAGAACTTGAAAATTTAGAAATTAAATTTGAAATTCTATATCACTGAGAACATTCCATTTAAGGAATTTGGTGATTTGACAATCTGTGGATTTAAGAAACCTATAAAATTAGGAATTCGGGAATCAAGAAATCCGAGAATTTGTAAACCACACTCGATTTTGAGATTTGAGGATATAGAAATGTACAATTATTTAAAAAAAAAGGTTCAGTCGACTCACCGGCGACCCTCGCTTCTTTACACGCCTCGTACATGTCCTGCTTAATTTCAGGATTGTCATCTGCAATAGTTTCGCCAACGGTGACGAATCTTTCGACGGCCAGGTTTACAGCTTGGCCGACTCTGGCAACCGCACGGAGACTCCGGTCCGAGCATAGCGGACGTTCCCTGTGCGACACTAACGTGGAGATCTGCAAAATGAATGAAAATCGATGAAAAAATTATCCAGAAACAATCACTTTTTACAAAAGCAATCATATCCCTAAACACAGTAGCTTACGAGCATCTAATCACTCATGTTACGTCGCTATAAATCGGAATAACTTTGACCAGATGAACTCTGGTCCAAAATGTAAAACATAATCATTCTTGATCTTACAGAATGTCTTGATGTTACAAATTTGTAAATCATCGAGCTGGTACTTCAAATGTAATTTCTCAAGTTACTTCAATAATTCTCACCGCTTGAGCCTTTACAATTTCGTGCTGTTGTAATAATTTATTATTGCAATAATTAACAGCAAACTCGAAAGTGATTGCATTCATCGATACAGGGTCACTTCGATTTCGACAAAGTTATTCCAACTTTTCACGCAACAAATGTATACCGCTCTATCTAGTATTTGGTTTTTTAAAGCCACAACGGTTGTCGCAAAAAAAAAAAGATGATCGTAATTAGCCCCGCACGATATGCAACTACCGTTCTTAATTACGAACGACGAGTAAAGAGTATTTCTACCCCAATTGTCGAGTCACCAATCCCGGAGCACCATCAATTTCGAAATAACTGCACACAAAACAACGTAAAACGTGCGTCACGGAGAGGAAGAGCTCATTATTAAACGAGTTCGAGTCGGTTCTAATTAACGAAGCATCCCGCGATGCGTTATTTCCGAGGGGGAAGAAAAACGAACGTGTTTGGTGCCTCGTGAAACCTTGTATCGTTCGTGATGGAAAGCCATGCCTCGAATTGTATGGTCCACTGTTTAACCACCGGGCGAAACCCACCCCCTTGTTCTTTCGCCGGAAAGAACAGGGGTGTATTCAAGAAAACTGTATGCCGGTAACTCTGTTAACTCGCCTCTAGCTACAGGGCTCACGAGGTTGCAGTCATCCTATGCAACTCACTTTCAACACGATGAGACAATGCATTTACCCGCCACCTGTTTTTAACGAGTTCATTGCCGCGGGGGTGTACGGCGACCGACATGACGACTTTTATTTAATGATGGTCAGGATAAAGACAGGAGAGAGTTCGGGGTCATAGAAATTGGATTTGGAAGATCGGGGGCGAGCTGGAGCCGGGTAATATAACGCGCGGTGATATAGCGAGGAATGGCGTAATGCGGAGTGGTTCGATTTAGGAGTGTGGAGATTTGTGGCGTAGAAATCTCATATGTACAAATTCGATGCGTAGAAATCCCACACATGGTATTTCGACGCAAAGAAATTTCACATGGAGTAATTTCACGCGTGGCGATTCTACATGTGGTGCTTCAACGCATAGAAATCTCATATGTGGTAATTTCACGCATGGTGATACTACGCGTAGAAATTCCACACGCGATGATTCGACGCGCAGAAATCTCACATGTGGTAATTTCACGCGTGGTGATACTAAGTCTGCTAATTCGGCGCATGCGGGTTTATACGCGTGGAAACCTCACACGTGGTAATTTGAAGAGTCTGGATTCGACGTGTGGTAATTTTACGCGTTGTGATTCTACATGTGGTTACTCGACGCGTGGAAATCTTTCGCGTGGAAATTTGACGCGTGGTGATTCGATGCAAAGAAATTTCACATGTGGTAATTTCACGCGTGGCGATTCTACATGTGGTGCTTCAACGCATAGAAATCTCATATGTGGTAATTTCACGCGTGGTGATACTGCGTGTGCTAATTCGGCGCGTGCGGGTTTATACGCGTGGAAACCTCACACGTGGTAATTTGAATAGTCTGGATTCGATGTGTGGTAATTTTACGTGTTGTGATTCTACATGTGGTTACTCGACGCGTGGAAATCTTTCGCGTGTAAATTTGACGCGTGGTGATTATACGCGTAAAAATCTCACATGTGATGTTCCGTCGCGTAGCGGCTGACGCGTAAAAATTTCACACATGGTTATTTGACGCAATAAAATCCAACATGCGGTGATTTCTTATATTGCAGACTAACACGTGTTAGTTTATAGCGTTCGAATTTGTCGCACGATAGTTTCACTCATTGAAATATAACATATTCCAACTTCACATACTGGTTTCCACCGCGTAATGATCAAACACATACTAACCACATGGTGATCTAACTCGTTAAAATAGACTGCGTGACAACATGATGCGTCGTAACCTCATAGTAAAGCGCGTAACGATACAACGCGTGACAGCATAACGCACAGCAATCTCCGAAGTAGCTAACAAATAGCCCTTCTGCTCGTAATTACGGCAATTAATAACGGATACAACTGCTTACCGGTATTGTTTTCACCATAAAACTTTGCGCGTTAAACGATCGCAGTTTCTCGCGCAAAAAGAATGAAGCAAAGCTAAGGCGTTCGCGGATCCGCGCAACCAAAAGATCCTTAAGAAACACGCACAAAGGATGAAAAATGGGGGCAGATGCGGCGATCGCGAGTAAAGGGATAACAGGCAAATGCAAGGATGAAATAGCGATAAAGGGGGAAAAAAAGAAACGGACGAAGAAAACGAACGATCGGGTAAAGACCGTGGCATTTGTTAGGGGAGCGAAGGGGGTTGACAGCGACGGAAGAACCGGAAGGGAAGTTGACAGCGCGGAACGCGGGGGAGGGTTGGAAATATCGAGAAAAGGACGGATTCAAAGGTATTGTTTCGCCAAGTGAATGCGTACAATCGAATGAACGCACACACACGTGCACACATACGTCCGTGTACCTCTACACCAGCCATTTCCACACCCACATTTCGTTCTGTTCATGGGTTGGACCCATTGTCAAATGTCGCGTGTCAAAGCGAAAGCAACCGAGTTATACAGATCTGTGTCTGTGTAAGTAAATTTCTTTTTTTTTAACGAAACTAGGATCGTTATTTGTACTTGGATACGTAGACACAATCTACGTTTGTTGAACAAAAAAGATGAACAAATGGGTTAACATCGTTTGGGGGAGTAAAAATAAACTGTGTCGGAATAAAATATCTATTCGAATCTTAATGTCAAACATGAAGACGAATCGCGAATATGGTATTGATATGTGGTGATCATTTTAAACTTTCATAATTTTAAGGATGTCCATATGTATACATACAGTGTGTATATACAATTGGCTAATTGTACAGGCTGTATGTATACACAATTATTAAACGGCATAATAAACGATTCAGTTAAAATAACTTAATTAACTCAACTTGCTAATTTACATACCGTATATATGTATATATATGTATATATATATATATATATATATATATATATATATATATATATAGTATATATAGTATATATATATAGTATATATATATATATAGTATATGTATGTTCATATAGTATACGTACATGTAGTATACACTATACATATATGTATATATACAATATCAATAAATAACCACATCCTTAAAATTACAGAAGTTTAAAATGATCATGACATATCAGTACCATACTGTATGCATAAACAGGCTAATGTGTAATACATACTGCACGTATAAATAGACTTATCGTCACATGAAAATGGTTAATATGTCAATCTAACGTTCACCAATTCTACTTATTAAATTGTACAACAAAAGATGGACATTTTATCGAAACATACAGTAAAGTAAATGCAATTAATTAAATATAACCTTTATCCGGGTATGGAAGTGATATAACTTTCACTCGATTTGGAGATACGTGTACCATGTGAGTACGCGTGTCCGTGTGTGCAAACAGGTACATTTTTTTCGTTTCATCCAGGGCAGGACTTGTTCCATCTCATTCGGCAAGCAAGTAGAAAATTTTAATATCACCGCGGGAAAAAATGAGAGACTGCCCAAACAATGACATGCAAAAGTCGTAGGATAGGGGGGATGGGAGAAGCTTTTTCGTTTATTTTCGGCGTAAACCACCCTCCGGCACAGATGTTCCCACGCGATTGCTACACGAGAAAACCACTAACGTATCTCGACGATGAATTTTGAATGCTGTTTATCTGTATCGCCGACCCTCTTCACGCGATTCGTGCTACTCTGATGGAATCACAAGTATGCGTTCCAGCGAAACGTTTTGCCTAGAAAGATGTAGGGGAATCGCTGGCAATTATGGGTTTGCTACTTCGCGACAGAAACGGGACATAAAAATTTAGGGATATAGGAATTCGATGGGACGGCACGTGGGCGATATAGAAAGGGGATTCGAGAATTCGGGGATATGATTATTTCCTGATGGGAGAATTTGCGGACGCGGGAATACGTGGAAAATGAAATGTGGGGGTATGTAAATTTGGAAATGTAGGAATTCGGAAACTGGAGAATCCGGGTATTGAAAATTTTGGGGAAATAGATATTCGAGAATAGAGAAACCTGGTGATACGTGCAGTTGGAGATACGATATGTAGAGAATCTGGGGATATAGAAACTTAGGAGTTTGGATACATCAAAATCTAGGGATATAGGAATTTCGCGGTGCATCGGAAACGTGAAAATTCGCAAATATCAAAATTTGAGACTTAAGAGTTTCAGGACATGGAAATTTAGAGACATGTGAAAAATCGAGAATGTGAAAATCTTCATATGTAAAAGTTTGCAATCACAAAAATCTGTAAATGCAAACTACTTTCATGAATGTCAATAAAGGAATCATAAAAATTATGACTGTGATCTCTCAACTTGGAAAAACTGATCGAGTCTCTGACCAACACAAACATGTATCATGTATGGATATGTTAATGTCAACATCTATGTGTAGACACATTAATGAAGACATAGGTAATGCAGAATATTTCAAGTTTTTATAAGCAGAAACGTGGAATGTATTCTCGATAAATTCTAATTCTATAAATATTCCGTCTCGCGTGACTTTTAATCTTTCGTATTTTCTGACACCACGATGAAAAGTTCGCATGGTAACTACGGTGGTGCAAGACAGGAGCTTATAAATTTATTAGTTCAATATAAGGAGGCTACACGACCCACGAGGTACGCAGAACAAATTCTTGGAATAAGTTCATCGTTCTTGCGGGGTAAAGTTATTGTCACACACGATAGTACGGCGAAAACCACACGTGGTTGGCTTAGTTCGACGTAAATTTCCGGCAGCTATTAAGAAATTAATTTCGGGCGATTAATTGACTTGCTGATATCTCGTTAGCGTATAGAATTAATTTGTTTCGTTGTAAACGCAGCGTGCAAAATATCCCCATGAAACACGATACTCATAATGTGCAGGAATAATTATCCGTAAAATTAAAAGTACGGTATAGTGAATTAATTATGGTACGAATTGTTAAATTAAATTTGCGAATATCCCGTACGTCCTCGGTCCAAAAATTATTATGTATTTAAGAAGAAAATAATTTACTCCGATAACGTATTTACCGAATTCATTAACATTCCCACGAATGGATTAATTGGTTGAGAAAACAGAGATTTTCATTTCTGGTCGATTTAACGAAAAGCACGAAGGCTGACATTTTCGACGACGCGTTTTGCGATATAAAATGTCACGACCTCGAAAATTATCACGGCACATTTGTCGGTCACGTGGATGGCGTTATTAATCCGAATTTAATACAACGGGGGGTGACATCCCAGCGATATTCTAAATTAGGACGGAAAGAAGTCGTGGGAGATGAAATTATGCGAGTCGAGATATCGAGCCGAGCAATGAAAACCCGTTTCACCGTGAAACGAGGCAAAATTCACGAATTTATCCAAGACCTTCGCGGAACACTACGAAATTTCTTTCTACAAACAGATTTCTGGAGCTCTCCTCCGGTAATTAATTTTTTTACCCCTCCGGCTGACACGTTATTCCGGCACCTTGCTCATGAATTTTCGCCCTTGACAATTCTGTATTTTTTTTTCCTGCAAGAAAATCTCGGCTACTCGTGCCACCGCGGTACAATTAGCAAACGCGTTAATTAATACATGCAGCGTGCAACACCGGCCGCGTTATGCAAATCCCGTTACTTTGCATAATAAGTGATAAACGTGGCGCAATAGTAGATAATTGAGGTTGGTGTGAACAGTGATTTAATTTATAAACAGCGGAACGAACTCCTGGAGCTCCAATGCTAAGAGCAAACAACTAGGTCGGGTGTGACCCACGCTAAGATCATCATTATGATTTCTCTTGCTTGTTCTTTCAGGGTAGTTTCTCGCTATATTGCCGATTCTGTACTCCGATACGACTTTTCGTAACTTCGTCATTTTATTAGAATATATATTAGCAACAGTTATGATCAATATCGGTTTTTCATTAAATAATCATGGGTATGATTACAAATGATATATATATTCACAAATAGTGAAATTGAAAAATTTGTAAATAAAGGAGCGATTGATTACGTTTGTAATACTAATTGCTAGTGACTAATACCGTGTATAATATTAATTAGAAATAATTGATATCGTGTATATTATTAATTAAGGACAATTAATTACATGACATAGTTTAATAATATTTGATAAATGTATAATATTAAAAATATTAAGGAAGTGAATTTGTCTGTTAATTTGTCAGTGATTGTTGAATTATTTTTTCGATCGATGTTCAGCGTACTATTAATAGCAGAGGAATTTGCACACAAAATGAACGATGGCGTGATAAATGAAACATGTTACAACGGGACCAAGAGGAAACGAAAGTTAAAACTATACCACCTGCAGCGTTTGTGTGAAGCCGCTTCAATTTATCGTGGAAAGACGAACCTTGTTGTGTCGGTTAGTTGAAAAAAGGTAGTGAATATTCAATTCGGTGTTAATTAGAAGCGCGACGAACTCTCAAAGCAAGATGTCGCGTGCATGTAAACCACCCTGATGTCCATTCAACTTTTAAATATACTTTGTTCGCTCTTGATAATCGAATACTGTATTTCTTGGATTATTTATAGCATTTTCATAATACATACATAGATTTATTATATTCCCGTTTTCAATTCGCACACTTTCAAGTTTCGAAGATATATGGACTCTCAAATTTTTAAATATGCAAAATGTAGAATGCTGAGAAAAAATTTTATTTGTCTATTTTTGGAGTGAAAAATAAAAACCTTCGACTGTATATTCCATAGTGTTCATCGGAATATCTTTAGAAGATATACGTTTATTATTATTATTTGGTTTAGGGTTTAGACATCGTCACCCAACACTTTCATTTGACTGCATATTCCACAATATTCATCTGGATACCTAAAAAAATAGATGTTTCGTTAAAAAAAAAATAAAAGGAGGATCTCTGTTGAATCTCGAAGACGAGATTCTGTCACGTAGCTAGACAAGATATGGTGCTGCCTAACAAAACCAAGCTAAGCCAAACAAAATTTTTATCCGCGTCGTTATTTCTCAAAAAAGAATAAACGAATAAATTTAGAGTATTCGTTTGTTATTTCGGAATGCCCCTATCTGGTCGTTCTGGGCAACATCACGATATCGAACGTTCGAAAACAGTTTTGAAAATGTGTTTATCGGACAGCGAGAAAATAGGACACCGTGCGTGTTTGAACGTTCGGCGAATTAACGAGTTAACGAGACTGAGGAACACCTCTGGGAAGCTTCTTCGTTCCTGAAGGAACGAGGGGGGAGGTGAATTAATAATCTTAATAAACCCGTCACATTATTTCGCGAGGTGGCACAACGAACGGTAGATAAATAATGCCCATGTAACAAAAGATCGTTGAAGTGTGCCGTAGAAATAGGTGGACGCAGTTGGCGAGGGTGAAATAGCGAAAGGAGGAAGCTCTGTGACGGATAGCATGAACGGTGTAAAGGCATAGCTCATGCATCTTTTATGAGGGTAGAAACCTGGGTATGTCCCCTGCGACGTCGCTAGTAATCGCATGATACCTTCAAGTGCCAGAGAAGAGGGTACGAGATAAAAATCAAGAGGAAATGACGAAGGTTAGATCGTGTACGTGACGATGGTCAATCGCACGGTTTGATTACGTGTAATTAATTGACTTCGTGCGAAGATGTCACACGTATCAAAGTGACACGTTCGCGTTTCTGTATTTCGACCTGGTGTTCGGACGTTTCAACGTTTGGTGTTGGAGGTTGGGAAGCTTTGATATCTTGAGAATTGTTAGATGTTAGGCGAATGTAAGTGTTAGGCAACGATGTCTATAATCCCTGATTAAATAATAATAATAAAGGTGCATCTTTTCAGACATCCAGATGAATACTGCGAAATATACAGCGAAAGGAAAGTATTGGGTTACGGTGTCTCTAATCACCGACTAATTTAAACGAATATCGAACAGGCGTACCATAATTCTGGCGTCTCTTAATCAGAAGTTGGCGAATAAAGTGGAGGGGCCGGTGTCTTACTAAAACTCCCCACTCGAAAGACTTCAAAGACTTTATTCTTGCTTTATATTTCCGTCGAAGAAGTTCGTCAACTTTCTGCCCGGCTTCAAATTACAAATACTTCGGACGGAAAAGCGGAAATGAGCAACGTAATAGTAGCCTACTTTCGGCCGAGAAAGAACTCGATGGAGACAAAGCAACAATGCTTTTTTTTCCCGGGTAATTCTAATCGCAAAAACGTTTAACCTAATTCCGCAAGTCGGCGAAAACAGCGGAAAAGAAACGGAGACGGACGCGCAATTACATATGCATTTTACTCGTGTGTCTACATATATGGAATCGTTATGAGAGTTTTAAAAAGCAAGCAACAAACGTTCGAATCACAGTGGAAACGGTATCGATTTACACGATGCGAACCCGTATACGTTATGTACACATATTTTGGTGCGATTCGAGCTCGCTTTCGTTTTGGATCGAACGGAGGAACGCGAAAAACGTTTTTTCACAATTCGCGTAATCAGCGATCGCATAGTTCGACCCAATTCCGCTGGATGGAAAATTAGACCCGGGACGAATAAAAAAGC
Source organism: Coelioxys conoideus (assembly GCA_947623535.1). Taxonomy (NCBI): domain Eukaryota; kingdom Metazoa; phylum Arthropoda; class Insecta; order Hymenoptera; family Megachilidae; genus Coelioxys; species Coelioxys conoideus. Next base: position 6,508,127 of record OX392450.1, read on the forward strand.
TGGTTAAAGTGGATCAGGGATTTTCAAGCGGAAAATATTTCGGAAATTAATAAAATAAATTTCCTGCGAATTTATCAGTTTGGGATGAAAATCATTTTATTCCCTTCTGAGAACACTTTGATTAATAATTCACCGGGTTTCGTTGTTTTTCATTAAATAACAGCGGGATTAATTATCTTCCAATAAAATAATTTTTTTTATTTTATTTATGATATATGATATGATATATGATGTGATGTATGACATGATGTATGAAATGATATATGAAATGGTATATGAAATAATATATGAAATGATATATAAAAGAATGTATGAAATGATATACGAGATTATAAGTGATATAAGTGATATGATACATAATATGATATATGGTATGATATGTATACGTTATTATACATCTATCAATATGTACATATATTTATTATATTACATCATAAGAGATTATGATATAATATCATGAGAGATTATGATATAATATAAATGTCAGAATGTACGATGACCTTGGAATGCCACAGGAAATCACAGAAGGAGATATTTGCGATAGCTGCACTCGTCTTCTAGATGTTCCTCGAGGTTTATTGCAGTGTCGTTAAAGAATGAATCTCAAAGTACCGATCGTGGAGTTTCCTCATTTCGATTCGGGTTTGCAGGTGAAACGGTATCGAAATTGGACGAACGCGACGAGGAAAAGACGATTTGATCCAATTTCCTAGCCATCGAGAAAATAAACAGAACAGCAACGGGACAGCCGGTGCAATCCATTAATTCGCTCAAATGGGAACACGCGTGTTCAGTCGGTTTCGTTCGACTAAGTGGTGGATCGAGCGAAAAATTAGCCCGGAACGGATGATTTCCACGAAACGAAAATTAGGGAACCGATGGAGATGAATTACTCGGCCAATTTGTTTCTGTCGTGCACGGAAGTTGGATGTCTATCTCGGTCGTGTCGCTTGTTCGCGCAACCACGTCGCGGCACACGAAACCGTGAAACAAAAGGAGCAGATGGCAAACTTCGGTCCATTTCTGTCCGACTGCTTCATCAACTAACTATTCTGTCGTCAAGTTGAGTTTCGAAGAAGATGAATATCGAACCGAAAGATTCCTTCTTGCCTTCGAGAATGCAGCTGGTTCAAAAAGTACGCGAATTCCGATCGAAACCCGCAGAATTTGTTGATTCTTCATGTTCGAAGTTTTGAAACATCCTCGATAAAATGAATGATTCTTTGATATTCTCTTACGATTTTATGTTACATGCATATATGTCTAATACCACATGTGTTAAAATGTATTTTAACACTTATATTTTTCGATTTCAGACTTGTTTGATTGGATCATCGCTACTGGAGGTATCATAATCGAAATAAATTGACTAAGACGGAGTAAAAAGAATTAAAAGAAAATGTTATTTAACTGAACATTTTCATAGTAAGAAAATTACAACGAATAGATGTTTTATTTCAACGATATACATGTCTAATTTCACTTTTATGCGCTTTTATGCAGCGAACGAGAGGATGTTGAAAGAAACAGTAATAGGGTTAATTGTGCGATAAAAGTATGTAAGATGATAAAAACTACTGTCACGTTCACCGCTTGAACCGATTAACGTAATCACGGTTAATTCGCTCTCGAGATAATGCCTCTAGAATTTCGCGGAAACAAGATTACCATTTAATTAAAATCCTCTTTAAACTCGCCCCGTCCTTATTCACCGGTTTCGTTGGTATTCCAGCCAAGGGAAAACTACCCGTCAGTAGGATGACGATTTTGCATCATGCTCCGATTCACGATACTGCTATGTAAACAAAGATACATCGTGCAGGGTTAACGTAATCCGTTTATCCATGATTGGATTCCAAGTGATTCCGTAGATATGCCACGGAAGACGGTTCGTTGCCACTATAATGACCTGTACTGACTGGCAATCGATGCCACACCGACGATTCGATGAAATCGCACTCTCGCGATATGATCATTAACAAGGTAGACGCGTACTATGGCCACACGTTATATCACCGAGCGTTTTATCGCCATCGATCGCGTTAGCGTGTGTCGTGTCCTTAACGATGCGTTATCGCGCACCCGGATGCATATTCCGCGCGTTATATCGCCATATGAGGTATATTCCACGTGTTGTGTAGTTACGGGTGGTGTGTTCTATGTGTTGTATCAGTACGTGTAATATTTCCACGTGTTATATTGTCATACGTAGGATTTTTACGCGTCGATTGGGAAATCATGGGAATGCGTGGTACATTCTATGCGTTAGATCGCCACATGTGGTATTTCCGCGCGTAGATTTCCTATGCGTGATATACTCTACGCGTTAGATCACCATGCGTGGTATTTTCACACATTAGATCGCCACATGTGATATTTCCACGCGTAGATTTCCTATGCGTGGTATATTCCACACATAGATCGTCATGCGTGATATTTCTACACATTAATCTCCACATATGGTATTTCCGAGCGTAGATTTCCTATGTGTGATATATTCAACGCGTTAGATCGCCACATGTGGTATTTCCATGTGTGGCAATACGCCACGCGTGGGATTTTCATACGCAGATTTCCTATACGTGGTTTATTCTACGCATTAGATGGCCATACGTGATATGTCAGCGCTCTAAATCACCGCGCATGCAATTCTCGCGTTGTATCGCCGCGAACGGTATATTCCACGAGTTATATCGTCACTAGTGGTATTTCCAGGCATCGTATCGCCGCGCGATTCTACTTTGACTAATTGAGGCGTGAATGTCGTTAGAAATTTATCGATCGCGCGTGATAATTAAAGCAATGAATTCACAGAAATTGCTAATTACATTAGTGTATTTTTAGCACAGATCGATCTCTCCTGTTCGAGGGGTAATCGAAAGTTCATCGAAGAAGGAATAAGACGATTGTTTTAATACGCGGAACGAAAACGGATAATCGTTGAGATAGGATCTTTACAGCTCCCAGGATCATAGCTCACGATTAATCGATCCGCCGAGAACTCGGGAAATCCGACCAAAGAATTTTCACCCTAAAGATGTAATTTATATTAATATAATACAATCATCTAATCGAAGCCCGACGATTACGAAACATTCGTAGATGCCCGACGCAATTTCACGGCCTGCTAATTAATTAAGCGTCGTCGACAGCAAACGGAGTTTGTGTAACATTGTGTAAACACAATTGTGTAACGAAATTTTTGTTACACAACGATATTGTGCAACCAGAGGGAGGTGTTAATGCACGAAACAATCGTTTATCGAATCCGACACAGTTTCCCCGGTTGTTTATTACTCGCATCGAATGACTGAGATTTATGCGAGCGGTGTTTACCGACGGCAGATTGTAAAAATGCAATGTACCCGTCGATCGGTGGTAAAAGATTATATTAACAAGAGCGTCAACCACTCTCGCGTGTTATGCAGTTATAAACTCTAGCGAAAAACCCGATTCATTTTATCGCGTACACAACGCTCTCATCCATATTTAATCTCTCGATACATTACAAGGTAAGCTACCTTTCATGTCGGAACACATAAACGCGTAAGAACCTAACCATTCGAGTGAAAAATACATCTGAAAACTTATATGTTCGTTGTTCATTTCAATTCATATGTGAATTTTAACAGCGAACAAATGTTGTTTTTCATAATTGTCTCAAACTAATAGCTATTATGGAATTCATTTTGTCATATGATATAATACATGATATTTTATATGATATATAATACGATATGATGTATGAAATTATGTATAATATGATATGATACATGATATGATACATGATATGATATATGCTATGATACGTAATATGATACGTGTATTATATGTATATGTCAATATATGTCTATCAATATGTACATATATTTATTATATCACTTATTATATCGTAAGAGATTATGACGTAATATAAATGTCAGAATGTATGATGACCTCAGAATGCCACAGGAAATCACAAAATGCGGAAGACTAACAAGCCCCAAGTAAAAATAAACCGTGTAAAGATAATTTCGTTCGAAACCATAGTTGAAGATCGAACGTTCGATTTATTCGATCATCGACGTTTACGGAAGCGTCGGACAAAAGTGACCAAAAATTGTACATTTTCGTAAAATTACATAGAATCGTACATACGTGGAAAATATCAAATACATTTTGTCTGAAACTACCTTCCGCGTATTTCGACGTCCCCGTTCGTTCCCAAGTCGTACATAAATCTGCATACGGCGATACGAATTGCAGAATTTCGTTCGGTATCGAAGAGCCCCTATAATATTGCTGCAGACCTCCGTGACAGGAAGTGATAACGATGAAAAGACGAAATCGAACGGCGAGACTCGGGGCCCGATAATACTTTCCAATATCGCATCTTTTTTTTTCAATATCCGTAGAAACTAATAAGCAGGCTTTAATGGAGGATTCCGGTGCGAAATTCACCTCGATCGAGAAGAGTCCCGCCATACGGTTGGCCCGTTCCTCGCCAGAAAAGACACAGAATGGCGGAGAAAGGGCGGTTTCCTCCGTTGGGGATTCACCCTAAAAATGAGAAGATTCGAGGGGTTGAATCGAGAGGGTGGTCGTCGAATCTATAGCCTCAAGGCAGTTCTCCGAGTAACGTTTAATCAAATCCTCACCACTACGGATGATACGTGCTTTGATGGTACTAGTTATTGCGAGAGAGATCGAAATAAATCGATCGATCGAAATTCTGACGTCGTCTCCTTTGACGCCGAGTCTTCATTAAGGCCCTGCACAATGGTCATTTTGAGACTCTAAGCTTGCACGATCGGTGATGCAGAAATTGCAACGAGTGCAATAAGACGAACAATTTATCACAATTGATCACAAAAAATATATAAATAGGGAAAATGTTAAAATCATAACTTTAATAATTTCGATCACTGATTCGTTGATTTCTGAGGTATTTAAAATAGTAAAAGTCAGGATGAAATTTTCGTGGCAACTGATTTTATTTATCAATGAATCTATTTTTAAGGACGGACGATAATTTGAATAGGAATTTTTTCAAACATAATCGATCGAACAGGAATGCAGTTATTTCTAACTTCGGTATTTTCATTATAAATTGTAATAAAATATTTACAGCTCCTTTCTATACATATAACACCTTGTTTATATTTAACGAATTTGCTGGCTCTTTTCGGCGAAGCAATAATGAAACTTATATAGTTGCATATTTTATAGTTTATAACTATATAATTATCCGACTTGCTAATTTAAAATATAAGTAACAGATTGTTGATACATCGACTATTTAATGATAGACGCCGTTAGTATTAAATTACGCGAAGGTTTCTATTACGATCATGTTGCACTCGAAAATAAAACGCGACGGTTTGCACTGATAATATTAAAATAACTCTACTAGAAAACAAGCTTGCGTTTTTTGCAGCCATAAAGAGTTCACTGCTCATTGACGGTTCAGTAACGATTTCGATAGGTCAGTGAATCTTAAACACAAAATAAATCAATTTCGTGCTAAAACTGACTGCCATGTTATCTGCCGACGCCTCAAATTATAATACAACAGAATAATTAAGAACAACGAGAGTTTTAATGCAATTACAAAAATTGCGGACAAGTTTTGTGTGTAATTGCTAACAGAAAAAACAATTTTTAATGTATTTACAAATAATAAACTATTATTGATATAATTACTAATAAAGAAGCATTTTCACTGTAATTACTAATAAAAAAAATAATTTTTTTTGTAATTACTAATAGAAAACGATCGTAGAGTAATCGCCATACAAATAACAAAAGATTGCACACATAATTATCAAATAACGAAATTTAAGTTAGAAATGTCAATTTTTATCGCAAATTTTGTGTAACAGAGTGATCAGATTTTCGTTAAACCGGAAAACTATGACGAAAAACGCGAACGATGAGTACGGAAATATTTGTTTGAAGGATGTTTTGTGACGACGATGGGGGTTTGTTTTAAACAAGAATATCCTCGAAGATTTCGCTTGTACATTTCAATTCGGAATTCTTAGAACGTCGCACCAATCAAAAGGCACCCTCGAGGCGTCGTTTTTAGAGAAACGGGGCCGGCGTTTTAGATTTATTTCTCGAACTCTTTCTCCTCTGCTCTCATTTACTTCGATTTTTCTTCCTTTTACAATTCAAAGCACGTTTATCGGTAAAATGACAGATCATATACTTGTGTGTATAACTTCGGGATAAAACTGCTTTGTCTGATCTACGTCAGAAATGGAACCTGTTAGACTGCCAAGTGCAATTATTCGAAATATGTTATAAAATTATGATGAATTTTCTGAAGCAATAATTACAATTTATATTCGCGTCTCGTTGTAATTCTGTACAATTTAAATACGCGTGATCGAATCTTAAAAACACATGACACTTTTACTAATAATATCGTTGCAGTGGATCTGTTCCTTCATTGAAACATACATTACAAACACACCGATTAAACGATATTCGATTATAAATTTTCCACCACCGATATTCAATTTTGTACCTCGAATTATTTAACCGCTTTCATTCTTTTGTTTCGTTTTTCTTGCAACGAATGATCCAATTATTAACCATTTACTTTTGTCCTTATTTCTGAATCACCTTTTTACTTCACAAAAAACTTGAGTAAATTTCTTTCAATATTTGATCAACAAGTCTGTACAATGCACTTGCAATCATACAATTCACAAGTAAATAAATAAATATCCGTTCCGTCATTATAATGTGCACATGTTTCTTTTAAATGAACACTGATACAATACTAAACACGTACCAGACGAAGTAGCGAAAGAGCACTCAATTTTTTCCACCGCATCGTGCGACAATTGTCACTAAACGTAACAATCGACATTTCTCGCCTGGTATATCAAGCACGCCATATTCAACGAGACTTCTACTATGGAAATATTTTCACGAGTTCAACGATTTCAGTTGTTATTCGATTTCTTGTCATTTATTTGCTCGTTCACTAATCGATTATACCACCGCCAGTCATTGTATTCGACACTGAATTCGAAATCCATTCAGAATTGTCGCGAAAAGCGTTTCAAACTTTGCATAAATTAAATTTCATGAAAACTTCTCGCGGATTAAAGTCTTCGAGGAACTTAGCACCCGGACGATGAAACTCTTTGAGATAATGAATTTCAAATTAAAGAAATTAAGATATTTCTGCTAGATGCGTGCTAATTCATCTACATTTTTTTTTTTTTTGCTAATTCATCCACATTTTTGTTTGTTAATTTACCTGTATTTTCTACTTGTTATTAATTTAAAAGTGAATATTTCTACCGGTGATTATGCAAGTGATTCGAGTCAGAACTTTAAAAGATTTGTACTTTTTAATTTCGTTAGTCAGATTAAGTTTATTCAACGTAATGATTGACTTGATTATCAATTCAATTAATCAAATTCTTTGATAACATTTTTATAATCGTGGTACATTTAATACTTGGTATTCGAACACGTTGATATCAATAGTTTATTATCAATATTTTATTATCAATACTTTGTTATCAATATTTTATTATCAATATGTTGTTATCAATACAGTTAATATCACATTTCGTAATAGCAACTATAAGTACCTGACAGTCCAAATTTAATATATTATGTGATAAAAATACCATCAACACGATGATGGACGTTTAAAATTTTCTCCAATCAGATAATTAAAATAATTACGCGAATATCACCATACACCGCGAGATATTTCAATCAAAAAGAAACACTCTGTGGCAATTACGTTTACGCGGACGCAGCCCGTTTCGCAGGGAATTAACGCGTTCGTTCGATTGTTCGATTCGAAGGAATCTTGAGACTTTCTGAGAAAGTGACACGCGAATCTCGTATTCTACTGTTGAATTTACTGTCGTTGAACCTACCTGTCGATCAGGGACCATGCCACAGTCGTACATGCTTCTGTCACGTCGATAAAATGCGGCAGGCATAGGGACAATTAATTAATAATCAGGCGAAACGATGATCCTCTCTCTCCTCCGTCTCTTCTCTTACCGCTACAACTGAACGAGTACAATCTACGCTTTTTTTTAAGCTCTATGAACCACCTTATTATTGTGCCAGTCGATATTTGTCGTCCGTTTCTCTCGATCTCCTCGTATCTCTCTTAAAATTCCACGCACGCGAATCTCTCTGGTTATGATCAAAATATACTATGAATCGTCAACATCGTTAAGATATGTGTGCATCTTTTATATACGTAAAGAAATATTTAAATCTTCTCTATCGAGTGCAGGTGATGTCGTTCGTTAACAAGTGTGCCGTCTCTCTCTCTTTCTCTTCTAACAATTACGATTAATCATTATACTCTCCGTTCCTCTCTTTTGTCGTCTCGCTAATAACAACGAGCCCGCGAACAAAAGGGGCCCGGATTCGAACGGTAACCGGAACAAAAATAGACGTTTGTACATATATATGTATATGTATATATATATATATGTATAATTTGCCGGAAGATCACTGTTTCTTTTGTTATTAGGCTGCCACCACAGGCTCAGAACTTGTCTCTGGATTATCGAGAGTCGGTACGATGAACCCGACTTCAAAGTTCGTCGTCGCCCTTTTCGAAGCGACGGGTTCACGACCCGCGATCGCTCTAACCGATTCGCCCGTTAATTATTTTCTCGCGTGCACCCACGCTCGTGTCATGAAGCCGTCGTGAACCGATTAGCGTGACTTCACGTAGAGACACGTCCACGTTCTTTCAGTGTCGTTCTGTCCGCGCTTCGATGACGGATGCGAACGATCTCTCATCGAACTCTTATCCTCGTTCCTGACGTTTTCCGACGGCTCGTGACGATCGTTGACCGCGACCGTTGGTCTCGTTCTAAGAGGCGAATCCCGGGCTGGTTCGTATCCTCGCGTGATTACGCCGCGCGTTACAAGCGACGATTACCAGCGTGTCGAACGACGAATTCGAAGATGACCACTGGCTGTGCGGCTCGCTCTCTCGCGTACGCGTGTACACAGTGTGAGCAGACATGTGGTTGGCTGTGCGCGTGTGTGTCTGTGTGCATGTATGTGTTCGTGTGTTCGCCCTATACCGTTGAGAGTTGTTCGTGTGTCATAGTAGTGTTCTACGCGCGGATGCACCGTCCGTCGACGCGCCTGTGTGGACTCATACGATGTTCCTTACGTGTGTGCATGTGTGTGTGTGTGTGTGAGTGTGTGCGAGAGGTGGGTGAGCGAGGTGTTCTGCGAGGACGACAGAGCGCGTGTCGCTTCGAGAAACAGGTACCGGCCTGTCGAGTGCCTAGGGGAAGACTGGACTCGAAACCGACACGATGGCAGGACCACGGATAGGCGAGGGTGTTTCTCCCTCTTTTCGTTCCCACTCTCGATCTTTCTCCGCCCTCTGTGCACCCTCGCACCCTTATCACTGTCTCTCTCTGCGTGAAACACGCCGGAGCACAGGCGCGCCGACTCTCTCCACCAACCGACAATCAATACACCGGCAGGCCCGTACTTTCGCCCGCGAAATCGTAATTTTCACGGTTGCACACTCTTTTACAACCACCGACCGTTTCTTCCTGCACGGTTACAGTCGGCCTGCACTCGTCCTACGGTGCTCTCCTATTTTCTCTCGAATGTCCTGGTCGTCTGGCTGTGTTTCCGCGTTCGATGCTTGCGACTCGGCTTCGAGCCGGTCCTAGGGAATTCTTGCTTTTTTCCTGCCGACACCGACGAAAAAGCGCGGGAGTTTCTTGCTCGCCGACCACGGGCATGCACCGTTCTGTTCGAACCCTTTACCCGTTCGTGTAATTATTCTTTCATTTCGTCTTTCGTTTTTTTTTTTTATCGTTTTCGTTAGAGACTCGCTGTTTCGACGCGAAGGCTGGCTACCACGAGCTCCATGGGGATTTACACTTTGATGGAACGATTTTTATCGCCGCGTTCCTGTTCCGGCAGTTTCCCCTCCTCAATCTTCCCTCCTGTTTTGTAATCCACGTGGTTCGTTCCTTGATTAAGCGGTTTTTGAATTTTCACTTTGGGTCTTCAGGTTCGATGACGCGTCCCGATTTTCTTCGTATTTCGTGCGTACAATTTTTTAAGCATTTCTGGAATGTATGAATCACGCGATTTTAATTTTCGTCTCTTTTGCATTTTCTTAATTCACATCTTTAAAATACAGCGATTTTAAAATGTTCGCTCAATAAATTCTTCTTCCACCTTTGATTCATAGATACAAGTTTAATTTATGCCTTGGCAAGGTAATTTTTGAATTTTCATTGATCTATGCCGCTATAATCTGCCGAAGTATAATTTTACTCTGACGTGGCTATTCTAAGTCCCCCATTTAACGTTTCGAAAGAACCTGAACGTAGATAGTTCCTGCTTCTGTTTTATTTCCGTATCGATATATAGATAGATTATTCATGGATCACAAAAGTTTAATTATATTTAAGTAGAACGATTCATACATTTTCAGAAGGAATTCAATTTATAGATTCATCTTGTTTCTTCTAGTATTTCGACTTCTATGAAAAATTCAATCATTCTTTTACCTGACAATTTTCAGACAAAACTGAACTGAACTTTACAAAATTGAATTTCGTACAAATTCGGTGACACATAGACGTAAATGTCTAAGAATAAGGCGGCGTTATTGCCATACGAATTACGCCCGAATCGAACAGGAGCGACAAAGTTAAAGAAACTCGCGTTTATCGAAATCGTGCACAGAATTGCACCTCTCGATCGGGAACGAGTTCCTCTAAAGAAAATAAATCAGAATAAATACAAAATAAGTATACTATCCATAAGCAACATTGTTTGCAAAAACTTGAAATTGCAAAAGGTTTGAAATATCTACAAAAATAGTGACGAGGAAAATAATTCTAACAATTAATATACTTTCATACACAAATGCAATTATTATATCGTTTCACGCGTCATAAAATCAACGGTCCATCAGCAATATGATATTTCTGAAACGTATAACATGTTACTATCAATGTGTATAAAAGAATACAAAAAGTGTATGACAATATCACGAAGAGTATGACAATTACGTGTATCGACCCACCATTAACGGTTGATTAATATCCAAAATTTTCTGCAGACATCCGACCTCGATTTTCTCAAAAGCGACGCAAAAGAAACGTTATTCTGCGGTCGCGATTGATTTTCCGAAGAAGAACGCATCTATCCGCAGTTATACCACGATTATTGGCACAACCCGTACGTAAAAAAGTTAAAACGTATCGTCGTCATTTATTTAGCATGTGCTCGTAAATTCCGAGTCCACCACACGATCTGCGGGAAAGATTGGCAACAAATATTCGATTATCGAACCGCCAACACCGTATTTTATGCGATAGCTTTGGCTCAAACCGTATGGAAATAGTTGGCTCGTGCTCGCGCGGATCCTCTTTTTTCGTCGAACGAAAATCTCGAAAACAGAGAACACCGCGTATATAATTCCGTGAAAATCGACGAGGAGATGTTGCCACGTGGTTTTACCGCGGTGTCACGCGTTTCCCATGATACGAGTTTCAGAGTTGCGAGCTACTTGTTCCATAACTTTTCGCCGGTTGCGAATCGAACGACTTTTCAACACAGATTCATGAAGCTGATGATACGAATGAAGGTCTCGCAAAGTTCCATGACCAATTTGAAGCTTGACTAACTTCGACATTGATGTATGGGATACGCTAAAGGTCACTCGAAAACACGTATAAATGTCTATCGAGTAGCGACACGAATAAATGTCTATTCAGGAAACGACAAAAATATTAACGGGGACGTAATTAAATATTAACGAGGAAATAATTGAATTCGTCGACGGGATTGTCTGATCCTCCTTCTCTGTGAAACTTAGAGGAAAACTTTTTCGACGAGAGTAAAATTTCTTTAAAAGAGCGAAACAAACGGCGAATCTCGTGAAAGAAAGCTTGGAGATCACGGTTTGATCCAATTGCGCTACTTAATCACATTTGCGTCATTAGATTCGAGGATACGAAGCGGCTATAACGAGGGCACTAAAAGTTTATTCAACAGGCGAGTCGGAAGAATGTTTATCGAGCGACATCGAAGAACATTACGGACAAAACCGTCGACACGGCAGCGAGACACGATAATTGTGACAAAACCGAAACGTTATACCTCCGTGTAAGAATAAAATGATATCGTTGGAGCAAAACGACGCGAACGAGATTCCGTGGTAAGCAGAGCGAAATACGAAGGAAATGTAACGCGAAACAGGGCTCCATAGATAAGAAAGGAAAAACGAGAAAATGTAGACAAAGAAGGGAGGAGACTTAGAAAAAATTCGTGCAAATGGTAACTGGCCCGAATTCTTATTTCAAGTGCCTGTTTTAAAAAGCAGAAAGATATAGAGGTAAACTTCCGAAATAAAGTTCAACTGGTTCAACGATGTTTTTACGTTACTTTTAACCAGCTAAATAATGTATAAATTGTTAATTGTTTATCGAGTGAAAGTGTATATCCGTAACTTGTAAAAGTGTAACTTTTCCTCGTTTTTCTTTACGTTTTGTCGTATAATTTATGCTAGGAGCGTTTGTGCTGCGTTCGTCGCGTACACTCGTCATCGGACGATTTAAATAATTTTAATTTTATTTTCGATAATTTTATTTGATAATTTCATTGCTGAAACTGAACTCCGCGGTTAACCGGTTGATTCCCAGATGCAGAAATTTGTCCTTCCGATAAGTAGAACGGGTAAAGCAATGGTCAGACGCGCGATTCATAGAAACAACACACGATATTCTCGATCGTTCAAACGATATCAGTCGTTACATTTTCCCGAGTTGTATCGATACACAAAGAACGAATGATTCCGTGCAGTCGAAACTACGGAAGAAGGAATTTCAGATAGGAGAGAAAAGCGAACAGCGAAATGAGACAAAAGGAGCATGATTCGCGGTAAAAGAATGCCAAGCAGAAAAACGTGACCGTTGTACATATTTCTGAAACCTTTATACGACGAAGGACTTTTTCAACGATGGAACCGACGAAAAAATCGCCGAAATTCTTGCCACGGTGTTTCAATATTCTACGTGCTTATTTGTTACAAATCTCCATTCTATTTTAATTAACATCGTCGATACTGTGATGCTGCACTTTAGTTTATTTAACCTGACTAAGAATATTATTTATTTGCATGCTCAATTTTTTTTTTCAATCTTAATAATTGAATAGGACACTTTCTCATCTTGTGTATTGTCAATTCTATTAGAAATTTTTTTGTTCAGTTGTCACCAATTTGGAATAAGCGAAATACAATAATCATAACATATGTCCACATATGTAAATATTATATCATCTTGCACATTAATGCAATTGGAATTCTCTTTTAGCGATTATCTTTTCAAATGAAAAAGGTACAATAATTAGATCAATTTCACTAATTAAAAAAAACCTGGCAGTATGTAGTATGGCATGCAGCATATGTAGTGTAGTATGTACATATATGATATCAGATATGGTGTAGTATGAACAATATATAATATCATATGTAGTGTGGTATGTACATATATGGCTACATAGTATGGTAAGATATAATGATCTGTTAAAGGTATCAAAAAACTAATTTTTTAACCTTGTTCTCTTAATGTGACCTCTACCGCCTACTATTTTAAATTATTAACACGACCTCGACATCTTGGTGTTACCGTATTTTAATTATTCGATCGAATTAAATTTGTAACTATCGTTTGCGAATTAAAGTACCGTCGAAAATGAAGTAACTAAAAATGAAAGATGTATGTAGATACAGTGTACGATAAATGTGAACAGTGGTAGCAGCATTTTGCGTTGGTAAGAATCTTTCGCAACGTCCTTGGCAAACACTGAGAACCTAGTTTCGATAGGAAGAAAGGAGTGTGATCCACAGAGTATATGCTATCGCATGTATGCACAGGCGAACGAACGAAGTAAATATTCTTAAACCTAGCCATCGGGAACATGTCCTTCCATAAATCTATGTGCAATATCCAGATATGTTCCAAACTCCACACATAAGAGAAAACGAGGAATTCCACGCGGCTGGCTTATCATTTCTGCTCGATTGAGAGAAAGTCTGTGCTGGTATCACGGTGTGAAATATAATCGATAAGTCCGCATCGTCTTGCCTTCATAAATTTTTGCATCAAAAATAATCCCCCGGTTAAACGACTCATTTTGATCGACAGATAATAACGCAATTCGTTATTATAACTGTAGATATAAACTAGCTACCACGGCACACGATTAAATGAAACAATTGAAAAAGAAACAAAAATGTTGAAAATATAGTGAACCAATTAAAAAATTAAAGAGTAATGAAAATTGAGTGAAACAATAAAAAATTGAAAAATAGTGAAAATATAGCGAAACGATTAAAAATTAAGAAACAATGAAAACGTGGTGAAAAATTGAAAATGAAATGAAAATTAAAATGTCAACGCCATGATTACGTACGAAAAATAATTGAAATGTAGTGCAACAGCGAAAAATGACAAAATAACGAAAATGTCGCGAAACGACGAAAAATGAAAAGGCAATAAAAAATATAGTGAAATGATTAGAATAACGAGGCGATTGTCCGTGAAATAGCAGAATTTTCATTTGTTGTTCGCGTGCAAGAAAAATGAAAAGAAAAACGAGACAAGGACGTAATATTTTCGCTTTTTTCTCATCTAGCCGTGGCGGCAGTTAACTCGAGAACGGTTTCCTTTTTTATGAAGCTCTTATGCGGGCTTCAGGCGAGTCGAATACACTCGATGTTTTATGCACCATTAGAAAAATAATTTGCAATGAGTTACGACTTAGCGCCCGCTTAACGCGCATACTTATTCACCGGGCAGCATTCGATTTAATCCTCGCCAGAAAGTTTCCGTGGCAACTGTAACCCTTTTTTCTCGCGCCGGCTAAATTCGTACAGGGATAAAAACCGAAGTGAACGTCTTCCTCTCTCAGGAGGAACCGATAATTTTTTATAAAAGCGACGTTCCTCCGCGAGAAAATGAAGGTTGAATCGCGTAATAATCACGACCAATGGTGCCCGGAGATGAGGTGCCCTTAATGGAACATTAACCCCGCTACGAAATTGATCTAACATTCTAAATGTAACGTAAGTAACAGCGAAACGAAAGTTCAGGAAGATTAAAACAGTTATTGGTGCAGAACGGTGAGTATTTTTCATGGCGAATCGAACGAATCAATTATCCGAACGGTGCATACGAAATATCGTTACTCTGATTATTATCGAACTTACTTTACAGCTCGAGCTAAACGCCGAGTTTCTTGAAATATGTATGCACGAGTTGCAAGATATTCGCTGAAAATTTAGGATCACCTGTCACTGCGGTTGATCGGAACATAAATTTTTGATGGTTTCGTTCGAAAATACGCTTGCAACTTATAGCACGAATTGCAAAATCGGGCAAACTTTTCGAAATTGAACATCGTCCTCCGAGGGTTGATCCGCAACCCCTATCCTCTACATTTTTAATCTGCAAATTACTACGGAAGTCGCTTCCAATTTTTTAACGGAATATGTTTGCAATGCGAGCTTAAAATAAAAGTTTCGATGTTGGTGCTTTCTACGTTGCAATGAAATAATTAAATTATTTTTAACGTACGTGGAAAATAATATATGTAACACAACGTGGATGTTATTCCTGTACAAAAATTATAAATCCTTTAAACGACACTTCGTATGCCTGGATCCGATGAAACGCGATAAAAAAAAAAACAATTTGAACAATAATACGTATCTGATAAACTTGTTAACAAATAGTAAGGTAACTATGTTACATTGTAGATATTCGATGAAGAATTGATTCTGTACAAGGAAGTTTTGTAACACTTTCAAATTACAGTATGCACTCGACATGGACGTTAACGGGAACAAAAAAGGAAAGCAATGTTCAAAAGTTCTACCATCTTGTGGAGGAGCTCCAAGGAGGCGAGTCGATCGAAGTTTCTTCGATAGATCCCGCGACTGGCGAACTTCAAACTCCTCTAACTCTAATGTAAAATAAAGTATCAGCACAGTAAACCGAGCCGCATACCGAAATCATGCCATGTCCGTTGAAAAGCTACTGAAAACAAGGGAGGGTTCACAAACGGAACAAGCAATTATGCAAAATACGCTCCATCTTGCAGATTCCGATCATTTTTATATTTCGACAGTCTCGAGTAATTTTTTGTATAGAAATTTCAAATTTTTATATTCGCAGATTCTGAAATTCTTAGATTTTCATTTGTTCATTTTTTGAATCGTCGAGTTTCCAAATTTCTGAATAGCCAAATTCACAAGTTTTCAAATTTGAAGATTCGCAAATTTCTAAATTTCCGAATTCCCAAATTTCGAAATGTTCAAATCTCCAAATTTTAAAATTACCAATTGTTGTAGCTCTCAAATTCACTAAATTCTGAAGTTCCAAATTTTCTAGATTAAACAATTTGCAATTTCCCAAGCTCAGGGGTTCGCAAATCCGCACTTCCTTAAATTGTAAAAACCTAAACTCTTTAAATTTTTAAATTTGCAATTTTCCAATCTCGCGATTGTCCCAGTTCCCAAATTTCCCAAATTCTGAAATTCTAAATTTCCTTAACAAATTTTCAATTTTCCGAGCTCTTGAGTTGACAGAATTCCAAATTTCCAAAATTTTAATGTTCAAAATTTTCTAATCGCAAAAATTTGAAATTGTCCAAGCTTTTAAATGTCCACATCCCCAAAATCCTTCATACTAAGATTCTAAGTGTCCTGAATTCAAAAATTATTCAAATCCCGAGTTTCTAATATTTCCATTAAATTTCCGAAATTCCAAACTTTCGAACTCGGAAATTAAAAAATACAAAGTTTCAGAAATTCGTGAACTTAATAATTTCTAAATTTGAACTTCACCGCCTAAAAATAGTGGTTCATTAGAATGTGTCGTACAACGTGCGTCAGTACAACAGACAACAATAGTATTACAAGTACACAAAAAATTACTCGAAAAATTATGCGGAACCTCGCAAGATGGACGAAATTTCGCACAATTACCGGAATCTATTGTTTCACAATGAGAAACAAATATATCGATCAACGATTCGCCCTGTTCTCTAATCGCATACAACAATCGACTACGTTTCTATATTAGCGCAACAAAACTGTCCAATCGTTTAAAAAATTTCGTCCGTATAATTGTTTTGTTCGTTGTCTCGCTGTCGCTAATCACATCGAACTATGTCCGTGTGTAAAGTATAACAACTCGGTTGCAAGAAGCTTGTAAAGAAACGATTCGGTTCAGGCTTTCGTCTATTCGCTTCCTTTCGCTCTAATTACACGTAAACAACATCGCGTTCGATTGTCGCTAATCAACTATGAAACTCTAACAGCGTTACACCACACGTAATTAACGATCAACGATTGTCTCGCGAAACATTTCTTCGCTAAAAATACACTTACCATGGACGAACCCATTATGTATACCTACGAACTCAATTGTTTCGCCTGTCGAAGATGTGCCTAGAACATATCGTACAATCCTTTAATTGATAAATCATGATCACGCGCAACAAGCTCGGGGGGCGGGCTGATGCAATTTTTATCTTATTTTATTCTATTTTTTTTATTTGTTTGTTCGTATATTCGTTCTACTTTTCTAGCGATAAGCGACACTATTTTTTCATCCGGTTCGGCATTTTGTTTGTCCGATGGAATTTGTTTACGGGTCGTTCCTTTTTCCGAACCGACTCCAATGGCTCTCCAGAAACAACAACTACATCCCCATTCTGTCTACTGGTAATACGAAATGGGCTTTCTCGTACGCCGGCATTTGCGGTATCGTCATTACAGCCACCTACGTGTACATACAGGTATAGTGTCTCGTGTTGTTACACCGTGAGTGGTTGGAGTTTTACCGTGGACGCAAAATAACGTTTTTCAAGCACATCGAACGAACAGAAACAGTACATTAGAATCAGAAACCGTTTTAGAATTCGGATATAGACGAGCTCTGGTAATCGGCAATATAGGGAGATCCTTCTACACCGCTCGTAGTTTGCAAATTCAAGGATTTCTAGGGTTTTAAAATGTTACATCCCTTAATTTCAAAATTTCGGATGTGTATGTCCTGAAATCGCTAATTTCTATGTTTTTGAACACGTTATAATTTCGTAATAATTGTGAACATTTAAAACGCGTAAATTAAACAATTGCTGGATCGAAAAACTAATTACAAATTACTCATTGTACCATTACACAAACCGTAATAAATTATGTAATAAATTCACCAAAAGATGAATAACAACAATAAATATTGAAAAATGAAACACGAGACATGAGACATATAATATACAAAAAAATGAACAACAATAATAAACAATAATAAACAAAATATGAAACATGAAAAAAATAGTCTATACAAAAATTAATAACTGATAATAAAAAATGATGATAAATGAAATATGAAACGCGAAAATGAATAAATGATAATAAATGAAATACGAAATATGAAAATGAATAAATGATAAATGTGCTATGAAAATGAATAACTGATAATAAATAAAATATGAAATAAAATGAAACGAATCTGAATAAATTATACGCATAAGACAATAGAAACCAGAATTCAGATGTATAACTAAATCGAAACGATGCAACCTCGATCCCGAACGCATTAAAAAGGATCAAAGTAATTATCCCTCGTACTAAAACAAAATGGCTAATCACTTAAACGCGAGTGGATCGTTTATCAGTACTCGGATCGAACTCAGGTTTTCTTCGAATTTTTTTGTTCCTCGATATCGGTGTGATCGGGGGAACTTCATTCAAGATAAAGGAGACACGAAACTCCTGGCAGATCCTTTTATTTCTTCATCGTCCTATATTTCCTCAGCCTTCGAACTTCGGTTTACACGATTCGCACTTTTGGCGGCTACGACCCGATTCCATTTTTCTTCCATTCGAATAACAAAGCGAATTTCGAACAATACGAATCGTCAATCGGATTTTCATTGAATCATCCGTCTTTCTACCTCCATGATTCGAGAATCGATGAACGGACAATGGCAGAAAAATCTCGACAACGTCAAAATCATGATGGCAACGAAAAATCGTGAATTTTTAAACTGCACGGAGATACTCCTTCGTAACATTCATTATTTAATGTGATATTGCCAATTATCTGTACTGCAAACTAGTCGATTCGTTGTTTCTTTCAACGAAGAACTAGCCATTTTATCAATTTGTCAATTTTATTGTACCTCTCTGTAAATATGTGACATGTATACCTCTTTCGTCGAATTTTATCAAACTTTGTTAAGCTGCACTTCAACAGGAGCCGATGTAAATATTTTGTATCACTTTCACAAAGTGGTTATAAAAAATGAAATATGATACATGACACAAATAATATACAAAAAAATGAACAACAATAATAAACGATAATAAATAAAATATGAAACACGAGACAAATAATATACAAAAAAATGAACAACAATAATAAACCATAATAAATAATATATGAAACATGAGACAAATAATATACAAAAAAAATGAACAACAATAATAAACGATAATAAATAAAATATGAAACATGAGACAAATAATATACAAAAAAAATGAACAAGAATAATAAACGATAATAAATAAAATATGAAACATGAGACAAATAATATACAAAAAAAATGAAGAACAATGATAAACGATAATAAACAAAATATGAAACATGAAATAAATAATATTGATATTGCACCCTAACGCGATTATCATCGAAACTAATATCGTTGTTAAACAATATACTCGAAACAGTAGAAATTATCACGACGTGAATTATGAAAATATAAAATAACGAATAATATATTTTCAATGTTGTATTATCACAAATGTCGTGTAACAGTTATACGCGAAAACGGGAATATTCATGAAAAAACTGGATAACAATAATCTCGTGATTCTCAGAACGTGATAATGATATATGGGTTCCTCTTGTCTTCCGTGCAGTTTGCAAATTGTCCATTTTCTTCGTGGCTGTCCCGGCAAGAACGAATACACGAGTTAATTTCAACTAAACGCCTGAATGTTTTCAGACTCCTATCCGGCTATGTCCGCGTGTCTGTTCCGTTCGCGATTCGCGAGATCATCGTGACATAAAAACTTTTTATGCGCCAGTCACTTAAGATAGCAGAATTCGCCACAGGGGCTTTTATTCATCGCGATGGTCACCGATACGAGCAATTTATCGCGTGTCGCATTTAACGCGAGGCAGTACGTGTATCCAACATTGAAATTTTCAACGTTCACTCCTTAATGGATCCTTCGGGTTTCGCAAAGATTATTTCCCCGATTATATCCCCGCCTTTTGACCTATTTCCTTCAAAAACGGCCATTACTTCACGAGAATAGTTTGCCAAACATGTACCAGATAATACAGGACATCCTAAAATGTTCGCTTCAACATTTTCAGCATGCTCAAATGTATAAACTCGTCAAAAAGACTAATCTGCTCGATGACCCGTTAACGTTTGTTAATTTCTATATTTGAAAATTTGTATACTTTATATTTTCTGTCTGAAAATATCCTATTCAGTGATACATGCCAATATATTATAAATACATACGTCAACGTTAAACGTCAGGAAGAAAAATTTCAAGATTAACATTTATACGGATAAATATTTCTGAACAAATATTCACACAAGTTTTAGAGAAAAATACTCGAACAAATATGTGCGAGCAAATATTAAAAAGAATATTTAGAGACAAGCATATAGTTGTACGTCATTATGAAAGATGATCGTTTGTATGTTTACGAATGATACGAAAATTTGGAGAATGTAGAAATTTCAGTTTGATCTTGAAATATAAAATGCGAGTCCACCTTGACTCGAAACGATAAAACGTTCATCGAAGTTTCACTATCGTCGGACAGACCAACGGTCAATATTAGTTTGTCCGATGGCTTATGGCATGTTTGTTCAGCATGCAAACGAAAAATATCTTTCGCTGCACACAACACATATATTGCTTGCCGAACTATTTGCCGACGGTTGTTTGCTAGAAACTTCACAGGAGGAACATGTCAAATCTACCCTATTACTGTAAGTCAGCAAGGGATTCTTTTCTATTCGCGAGCATTACGTAATTTTCGTGTGAAGGTCTTGAAATTAAAAAATTTAGGATCTTACGGAATTTGGAAATTGGGAGTTCAGAAATTGGCGGTTCAGTAATTTGGACACTGGAGAATTTTGAAATTACAGAAACTTGGAGTTTTAGGAAGTCAGAGGTCAGAAAATTTGGAAATTATAGAAAATTGGGATCGTAGAAAGTTTTGCACGTGAAAATATGAAAATTTACAAATTTGGAAGCTCGAAAATGTTGAAGGTACCGAAATTCGGAGTTTTAGGAACTGAGAAGTGAGAGAATTTGGAAATTATAGAAAATTGTGATCGTAGTAATTTTGGAGAGTGAAAATATGAAAATTTGCATACACGAAAGCTCGAAAATGTATAAATTGTCGAAAATTCGAGCTTCAGGAGCGCAGAAGTAAGAGAATTTGAGAATTATAGAAAATTGTGATCGAAGAAATTTTTGCACGTGAAAATATGAAAATTTTCAAGTTCAGAAGCTCGAGAATGTAGAAATTGCCGAAATTGGTGTACGACCCTAAAACGTTAGAATTTGGGAATTATGGAACATGGTGCATAACAAACTCAGAAATGTAAAAAATTTAGAAATTTGCAAACTCGGATATTTAAGTATCTGGAAATCACTGAAACTCGATTTACCGAGCTGTTCAAAATGTGAGAACTTGCGAATTCGTAACCTACAGAATTAGGTTCATCTTAATCAATTCTTGCAGAACATAGCTGGAATTAATTCGCGCACCCTGAGATGGATGGATCGTTTACAAGAACGTAAACTGCTCACGAAGCTGAATGAAGTGACGTGTAATTCAATATCCGTTGATTGCGCTATCCAATAAACATCGTTCCTTATGCAATTTCTGAAAAGTGGTGTTCTATCGTGTGTACACGACATTTATAGATCATCGTGGATTATCTCGATCATCTCGAGTACGATGGCCTTGTCAGATGCCACGAGTATTTGCGAACCATTCGGAGCACAGAAAAAATCTTCGAAAAACGTGAACGCCACCGAAAATTACGGTAAAATCTTAAACGAACGAATAAACATAACTGTGCACACGAATTGCTCATTCGGAAAAGTTTCTTAAACGTTTCAGCTTAATCGTGTCGTCAAATTTCTGGAGAAACACATACGAGGAATATTTAGGTCAAATTGTTAAACAGATCTCATCCGAATGTATCTTTTACATAAAAACTGAAGTTTGTGTAATTTTTATTCGACGGGAAAAAATATTTGTTATCATTTGCAACTGGTAGAAAATTTAATACGCTTCATATTAAATATAAACTAATTGTGGCTCTTTGTAGCTAGTGTTTGTAATTGGTACAATTGGGCTGCGAAATGTGAACGAACCTGATTAACGAGTCTCGGTTTTCGTAGCCTAATCTGAAACAGACTGTGGAATTCGAAGGACGAAACGTAGAAGGAAAGCCTTAATGAGAGTATCGATTGATCGCAGCAGGAGAAGAATTACACTCGAAACGAGAGACATCTAGTTGATTGGGACCCTAAATTCAATCTAGTTTAGACCACGAAACGCGATGTCCTTCAAGGATACTTTTTTTCCTTTCCTATCTTTCGTTTGCAGATTACTACAACGTGGATCCAGATAGACTGGCAGGAGTTTGGGTTTTTTTCCGACCTCGAGATAATAGTTGTGGAGCCTGGAAATTTAGCATTTGGAGAGTTTGAACGCTGAGAAATTGAAACGTTGGAATTTTGGGATTTTTTGGAGATTTTGGAAGTTTGAAAGCCTGAAAATTTCGGGATTTTTGAACTTTGAAAACATGGAAATTTGGGATTATGGAACTTTGGAATTGTAGAACCTTGAAGCTTTCAATTTTGAGAAATTTGAATCTTCGAGAGCTTGGAACTTTGTGATTTTTTGGACTTTCAGTGTCCAGAAGTTTAGAATTTTGAAACACTGAGAGCTTGGAACTTTGAAATTTTAGGACCCTGAAGTTGTACAACCTTCAGATCTTCGAATTTTGGGAATTTGAGGACCTTGAGAACTTGAAACTTCGAAATTTCGGGGTTCCGTGGGTTAAAACTTAAATATTTTAGAACCCTGACATTGTAAAACCTTTCATAGCTTTGAACTTTGGGAACTCGTGAACTTTGAGATCATGGAATTTTATAATTTTAGAACAGTGGGAGTATTAAACTTTAAAATTTCGGACTTTCGGTGTTCAGAAGTGGGCAACCTTTGAATCTTAGCATTTGCAGGATTATAGGACTGTGACAATATTAAACTAATAGATTTTTGAACTTCGAAAGTTGGAACCTTCAGAATTTGCAACTTCAGTAGCAACTACCTTGCAACTCAAAAAAATGTTTGCCTTCTACCCTTAATACAACCTAACTAATATCTTCCAAATAAATCGATTTCTGTCATCTCTGCATATAACAAAAGCGTTCTATGTATCCGCACAGAAATTAATATGTGACAAACTCGAAGACACATCCTTTAAATAACTTCATTTCTGCACCCAAAGTTTGCAAGCTGTGAGTAGGAGTTTAGTAACTCGATATAGAACCAAAAGTTGATGCAGTGACTTTCGAGGTCGTAAGTTGCGGTCTATTGCATATACCTATTCAAAGAAGTTCCACGTGTCAAAAACTTCATTCGTGGCAACGTTTGACCGATCAAAAATAATAACTTTGCGTAACGATCGCAACGTGTGTTTTTAAAATCGTTCGAGCATGATATAAAATACCATATATTCTCGTTGACAATTTTCCAATTAAACGGAATAAAACCGAGTAAGAGCTAATATGAAACGATTGCGAGTGCAAACGAGTAGTATTAAATGATCAAGAGTGCGAACGAACACCTGTTCTGTAAATTAACAATGAGAACGAGATCGTTCACATCGAATCCAACACGAGGGAATTTTTCTTGTCCGCTCGGTGTGAAACTGGCTTAACGTGTTAACTTCAACGCGTGCTATCTTAAACCTGCCTCGACAAGGAACCTAAATTAAGAATCTATTTTGACAAGGAATAAACGTCGACTTTATACTCTTGTGTGTCTGTATCGGGCCTTTTACAAACGTCTTTAATGGACTGCATGTTTGTATGTTTCTAAAACGCGTGGAAAAAATACACGAAATTGTTGTAGAAAGAAAATTCTACAATAACAGTGAAATATGAAATATCTCTGAATTAAACAATGCTGAAACTTTGTTCAATTAAGTGTAATTATTTAGTTCCGAATAGTTAAAAAATGCAGAACAACGTGCAAAAGAAATGATAATAAAAAATAAAATTTTAGAAAATTGTAATGAACTATAAGAAAATTATGAAAAAATCATAATAAATTGTAACAAAATTATAAGAAATAAGTTCTAAAATATTCTCCTTTTAAACAATTCTTTAAATTAATGTGTGTCATTAATTTTGAACGTAGATTTAATTTTCGTAGAGTTAGATCTGACCTGTTTTTAATATTAACAAAATATTTAACTATTAAAGTATATCAAATTATGACTTAAAGCATATCGGACGCGCGAAAAATCGAAGATGTTTAAGGAACCCGTTAATCGATAATTCTACAGATGAACATTTAATGTCTAAAGTGGGACAAGATGAAGTAGACTCGATAAAATACCTCCAAGTATATTTCAGTACTGGCTGTCTCCATTTATCTGTCACAGTTGCCGGTGTATAACCAAGAAGAGACACCCTACGGAAGTCTACGAGCGTAGTAACCGATTGTAACGTGTCAGTAATGGGTCAGTGCGGGGTTAGGTCGAAGATCGAGGTTAATTGAAGTGTTCAAGTGTGTCACTCGAGGAATTCTCAGTAGATATTGGTGGTTTACGAGTGTGTCACCTTTTCCGTCATAAAAACTCCTTCTCCTTCGTCTCAGACAAATAAGAAATACAATCTGCTTCCAACACCTTGCGATTAATGTTAAGGTCGTTGAACCACAAATATTCTTTTAAAGATGTACTTTATGTATGCACCAGTGACAATTATGATTCAAAGAGATTAATTATAACAAGAGGTTCATGTATTTATGTACTTGAAACTGTAATTAATTACATTGAAAATAATATTTAATTCCTCTGCATTGTAAATAGCATGTAAGTTCTTTGCATTGAAAATAGTATTTAACTACGTTTCATGTCAGAGTGAAATTTTTGGATGTAAGTGCATCATCAATTATAATTCAGAAACTCAATTTTAAATATTCTTAAGAAGGTAAGGAATTGGAATTTAGTGATCAAACATTGTATACTAAATGCAGCCTATTAATATTAGTTAACAATCACACTATAATTGTGGCAATTAAAAGTTGCTTGAAATTGTGTAATAAGTGCGGTCATATTAAAAGTAACAAAAAATTGAAATATTTATTGCAGCCATGTTAACGACAGTCAAAAATGAAAAACTGTTTTTAATACTTCAAGAGACTTATAGATTAGTTATTAACAAAAGATGTATCAATAGATTCGGTTACGAAAAGCCTACTAATTGATTCTATTATGGACAAGTATACTAATTGATTTTCAGTAAGTAAAATGTTGCAAAAGAAGAACAATGACATTGTTCTGCTGGATTCAAAATTATCGAGGGTTGAAAAAATAGAAAAAAAAAGAAAACCGTAAACTGCAAACGACGGAACCCGCAGAAACACGGATGGATTATGCTATTCAAAACCGTTTATACAGTAACAAACCGCGTACTCGAAGCTATTTTCGCGAAAAATGAAAAACCGATAACGAATTTTTCGCCCGATAGCGGACCAATCGATTTTATATGCAGTTAAGCCCACCCATGTACAAAACGAATTAAATATTATGAGGTGACCAATTTTTGATCATCCAACTGTACTTTAAATTTGTTCCGACGGTGCAATTTACAAAATAATGCGGTACATGTGACGAATAGGGCGACTTTAATCCAAACAAAAAAAAAAAAATTATTGCTGACGAAAATCAATGGTAAAACATATAAATGCTGAAAAGAATGAATGGTAGAAAAATCAACGATGAAACAAATCAATGCTGAAATAATCAAAGGTGACAAAAAATCAATGGTGACAAAAATCAATGGTACAAAAAAATCAATGATGACATAAATCAATGGTAAAAAAATCAATGGAGGAAAAAATTAATGGTGACAAAAATCAATGGTAAAACAAATCAATGCTGAAAAAATAAATAATGAAACAAATCAATGGTGGAAAAAAATTAATGGTGAAAAACATCATACGATAATTATATCGGTCCACTAATTACATCACAGCTTCCGTTTCATTAACATCTGCAATTGACAAGGGTGACGAACACCACGAGTCTACTAATCTTGGCATACCGATGATATCAGAGCATAGAACAAGGGTTAATTGAAGTGTTCCGAGAAATTCCTTGAATTCATTAATGCGGCAAGGAACCTTCATATTCATTTTCACCGTGCTTCATCGATATTAATAAATCGCGATCCACAATTTTAGGCCTATTACTCATCGGCTCACGCTAAACCGCATAAAGTAAAAACAAAATAACTTACACGAACTTGGTACTTCGTTAAAATATTCGCAGTATTTATAGAATCAATCCTAAACTCGGTACTTCGTTAAATTATTCGCAGTATTTATAGAATCAATCCTAAACTCGGTACTTCGTTAAAATATTCGTAGTATTTATAGAATCAATTCTAACCAAAGGTAGTATAAGGTAGTTCAGGGGTAATATAAGGGTAGTAGTTCCTACCCTACGTAGGGTAGGTTCTCGCAATCATTTTCCGAGCAATAAAATCGGGGAACACGTATAAAATAAACGCGTGTCCACCGTTACATAAATCGAACAATCAAAAGTAACCGTGTACATAATTTCGACCCTCTTCGAATAATGGAAATCTAGGAAAGCAAAAAAGATTTATCGCAATACAGGCGACGTAACAATTAAATGCCCACGCGCGGTGCGTGTAACTAAGTGTCTATACCGAAATGACGCCTATAAATTATTCAAAAACCGACAAAGAGATCACGAAAACGTAAAAGAAAGTGGGATAGGA
This sequence comes from Coelioxys conoideus, assembly GCA_947623535.1. Lineage (NCBI taxonomy): Eukaryota > Metazoa > Arthropoda > Insecta > Hymenoptera > Megachilidae > Coelioxys > Coelioxys conoideus. Next base: position 6,535,263 of record OX392450.1, read on the forward strand.
GCCGAATGGATCGATGGTTTACCAACAAATTGACCAGGGGATGGCCAATAAAACATAGACCGCAGCTCGCTCGCCCCGGATGAAAAGCAGAGGGAAAAGTCTGCGCGAAAAGTGCAGGTCGAAGGTCTCTTCTAGCTGAAGAAGATACAAAAAAGAAAGAGAAAGAGGCGAAAGGAGAAAGGTGGAAGAAAGAAAGTCCGGGGATGGCTAGACGGAGCTCTAACAAGTGGCTGCAGTCCGGTAACGATCGTCTTCTGTGTCATGCACCAGACACTCGTGCGCTTTCTCTATCTAAGAGGTTTAACCAATACACGCTGAATTTCACGTTTCGTCGTGATCCCGTGTGTGTACGTGTGTACCAACATCGTCGTTTAACCCATTAACTCGCGCGGGTTCGAAATATAATATTTCGATGATGGTATATTTCTATTATTCGTAACATGGCAGAGTGTAGTATTTATTTGCAACTATGCATCGAGTTGAGTACCAGACACGAGCGACTAGCGAATTTAATAATGATTTATATTGTATTAAATCTTGACGGGTAACGAATGGAACGCGTAACGACTATCGAGTGCCAAACAGGTATAATTGCGACGCGTTTTGGTTGTGCCGCGTTCATTGTCGAGGGACGAGTTTCAATGTTCTAAATTTTCGGGGTTGGGGGTTTGTACATATGATAGGTTCTAAATTTTTTAGGGGTGAAATTTTGTAATTCGGGTATATAGACAATTTGCAAATTCCGGATTTTCTAAACTGTCGAATTCCCAACTTGACAAATTTTTAGGTTCGCAGATTTGCAAGTCTACTAATATCTAAATTTGCAAATTTTGGAATTACAAAATCGTTAAATTTCTATGTCTTCATAGTGTTACGTTTCTGAATTAGCAAACACCGAATATTCATATTCCCATCATACCAAATAAGCAATATTTTAATCTTTCAGATTTTCTCACTGGTAAACAGAGAAATTATTAAACTTTGTAGCTCTCAAATTTTCAACTTTCCAAACTCAAATTTTCAATTTTTTAAGCTCTCAAATTTTCAAGGTTGCAAATTTTCAACTTTTTAAATTCTTGAATTTTCAAACTTCTAAACTTGCAAATTACGAAAATTCTGAAATTTCCAAGTGCTCTAGAACTTCCCCCCTGTCGATAATCACCGAACTCATTTCCGCGACGATAAAAACAATATGCAATGTTCGCCAGCAATCTCCACAGCGGCGAACGTGTTAGCCAAATGAAAGGTGCTTTTAACTCGTGTTGTATATGGGGTTCTACGATGTTGGTGATACATGTATTAGCCAGTACACAGTACATATCGAACGAATGGAAGGAATATATGAATATAAAGCGGGGCGCGAGTCCGCGCGTACTCGAGTAGATCCCAAGGGTATACAGGATTCTCTATAATTGGATACGATTCTATTATTCCGTTATTCAGAAAATGCAACTGGTCAGAGTGTGTTCGTATTTTCGCCTGATTCAATTACAGGTTCGTTCCGTGAAAGTTTCCCGAACGCTGATAATTTACAATACAAACGATCGAATAAATTTCGTCGGACCGACGATGAAAAGTAAATTGTCCGGCCGTAATCGAATTTCTTGCTAAATTTCATTCTCGCGCGATTTCACTTGCACGAACGTTCAAGTAGCGAGATATGTAAATATCGGGAAATGGCCGGTCGAAATTAATTCGATGAGAAACGACGTAGAAAACTGGATCGAAGATTGCAAAATTAAGTAGGTCCTAGAATAAGGAGAATCCACTTCAACCTGTTCGTTTGCTCTCCTCTCCTCGATAATGACGTCTTTTGTGGATCGAGTTTCGTGTTTGCACACAATTCGCGTGCAAAGGAACGAAGATTTCGAACGAAAGAGATATCGAGATATCACAGATATCTTTCGAAAATGCATTCTTTTTGAAGCACGTTCAAAGGAGATCATCAACTGTCTCCATTCGATCGAGACCGAAACTACAACATTCGTTTCGATACTTGACGCAATAAAATTTTCATGAAAATTCCGCCCACCATTTTTGTACGCCTATTTTTGTTACGGACTTTTAATAAACGCGAAATTGGAGCGCGGCGTTTTCTGTCGCCGTTTGCACATGTTCGAAGTATTTGAAAAATTTTTGGAGCGTAATAAAATAGAGCAGAATAAAAATTACGTCGATCTCGTGCGAGCGGCTAAATCGAATAAAAAGTATTGCTACTCGATTAAAAATTTATTTCGCGTTTCGGAATAAATCGTCAAGCAGTCGGAGATGCGAAGCATCAAAAATGTAACAATCGACGAGACGAAAACAATGGGTTAAAATTATTTTGAATGACAGAAAATCGTTGTGACACTTTTTTATTCTTCCTAAATTAGCGGCGAACTCTTTTAAAAAAAAAAGGGGTAATAAAGAACGCGACACGTGCGCGCCATTTCATTAATCACGAGTGAAATTTCTCCTCCCCGAAAAAGAGAGGACGTAATATATACTGTGCGTTCTATTTTTATAGCGATATTGCTTTTTATAAATGAGAAAGAAACTTCTGCGGAGAACTGAACCGTTTCGAATTAATTAATTGTAATTTGTAGCAAGGTTTATCGATACTTCGTGTTCCCGCCAAATTCGCGGGTGTTCGATCGAAACTTTTGCAAGTCCAATGCCCTCTGACTTTCGCAACATGCTTAGGTGTATGTGTTCTTTTTTTACTCACGATCATGCACACGCGCGTATATCAACGATAAAAAGTTACTATTAATTTTGCAAAAGTTTGAAGTTGACGCGGTGCCACGGAACGCTGCTCACGTGACGCTAGAAAAACATGTACACACACACGCACGTGCATATGTATAGCTAGTAGGAAGAACGCGAAAAGAAAGATAGGCAACAAAAACGAGGAAGCGAGAGAGAACGAAGAACTACCAAAATATCTGTTACTTTAATCGTGGCGGTGGCTTGGTTCGATGATAGAAAGCACATGCCCGGCTAAAGAACTGTCAAATACCGCTAGATATGTTTCTTTTTAAACGAAGACTATCGGAGGTCTAAAAAAGGTACTTTCCTTAAGATTAAATCGATATCGAAGAAATGGTTAATGCTGCACGTCCCTTGTCTTAAGTAACACTTAATCCTCGATGTACACGCTTCTTTCGTACATCTGTCTCGTTCTCGAACACGTTGGACACGTTTGTTTCTCCTTGTCTCGTGTCTCGCATGTCTGCGAGTTCTCTCTTTTTCTCTGACCACCATATATACTCTCTCGCTCCCTCGCGAAGATACAGGGTGTCACACAAACTTCACCCATCTGAACCACCGTCATTTTCATATCGCGGAATCAGCGAAAATTTACTCCAAATCTGTTGCAACCTTTTGGGTAAGCTCGTTTGTTTGTATATTGAAATGAAAGATGTGTGGGTTGTGTCTAGCGATCGAGAAAAGGTTAAAGGGTAAGGTTTGTAGAAGAATGGGGTGAGATTCTTGCATCTTCTCAGACAATAACGAATATCAAATTTGATGAATGTGAAAAGTGTTAAAGATATTTCTTAGTTACAATCGTAATTAATTGATGCGACTCCTCAAAATATTATAGATTGATAAAAAATATTTGAAATCGAGCGAGTGAATAAGATCAAAGAATACATTGTTTTTTATAATAAAAAAAAACCAGGAAGAATGATGAACCTTCAGATCATTACACTTCCGCCTGCACGTATAGATTTTGTGTCGTGTTATTATAAAACACTTGCCAAGTAACGGTCCGGTGTGTTATTTCGAACGATAATATTCCAGATGGACAAAGTCGACGGTACACCCTGTATATGTACACATGCATCGGTCAGTGTGTACGTACGCGTATGCTGTAGCGTACACACGTGCATAACTACACATCTACGCGGTGTGACGAGTAGCCAAGCACGCACACACAATCGCTGTCGTTATTCGTGTGCGGAGCAATGCCGATGCCGTGCAACAGAACGTAACGGTGTCGAAGTAAGCCGGGGTGACAAGACCTTAACCTATCGCGGTTAAAGGCCAGGCGGTGTAAGCGGCTCAAATAATTGAAAGAAAAAGAAATGAACGCCGGGTGATCCGAGATCAAACAAACAGTTTCTTTTCTCCGGTTTCCGATTAAATTCTCTTACCTGCTTTACTAGTGGGAGTAGTGTCTGTTCTATGCTACGGGTCTTTATCTCTAGGGTGGCTGGGTCTACGGGGTCGGGTGTCGCCATGATTCGAACACAACTCCGCGCTCCGTAGACTCGAACCGAGCCTAGAGGGTTCGTTGCACCCCTCTTGCTTCTCCGTCGTCGCCACACAACCACCGCGCAGCACGACAGTGTGTTTCGGCAACGTATTTCCCTAGGCACCCCTCTTGCCACACTGCCGGCCAATCAGCGAATGACGAGCCCCGACGCGAGCGACATCCAGCCGGCGCGGCGACGCACGAGCAACTTTGTGCAGGTTCGATTCGAACGCACGAAGATCACCAACGGCGCCATCTTGCGTTGCGCGAACGACTCACCGCGCAGTGACGTCAGTTCGTCCCATACTGTACGTTGCTTCTCGCGTTTCGAATCTGGTCGCGATAAATATTGCTACGAAAACAAAAGGATCGCGAAATAAATAGTGTTGTGTTCGACGTTTAGTACTGACAGGACTTCGGAACAGGACAGGTCCGAGTTGCTAGCTGTTCTTCGGCAAAAGAAAGAAGGTATGAGAGCTTTAATCCACTTTCGCTTTGCGCGCCAAAAAGAATATGAAAATCACGCTATACGCATTGCGTATAAGTTTTTTCTTAATGTTCATTACAAATTGATGTAATTTTAAAGCATCTGTACAACTGTCGTATTCTCTGTTGCTTGGAATGTCGATAGAGAAGTACGAGTATATATGGAAAAATAATAGGATTGTTTAGAGTATACATTTTTTTAGGTTTGAATTAAGAGTTCATTAGAGATACGATTTTCCTGTGTTATTCTGTTTCTGATATCTTGAGAGTAATTGATTATTAATATACTTAAATATTTTTGTCATTTTTGTACATATTATTCTTACGTAATTGTTAAATATACATATGTTCCTCATCTACAACTAATTTGTAATTTATGTTAAATTTATTATCTACATATTAATGTAATAAAATAAAGTGAAGTTGGAGGATTTAATAATGAAAAGAAATGTTAATTTAACGCAAAACGTTTATATATTTAATAGATTATGTATTTTCTTCTATCAGAAGTTTATTTACAATCTGTACTGTCGAGATTAATAAATAATTAACGATAACTATGAATTAAGACGCCTTTCTAAACACTGAACATGATAGGACACTAACGAACAATCGTGTCAGTAAATAATATTTAAGTCATATTTGCAAGTAAATGCTCATTTCAGATATAAATATAACGATACGCGTCAGATAATAAACGTCGTTACAGCTTCGTGAAACTTTTTTTTCTTTCCTTAATTAACACTATCGAACACATCTAAATCTTTCATAAAGCTACACATGACTAGTTCTAAAGAAACAATATACTCTGTTGAAATAACAGCAATCGTTTTTCAATAACGACCGACAAATATTTTCTTCAATTTGCTACTGAAAAATATTGGACTTTCGATATAACGTAGAAAAAAAATCAAATAGGTCGCGAAAGAAAATGATGCGAAATAATAAGGATGCGGGAAGAGGGCTATTTTACTGTGTCTTAATACTTGCAAAAATTGGAAAATGAATTTTCTAATATTATCGATTTCTTTAACTGCCACGGATGTTTAAATTCTTTTCAAAGGTTTCAGTTTATTACACTTAAAAGCTTTCGATGTTAAATATTATCGTATTCTCGAATTTTTCAAATTCCAAAACTTTGAAATTTAGAAATTTGGGTTTTCGGGATTTGGAGGTTTAGAGATTAGGGAAGATGGAAATTCATGAAATTTGGGAATTTCAGAATTTCAACATTTAAATATTCAGAAATTTAGAAATTGGAAATCGTGCGAATTTGGGGATTTGAATATTTGGGATTTAGAGATTTGGGGATTTGAGTATTTGAGAATTTAGAAATTTAGAAGTTTACAGATTTAAAAGTTGGGAATTTAGGTTCAGAAATTTGAAAATTAACATATTAGAAGATGTCGAAATTTGGAGATTTCGGAATTGTGTGGCTTAGAATTTTTTACATATAGAAATTTAGAAAACAGTAGATATTCAAAATACCTGAAAGGACCTACTCGCAATTTTTGCAAGTATTACTTCAGATGAAATTCTTCCCGCCCTGATTGCCTCAATTCTGTGCTATGTTTCCCTACATATTTCCACGTTTCTCAAAATTCGACTATACCGTCATAAATTAATGATCCGTACATAATCATCATTTAACATCATCATCAAAACAATTTGCACGTTCATGCATAGGTTACTTCTTCCCATGAACAATTTTATTTTGATTAGGGGCCGAGGGCGCCCTCCTCTTCACGTGTTTCTCCGGAAGCTTGTCCTTCGCGACGGAAACGCCGTTGCATGCTAATCCTCCCTTCCGTTTCCTCAAAGACTCCGTCGGAAGATACTCAGCCGGTCTCAACAGTTGTCTAAAATTATAAGGTCCGTTAATGTCTTCGGGATCATAATCCACCTTGAAGATCTCCGGTTTCTGAACCACCGTCGGTCTCAGCGCTTGTCTCAGATCGGTCGGTACATCGCAATCTTTTCGCGTGGCCAAACGGCCGTTGATGACATTCTGGCAATTAATCAATCGATTATTCGTTCCGTTATTATCGGTCGGTCGATTCTTCTTCAAATTGTCGATCCCTTTAGCCGGTTGCAATTCTCTGGTTCTCTCGTTGGAATTGCTCCTCGCTTCGTTGCTCAATCTCGACGGTTTGATCAAATTGTCCCTCATAATCATCTTATTAACGAACAAACCGTTCTGACATCCGGCGAACACGTTTCGGTATCCGTTGCTGCTCGCCACGTGTCCGTTCGTTCTGTTCGTCGGGGACAGTTCGTTCGAACGGGTATTAGGCGAATCTCGACCGTTCGCGAAATGGCGACGATTGTTCGACGGAGCGTGCCCGTTGGGCACGGCATGGCCGTTCGCGAAATTCGAACATCCGTTTTGGTGACCGTTCACAGGGTGTCCGTTGACGACACGTTGCTGACCGTTGATCGGCTGTGGACGCTCATTAACGTCACTGTATCCGAGGATGTATCTGGATCGTACGCCGTTTGGATTGTTGATATTCGAAGAGTCGATTGGATGTTGTTTACGGCGCGGATTGCCCTCAGCGGGCCGCAACTTGTGGTCAGACACGCGATTAGTCCTTGTACTGTAAAAAAATTCCCTCTTCTAGTCCGGTTGATTATGTACATTCAGACAAAGCTACCGATTAATTCCGAGACAATTAATTTTCTGATCTAGATCTACGGATCAAAATGTACTCGAATCGAAGATATTAGGTTGGCGCGTATGAATTGTCCGATTTTCTTTACTTGCGTTTGTCTCCCTGCTTTCGTTATACCTTTCTTTTTGCCACAGTCATATTTTAATAAAGAAGATTTTCTTTTCTTTTGTTATTTCTTTGAATTTTGTACGGATATGAATTCAACCGATATTTGTATAATTTTTTGATACCGGTATAAACTTGACAATGATGCGGTAAAATAAATCAGGCGTTTTAGGAAAATACTGTTAACGAACCAAATTGCAGCGTTGGTTCGAAAAATGCATGAAGAATTGAAAATTATAATATACTTATAATTATACTTATTTCAACGTTTCATACACACCAACCTGTTTGATGCGAATTTTCATTCGGAAGACATTTTGTGGACAATTCGGTTGCATTGAGATCGGCTAACCTTCGTTGACAGAATCAAAACCTGATACACAGGGTGAAGAAAAGGGGGACTAATTATTAGTGATTCTAACTTAACATCGAATATATTTTGGAACTTATGTTGGGCATTTTTGAGTCGAGTAATATACGATTGTAAAATCCGAGGCTCTTTCTTTGATCACCCTGTGTAGTGATTTCATTGTTACCGATGATTTCAACGTAACCATACAGCCAAGATATTTTTGACCCGAACGTGTTCGATCGGGTATCTATTATCTCACACGTTAATTATCTATTTCTTGTTCAACTATGCGAGAAAAAGAGTTCTACGAGCGTGTCTAAAAATTCTGAATGCTGTTCGTTTGCAAAGAACAATGGTATCCTTATGTGCTGGTGACAACTACATGAAGAACATCTAAGTAAAATCAAATTCTGTCAGATGGGGTATGATACACTCTACGGACGGCATAATTTTATTATTTTACCTGGAAGTTTGCCATGATACCTCTGGCAAGGTTACAGAAACACAACAAGAGATTAGTCACTCAATTACTATCGTACAGTGATTAATACGATACTGGCTAATGCGAAAATAATGTACAAAGTAACGAAGGTGAGAGAAATTATGTTGTTCGGAGGGGGGTGTGTTCGTATGTTAGACAGGGAACCCAAGACCGAAACCAGGTTAGAAGATAACGAATGATCGACTTGCCGTGAAACTTTACCTCGGCCTGCCACAATTCTCTTGTTCTTGATTCTCGCCCGGATTTCTCAATGCTTTGTGCCATATATCCGACAGATGTTGTTCCGGTGCTATCGAATAATCGCCCTGAGCTTCCAAACGCTCCCTCCTCTCGGCATTTACTTCCAGAACTTGGCCCATTCGACTCCTATAATCAAACACCGCATAATAATTTCACTCGTTCAATTATCATCTATTATGAAAACTATTTCGTATAATTTCTACAACTCTAATCCCCGAATGGGACAATTGTATTGCACAAGATTTCTTCTACAATTCTGAAGATTACTTTGAAAATTACGGGCTCAAATTCGATTGTGGCTGATCGCCACAGATTTGATCGGAGATTTTGATTCAACGATTTTTAGAGGCATGAATAAAATCTTGGTGAAAGAAAATGGCATCTACATGATTAATATAAATGTAGTGTTACTATTGTACTACGTACTATATGAAAGTTAATAACTGGAAAGGAAATATCAAATTGCAAGATACATGTTCATTACTTGATCTTTCATTGTTCATTTTTTTGGAACGATCCAACAGTGTGCTAATTAATCATAGGGTCACATTACTACATTTAAAAATAACTATGAAAATGTTGGTGATTACAACTTAAATCAGCAACTACAATATTATGATTTCCGACGATAAATAGGATATACAGCAATAAATTGCCAAATGTTTCGCTGAAGTTTCGATACAATATGGATTCTGGGGTCTACATTATGTACCTCGACAATGGGTGAAGGTCATTTTCTAGCTGTATCAACGGTAAGTCCCAACCAGCTTCGTCTTCGTCGAAGTCCGAACCACTTCCGATGCGAGTGCCAAAAGCATTGGAAAATTGAGCATTCGAATTTTCCATTCGTTCATTGAAAACGATGAACTCGATTTTGAGAGAAAATTAGATCTATTTACCTGCTCATCTCGTCCTTCAAGTCACGATAGTACTTGACGGTCTCCTCGACGTCCGCTTGGTCTCCGCTTCGATATTGCATGATGGGTTGCACCATGCTGAACCCTTCGGGTTTCACGTAATCGGGCGGTGGTTCTTCGATGTCGTTCACTCGTATCCCGGGTTTGTTGCGACGTAGGTTCTTGTGCACCTCTTGGTTCTTCATGTGTACCTGCAACGAAACGAGATTACTAACGACACTAGGAAATTAGTTGCAAGAAACGACATAGTTGGCTGCAAGAAGATGACAATGTCGGTTGCGAGAAAATAACAGATTCAATTACGAGAAAATAACAAGGTTAACTGCGAGGAAATAGAAAGGTTGATTACAAGAAAACGGCAAGGTTAATTATAAGTTGCTAGTGACGAGTGAAAAATTAGGCAAAATTTTGTGGGGTATTTTTGCTTACGTTCTGAGAGAATTGTATGAGATCGGCTTGTCTCAGTTTAGGATGCACTGCGTCTTTTACGACTGGTTTTTTCTTTTGAACCGTTTCTTCCTTTTTGTACCATCGTTCAACGATCATTTCAGCATCTTCGTTCTTCAAGCCCTCTCTCAACAGCGCTTTATGCGCCTCGATTTTGTCGTCGTAGTTGTTCAAGATATTCTTGAAACGTTCCTCGTGCTCCACACCGAAACGCTTGCGAATAGTGTATCCTCTGAAATCTGCTAACATCGAACAATTTTTCATTCGCGCCTCGTCATTCTCCGAAGGCGGCACAACTTCAAAGAAAAATCCTTTATTTATTAATTAGATACAACCTCGGTGAACATTTTTACAAATTTTGTCCTTGACGAGTCAAATGTATCTGATCATATTCAATATTTATTACCGTACTTTTGGCGTATTTAAGTACGATCGAAGATTATTAATTCGTACAGTTGTCCGAAACTTAGGATTTCAATAAACAATAAGGTAATAAATGTACAGAGATCGTAAATGTAGTATCAAAATTACAACTGTCTAGTATTAATACAGAAGTCACTTGCAATCCAGATTTCTCTAATATTTATTAAATATTTCTCTAGATCTCTCTAATATTTATCAAATATTCCTCTCGATTTCTCTAATATTTATCAAACATTTCCCTATTGAATATTCAACAACGGTAAACTCACGGCTTTGAATGATGACCGCGGCATCGTCTTCCTTCAAGGCCTCCTTCTCAGTTTCTTCGTCATTTTCTGCGCTCTCTTTTTCCGGTTCTTCGATCGCTGCTTTCTCTTCCTGTTCTTCTGCGAAAAGAACATCACACGTTTCCGAACGAAAGTCTCTCAAAGCTTTTTCGTTCGATTTAATTGTAATTCGTGGCAAACCTTGCTCCTTTTGCAGAGCTCTCTCCTCTTCCTGTTTCTTTCTCATCTCCTCGAGCAGGTGTTTCCGCGACAACCATCCGCGGATGTGACGTTGCAGAGTAACAACCGACACGGCGAACTGCCATTTTTGTTTCCTGAATCGAATCTTAGCCAACCATCGGCGAACGCACGACTGGACCATAATGATTTTCTTCAGTTGCTCCTCGTACATCTTCGATAGAAACTCGACGTGGTAGTACTTGAGGAACACTTTCGTTCTGCCCAATGCCCATCCGTCCATTTTTAAGCGAATCAAAAGAAGACGACAGTTGTCGCGATTTGCTATCACCCGTTCGTCGAAACCAAACGCTAGGAAACAGTATCTGCAACGTTGATACATCGTCCAAACATTGAATATTCAACTTAGAAGTTTCAGGAATGTTAGCATCAAAGTTGGAGCAACGAAGCGGATCGAACGACGAAAATAATTTCAAGTTACGCACCTCTTTAGAAATTCGTTAAATGGTATTCTATGGGAGAATCCGTTCTGTCTGATCCGTATCGTCTCCAGAACGCCGGTGTATCTCAGTTGTTTCACGACCTTCTCTTTGTCGAAAAATTGCGGACTTCTGGAATCGTTCGGTTTTATGCAACGCACGAACTGCGGCGATCCCGACACCATCTTTTGAAGCAAATCCATGAGCGAGTATCGGAAATACGTTGCGACCGTTTGTTGAGCTCTCGATTGCGATGCCAATCCGCGGCTGGAATAACGTTCCTGATACCATAAAAAAAAAAAATGAAACCTGGTTACAATTTGTTCCGTTTACTTGACTTCCTGAACGCGTTAAACGCCGCTAGGAAAGTAATTACGATATCGCGCTGTAATTATAATTGTATTTTCTAATTTCGACTTTCCACTGGGTATGTTGTGGTAAATGAACGTATCAACCGGTGTTTCGTTATAGGCTTCACGTGCATAATCGAATTTCGAAACGGAGTTAAATAAATGGGTTAAACATACAACGATTAAGCAACGAGTCGGCTAAATGAACTTCATAATTAAATAAGTTTCTCTTTTGTCTATGTAACGTGGGTTACCACTTCTATACTATACATATACTAGCATGCTGTATTTTATGAGTTTGAGGAAACGTCCGATAACGTACCTTTGTGTTCTGATTCGATTGCGACAATTTCTTGGAATCGGTCTCGTGAACGGCCGAATATAAATTGCCGGTCTTCGTGATCGGACATTGGAACAGGAAACGGACCATGTCGTACTGAGATTGTCTCACCAGTTGGATGACTTCCGGCGGCAGGAAATTTCTGTTCTTTTCCAAGAATCCTTCCGCTTGGTAGACCACGCGTCCTGCGAAATGGTGAACGGCGAAACACACCGCGTCCGATTTCGGTCTCACGTAGAATTTCGACTTGATGTTGCTGTGAAATTTCTCTGCAATGTACAATTTTCAACGGTACTTCAATATTTCGCGACATTTCCTACCCTGAAAATGCAACGATAAATAAATCATATATCGGTACACAGGAGTGCGATGTTCAAATTAGATCTCGGTACTAGATCCGAATATCTTTAGATATCTATATATTATATGATTAGATTGCTAGCTCTAATTGTACAGATCTCTATGTCCTTGAATATCTACATGCACATATCACTTGATCAATCTATCTATACATATATATAAGTATGTATATGTATAAATTTCTGTATTTCTAGATATCTACATCCCTATACGTTTATTTCTACGTATCCAGATTACTATCTCCTTAATCATCATGTATCTGTGTTACAAATTTAGGGATTTTCGAATCTCTGAATCCTTACATTTCCAAATCAAGGGACTCGCTATTTAGAAAAATTGTCTCAACACGAGGTAGTTTATGAACAATTGTTTACCGATTAGCGATTTATTGGTAGCTCTAGGGAATCTGCTCTCTTCGTCCAACAGAGCTAAAAGTCCCATAGGTTTGCTGAGCAACATGTCCAGAACGGGTCTGTTGTCAGAAAATTCGACCAAATCCACCGGTATTCCCTCTGCCATGTATTCCTGTTGTTCCCACGTGAATATATGTTGATTAAAGTAATATTGTATCTGTTCGTTAGCGATGTTGATGCAGAGTTGTTCGAAAGAGTTCCTCGGGAAATTCTCGAAACCGAAGATATCGAGGAGACCGATCGCTAATGGTTCGTAGTTTGGCGATCTATTGAAACATAGCAGACAGTTGATTTGATTGACCATCCAATCGAACAATCGACCATATAATCCTTTCGCCATGGCGTCTCGTGCCGCGCAAGCCTCCGCTACCGTATTGTTTCGCGTGATTGTTTCGCCTCTGGTCATAACGGAGTTCGACGTCAATGCCTCCAGAAGATCGTTCTCTTCTACTCCCAGTAATTGTGACACTGAAATATATGTTCAACATGAGCGATTTAGGATGAACGTTAATTCTTAGGAGTTGCTCGAAAATTTATTTCACTTTCGAGTTTATAGATTTTTTATGTTTCGAATTTTCGAGTTTATAGATTTTTTATGTTTCGAATTTTCGAGTTTCTATATTTTTATGTGTTCTTAAAGTAACGAATTTTCAAATCTCCCAATTCTCAAATCCCCGAATTTTCTATAATATTACCCAAATTTTTAAATTCCCGAATTTTCAAATTTCCGAATTCTCAAATCCTCGAATCCTCAAATCCCCGAATTCTCAAATCCCCGAATTCTCAAATCTCCGAATTCTCAAGTCCTCGAATTCTCAAATCCCCGAATTTTCTATTACCCAAATTTCTAAATTTCCGAATTCTCAAATCCCCGAATTCTCAAATCCCCGAATTCTCAAGTCCCCGAATTCTCAAATCCCCGAATTTTCTATTACCCAAATTTCTAAATTTCCGAATTCTGAAATCCCCGAATTCTCAAGTCCCCGAATTCTGTATTTGCCAAATTTATAAATGTGCGAATTCTCCAATCTCCGAATTCGCTGTGTCCCAAATTTCTAAACCTCCAGATTCTCACATCCCCGAATTCCTAAACTCAACATCCCCCAGTATCTCCAAATTCCTAAATCCCATGTTGCTGAAAACCTAACAAAAAAATTCCTCTAAAGCTACACACCTCTATGCAACGGTGCCGTATCGATAACTCGGCTCTTATTGTCGGTATTATCCTCGCTAGCTACTTCACCGAACTCAATGTCCCCGAGATGAAGAATGGCAGCCAGAATGCGATATATCGTGTTCACTTCGGTGTCCTGAAATCCGAGTAACTTAAATCCAGCCTTCAACTGTTGGAATTTATCGATATGTGTTTGCGATGTTTGATTCTGATCGGTGAGATATCGATGTTGCTTCCGAAGATTCGGATCTAGATAGAACTCTGATAAACGATCGTCGGCCTCCAGGCCGTCGTACATGTAATAAAATATGTGAAAGTTGCGTTCGCCTCTGAAAGAGTTTGCATAAAGTTTATTCACGAAATCAGCGTAACACGTCGAGCTATACTTACTCGGCCTGTGCCACGACCCGCGATTGCTCCAACAAATAAACCGATATTCTGGCACCGGTTACTTTCCCGCCTTTCGTCATCGTCAGATCCAAATATTTGCCGAATCTGGACGAGTTCGCATTTATTCCGGTGGTCGCGTTACCGAACGCTTCCATTATCGGATTAATTTGCAGGATCCTCTCCTCCAAGTTACGATTCGGCGCTTTGCTTAGGTACACTAATTGCTTCAGCAACAAATTGGCACTCTCCGTTTTTCCGGCACCCGATTCGCCGCTAATCACGATCGCTTGATTTTGTCGTTGATGCAACAACGCCTGATACGCTGCATCGGCTACCGCGAAAATGTGAGGCGGGTTGTCCGATCTCGCTTGACCCTTGTATCTCTTTTGTTCCTGTATAAAATCGGCAAATATAGTATCTCGTACTTAGGTATTGCAACCCCTTGCACTATGGAGGGAAACTGCCAAATATATATTTACAACGTGACTAAAGATTCGATCAAATGTCAATCAAATTCAATTAAAGTGTCTCTTCATCCTCGAGCTAAAGTGATCTAACTGTACCAAATTCGTAAAAAATTACTCACAATTCCCGTGTACAATCCCAAATTGGTGAAAGGATTAACAGCCACGAGTATATCCCCGATGTAAGTATATATCTGTGCTTGCTCGTATCTGTTCTGCAATTGATCAACGATAGCATCCTCAGACAGCATGTCCAATGCAGCCAGATCGTCCATATACATTTTCTCCGGTCTTGTTTTCCGGTCGGTTTTCAATTTTCCATGTTTCGTCGTCACTTCCGGTTGCGTGTGAACCCTACCGTCGGTCCTCTGCCGACAAAGCTCTTCTCGAAGCTCGTTTCTGACCTTCTCCACGTTCGGTTCGACACCGGCCAACAGAGGATGTTCCTTCAATTCGCTAGCGAAGGGTCGATACTCGAGATCCTTCACCAGACACTCGGTAACGAAGTCCACCAATTCCGGACAATGTATGTCGGGATTTTTCAAGGCCGGTGGAGGATTTCTGGGGATTTGAAAGAGCGCCCTCATCGGGTGCAGATCGGACAACGGAGGATCCCCTTCTGCTAGCTCGATCGCCGTGATCCCGACGGACCACACGTCGCAACGGGAATCGTACGAGGAATCCAGTTGTTGCTCGCAGGCGATTACCTGTCATTGATTCGATTGAAATCGGGGAATTCTCGAATTGGCGAGAAATCGAGAAACTTGGACGATCAGGAACATTTGGGATTTGTGGGATTCGAGCGTTTGGTAATTTGGAGATTTGGATTCGTGTATCCTGGAAATTGTCGAACTTGGAGATTCAGCGATTTGAGAGATTTAGGGAATCCGAGATATTTGGGGGATGTGAAGATTCGGAGACTTGTAGGATTTGCGGATTCATCAATTCGAGGATAGGGAGATTTATGAGATTTAGGGAATTCCATGAATTTAAGATACGTAGAAATTTGAAATTTGGAGATCAGGGGATAGGAGAATCTTGAAATTTGGAAATTTAGAGAATATTTTCAATCGATTAAGACGTATGTCTTACCTCTGGTGCCATCCAGTATGGTGTACCAACAGAGGTGTTTTTCCTCGCTAGCGTTGCAACGAGATGCGAAGAAACTCCAAAGTCAACCAATTTCACGTGTGCATCTTCGTTGAGCAAAATATTGTGTCCCTTAACGTCACGGTGCATGCAGTGATTGCTATGCAAATAAACTAACGCCTCGACTGTTTCTCGAAGGATGTAGGCTATTTGTTCGTCCGTTAAACGTTTTCCCTTCTTCTTCAAGCCTTGGACGAGATCGGTCACCGACCCTCCCGCACACAGCTAATCCGTCAATGATACCAATTAATTATCTTCAAAGTGTCGTATTGGATCTAACTACAGTTACAATGGTCACGATGAATTTGTCGGTCATGAGTGCTCTATACATATATTTGTGAATCAATGGTGGATGGATCAATCAAGGATCAAGCCTTCAAACATAAATGTGCAAAGCTAATGCAGTGATTTGGAATATCATTAGTTATTTAATTTTTGACTCGCAACAAGAGAAACTTTGTTGTATTACTGTATTATCAATCGTGGATTCATTGAGACTATCCATCATTGATTCATTGAGTCTATCCATGGTTCATTTATTGAGACTATCAATCATACGATTATTGAGACTACCAGTCGTTGAATTATTGGCACAATCGGTCGTTGAATAACCGAGACACGAAGAGACAGGTGACTGTAACTATAGACAAATGTGGATGTGTTAATTTATTAATTTTTACAGCGGGGTGAACAAAGACGATCATTGTCTACCTATGGACAGAGTTATATTAACCTAACCCAACATCAAGTTACGGCACTGATAATCGTTGAACCGTTGAGAGACAACTACGAGTCCTACATCGAATTCAGTTATCGGTTAATTGTTACTTAATAAAATGATTAGGAGGTTGACAATTCGTACAAATGTTAGCTAGGCGATTGTTTCCCGGTCACGCTTTCCTGACCGTGTTACTAGAAAGTCAGAACGACAATACCTCCATGACGAACCATAATTGATCCTCTTCCTGAGCTGGCTTCGCTCTCTTCAGAAATAAACCGTGAAACAGCGGGATATTCGGATGATGGCTGAGATCCCTCAACACAAGGTACTCCTCCTCGATCTCCTCGATATTGTCGGCCACGTTCTCCAGGATCTTGATCGCGACTTTATTGCCGGTTTCGTTGCAGTGCGCGCTGTAAACTTCCCCGTAAGTACCTTCGCCGATCAGTTCCTCCAGAACGAAACGATCTTCGGGGTCCGGTATCACGTCGAAGTTCACGTGCTGACTTAGACCGTGGTACGCCATGTTGGTACCACCACCGGTCATTTCTGTAACGAGAAACGTTTTATCGTTTATCGGGGTGGTTTTTGGAACTTTTGGTTCCTCGGATTTTTAGGGACATTAAAATCATGAGAGGTTGAGATACTCAGGATTTTGGGACTCTGGGATTTTAGGGGGTGAAATTTTGAAAGTTGGGGTATGTGCACTTAGGGATTTGGACATTCGGGATTTTGGAACTTAGGGTTTTAGGGGATGTTGGATTCGAAGATTCGGCTTTGGAAATTTTTGGATTATGGGATTTGAAAATTTTAGGATTCGGAATTTTTGAACTTTTGGATTTTGGTAATGTTGAAAATTCAAGATTTAGGGATTCAGGCATTTTAGGATATTGAAATTTTTGAACTGTGAGATTTAGGAATTTGGAAATTTTTGAACTTAAGTATTTCGAAATTTTGAGAATTTTGGATTTTATAAACGTTAGAACTGAGCGATTATACAATTTTCGAGACTGTACGGCCCTAAGTATTTGATCCTTTCGAATTTTGGAAGATCCTCAAATTTTTAGGCCTCGGTGTTTTAAACCTCTCGAATTTTGAACCTTAATATAAGGTCAACAACGACACAGATACAAACACGAATTTTTCAATAAAAATTTATATCTCGAATATCTGAAATTTTGTAGTTCAAAATGAAATTGGTTTAAAACTATACTCAACCTCTCCAACTCAGATACTGCAGATGATCCCTAAAATTTTCAATTGAAACGTCCTAATTACAATTAATAAAAGTATTAAAAAATATTAATTGTATCAAATTTTCGATCGTTCCAATTTAAAAAGTTTTCTCTTATCAATCTTATGAAATGGTACTAAAATTGCATATATTCCTGGGAAACGTGTCGAATTTCTGTAAAGGGTTAAATTCTCCCTATATAACGAGATATAAAGAATCTAAAAATTCTCAAAATACTTTTTGTACTCACAGCAAGTACCACAGAAAATTGATAAAACCGTGAATCGATTGTTGGATCGAGTCTCGAAGAAAGTTGCAGTAAACCATGAAAAGAAAAGTTGTCCCTACTACGCACGAATTACTATACATTCAAGCAAACATTTTCGCTAACGATAAAAAACAAAAGCAAAACATCGATAGAAAGGGTCAGACTTAATTCGATTAATACACTTGAAGAAACGAGATTTCTATAAGTCGGTTAAGTCCATTACATAACGTGTTATTATATTCTCTAATTATAATTGAATTTAAATTTCGCACGTCCGTCCGTATTTGCCGGATAGGGAAATTAAAATTAGATTAACGTAAGAGGCACCGTTTCCTGTGTCGATGATAATCGTTATGCAATCGCATTGTTTCGTAAAAATTTCACCTGGATCAGAGAGCAAGAAACACTTTCTCCCAGCTCTGTAAACGAGTTCAACGATCACCAAATTATTTTGAGAATCGTGTTACGAGTACACGCGTGTTTCACTTCACTTCTGGTGCGATCAGAATGTTTCTCGTAAAATTTGTTTCTACCCACCGATTATATCACCCATTTCGATAACTCAGGACTCCCGTTCGGTCTTTCAAGTATGTCGATGCCTCATTTAACTGGTAGCGATTTCGATGAACACTGTTCACTTGACCAGCTACGGAACACGACTGGGTCGTTCGTCTTCTAACCAGATACCTGTTAACCCCTTAATAGGATTGGACTCTGTAAGACCGGCGCACTTCTGCCAGGTCTCAGAAATAGGTCTCGTAAGAAGACTATGCCATGTGTTCCGCTGTCATTTTAATTCCTCTTCTTGATATTAATTTCATAACCGATTAAATGAATAGGCTTTCGCACCCACGACGAATCCGACACTCCCCAATGCGATTGAACATGCTTTCTATATTAGCTGTTGCTATCTACTGATCGAACCTGTATCGATACCTATCAGTGGTGTACAAATTGTTCGTGTATTCGTAGGTGTGTTACAGATCGATACGAATCGATATTTTTGAGGAAATGCTCAACTTTAAGACCAGTGCGTACTTGAGCAGCTACTGATCGAACTTACATCGATACGTATCAATGATGTATCAATTATTGATATCTTTGTGATAGTGTTACAGATCGATACGAATCGATATTTTTGAGAAAATGCTCGACTTTAAGATTAAGATTAAGAAATACTAGTATTCATATTTTTGAGGAAATTTTATGGGCAACATTGATATTCGAGTATTTGATCATTTAAGGACAAGGATTGATTTATGTTCTTTTCTAATCTTCAAGACTAACATCGCGAAATATTGCAAATTCCCAACGGTTTGTTCGTAAAATTTCAAACTAGCAAAATCCCAATGTCCCTAGATTCGCACCAGAAAAGAACAGGAATTGCTCCGGCTGAACGAATTTCGATCGTTTCATTCATCGAACGTTTCAATGTTTAACAAAAGAACGACGGGTGGAAACTAATTGATAAAAATACAACCCTTTTTGTTGGACGCGCTACAAAAGGTATCGAATGTAAGCTAAAAAGTGTTCTACGCCATTGGATGAAGCCGGCTAAGGGTCGAAGCCACTCTAGTATCGAGTGACGCTCTATAACACGAAATTAAACAGGACATTTATGGAACACGAACGACAGCTGCAGTTGCCGATATGTATTAACTGTAAATTAATATCAAAATAATCGAAAGTCTTCGGGACATCGCTTTCCTTCGTTCTGTGCACGCGTTCCAGCGATTCGTTCGTCTCTCGAAACAATTAACTCGCTAATTTCACGATCACTCGTTCGACGATATAATTAACTTATTAATTTCATAACAGCACGCTTTGTACCGTGGACGAGAAAATCACAAGTTCGTAAAATGCTTCTGCGAAAGGGAAAACATAAATGAAAGGCGTTTTACATGTTAAATAAACAAGTATAATTAGATGGAATCGTATTCAGTTATCTTTTCAAGATGAACAAACGTGTAATTAAAATCCTTCGTAATTCGATTGAAACGCAAATGCAGGAACACGCTGGAATAAACGGATAATTTTATAATCGTGTAAGCGAAAACGCGGATGTTAATTATGCCAGACGGACATCAGAGTCGCGTTCAACAGCGTGAAGTATGTCAAAAGAATCTGTTTCGCGTGTACGAGATCATTTGCGCCCGTGAAATTACGATTTTTCACCTTAAACGATAATTGATCATAGATTTTATCGTATTTGGCTTCGTTGCGACAATTTTATTATTTCTTTGTTGATCGTAAGTTTCCGTACAATTTACATTAACCATGAGTGTGTAATTATTTTACGGTAGGTCTGTTTACGTTAACTTTTATACATTTTTTAGATTTATACTATTTTTATAGACAGTTTTAGATACACTCTCGACACTTTTTAGCATTTCAGAAAAAATTTATTTTTGGAAATAATTAGTTTTCGAGGACCATTCGTTTGTAATATATTATCTTTCGACTTAAAAAATGTTTGGGTTTTAGAGTTAAGTCGTGAAGATCGATTTTAAAGTTCGAAATTCTGAAGCTCTGGAACTCGTGAAATTTAGTAAAACGGAGCTTTAAAGTTACGAAAGTTCAAGATTTTAAAGTCGAGTCATTTCGAAGCGCGAATTATCAAGTTTCAAATATTAAAAAATTACAAAACACCAAAGTCCGATGCACCGAAACTCTAATCCCTGGAAACTTCAAAATCCCAAAGTTGCGATACTTTAGAATTGAAAATACTAAAAATTGCAGCATTTCGAAATTCCAATCTCTCGAAATTCCAAAATCTCAAGGTTGCGGTACTTCGGAATTGCAAATACTAAAAATTCCAGCGTTTCGAAATTCCAAAATCCCAAAGTTATGATACTTCGGAATTGAAAATACTAAACATTCCAGCGTTTCGAAATTCTAATCTTTCAAAACTGCAATATCTCAAAGTTGCGATACTTCGGAATTACAAATACTCAAAATCTCAATGTTCAAAAATTCCAATCTCCCGAAACTCAAACATCTGGAGGAAACTATACTTCGAAATTGCAAAGACTCAAAATATCGATGTTCCGAAATTCCAATCTCACGAAACTCAAAAGTCTAAAGGTTGCCATACTTCGGAATTGCAAATACTTAAAATCCCGATGATCCGAAAATTCTAATCTTTGAAAACTCCAAAATCCCAAAGTTACGATACTCCGAAATTTCAAAGACTCAAAGTCCCAGCATTTCAAAATTTCGAAACTCGATGCTTCAAAAACTCTGATCTCCCAAATCTCTAAAATCGCGACGTTTCAAATTCCAAAGACCACTTTCCACCATCAAATATCTTTCGAGTTAAAGAAATCCATTCGTTCGAACTTCGCTCGACAATTTTTACTGAACGGTAAAAAAAAAAGATGGCCGGTCGTAGAATATGGCGACAGTTTATTGTTCGAGCGACCTAGAATACAAGAATCCTATCAATTTCACAGATCGATGCACGTTCTTCAGCGAAATCCGTTTCCGTTCGTTCATGAACGATCGTCTCATGGTTGACCATAGTGATTACTCCCGATTGTGCGTCTCGTTTATCCTGATAAAATTCGCCCCGCTTCGATAGCTTCGATCGGAATATCAATCGTAAACAATAATCAATGAACGGTCACGTGGACAGATGGGTATTAGAGCGAAGAAACCCGTCGTGAAATTGGCTTAAAGGCCTCGCGACTGTAAAGTAATGTCTGTCAGAGCTGCGTCATGATGTCCAACTGCCTTGGACCATGTCGGACTGCGACTAATGTAGTGCATAAGCCGACCGAGTCACGAACATCGTTGCTTCTCCCTTGCAACTATTATATTATTCCACAGAATTCTTCCTAGTAGCAACACTTCAAAAATGTGTAACTTTTACGCTCATAGAAGTTGACATTTTTTAATAATTTGAAAATTGGTGCATTGTACCGATGCTTATCAAGTTTTGTAGAATATAATAAAATATGTTCTCAAAATTCGCATAACTCACAAAATTTACAAAATTCTCAAAATCCCTAAATACCAAAAATTCTCAAAATTCGCATAATTCTCAAAATTCCCAAAATTCCCAAAATTCCCGAAATTCCCGAAATTCCCGAAATTCCCGAAATTCCCGAAATTCCCGATATTCCCAAAATTCCCAAAATTCTCAAAATTCCAAAAATTCTCAAAATTCGCGTAAATCCCAAAATTTCCAAAATTCGCATAATTCCCATAAATCCCAAAATTCCCAAAATCCACAAAATTCCCAAAATCCACAAAATTCCCAAAATTCGCATAATTCCCAAAATTCCCCCAATTTCGACAATTCCCAAAATTCCCCAAATTCGCATAACTCGCATAAGTCCCAAAATTCCCCAAATTCTCAAAATTCTCAAAATTCTCACAATTCCTAAAATTTCCAAAATTCCTATGATTCCGAAAATTCTGAAATTTTCAAAAGTTCCGTGCACCCGTGCTGAAAAAATTCGTGAGTCCCCCATACACAATACAAAAGTTAGAGAATTCAATCGTTCATTCGGAATGCACGCATGTGACACGATTCGAACGCGAATGGGATGCCAAATGAAACGAAAATAAGAGGTCGCGTAGTTTTTCTAATCGCAGTTATACACGCGGTTCCGGTACTTTAATCCTCTCAGCGTGACGGTGTAACGGTGCAGTGCGTGTAACCAATGGTCACTCTTCTCCGTAATATTTAAAGCACGTTTCGAACAATGCAATGGCAAACTGGACCTTTATGCTAATTACTCCCGGCGCAATCTCTCTTTCATGAAAGTTGTTGATTTTATCGCCGCTAAACGCGTATAACCGCGTACCATGACAAAAGAACATTTTGTTTTTGTACGCATTCTCTGAATAACGCGTGTACAGTGCACGTTGCGTTCTAAAGCGTTCATCTACATGACAAACTTGTAATTAGCATATAAAAATGTGAAAGCGGCAATGTTTATAATGTCTCGTAATTTTTCATCGAAATATCGTGGAGCAAATAATTGTTATATATATCGCAAATTTCGGATCACGTTGCTTCGTTCAGATTTGCAATGCTGTGATTACATTTTATATTTTATTTTTGGTTATAGTATAATTACTATGTTATAGTTACAATGTAATTACAATATTATGGTTAGAATACAATTACAATGTTATGGTTATAATGTAATTACAATTATCATTACAATGTTATAGTTATAGTGTAATTGCAATATTATAGTTAAAATATAACTACAATGTGGTTACAATGTAATTAGAATGAATCGGTTACAATTAATGGTATAGTTACGTAATTACGTATGGAACATGCGTCTTCTGGAAGAATTTGATGCGTTAACTATGGAGATTGTTACGCAACTGAAGTAATGCGAGGTAATATGTGGGATACTCGTTTGGTTCTTCGGTGATCAGGTAAAATGTACATTTTTTACAAAACCTGCTGTACTTCGCGGTTATGGTTTCGTCTGCATACCGTGACGGAGTAACGGTATAATGTGTGCCATCGATGGTGTTAACCTCTCACTGTTTACGCATCGAGTTCGATTCAATGAAATTAATCAATTATTAACAACGTTACCATTTTATTCGTTCTAATTTCCTACTAAAATTTATACATAAATTACTCGATATAAATTCATTAAAAATAATTAATTATTAATAAAAAATTATGCTGATGAATTTCGATTAAAATTTTCTTCCTTCACAAAAATTTAATCAATCTCGGATAAAAGGTGAATTAATAAAGCTAACAAGTTAACTTCGATCGCGTAAATTCTGAAAATTAAGCTAAATTATGAAACGGTAGAGACGGTGACAAAAACAAATCGGACACCGATCGTTGAAAAGTGGTCAGAATTATTTTCCCGATAGAGCGAATGCAAAATCATTCTACGCAGAACGGTAAAAAGGAAGTACGCGGAGGCGGAGTAACGACACGCGTATCAAAGCCACAATCGCGAATATCATTTGTCATCGATCCAAGACGATTACGCTACGAATCGAACGCAAAATTTCTGTACGGCGGTTTACTGAGACCGATTCCGCAAACCGATACGTGACCGACTTCGTTTTCTTTTCTTCTCGGATCATACATCCTCGAAATCGATACCGTGTATTTGTCGATGCAGAACCGTGGATATTAATTCCGGTTGACTCGTAGCAGAAGATGAATATCCATATCGTCGACTCGCCTTAAGCCAAAATTTAATTTCAAAATCTCGCGGTTCAAAAATTCGACAATTTACAAATTCTTAAGGTCCCAAAATTTCACGCTTTCAACTTCAACAATTTCAAATTCTGACAGTCACGAAATTTCACGCTTTCAAAGTTAACAAATTTGGAATTTCACTGATCTCACAAGCTCACGTTTTCAAAATTAAAAAATATCATACTTCTAAGATCCCAAAATTCTAACATACCAAAATCATACGATCCACATTTCTAAAATTCAAATTTTGCATCTGCCGAATTTTCAAAGTTTTAAACTGCACAAATTTTAAGATTCAAAAATATCAACCACCTACGGTTCTGAAACTTTGTGGTCTTAAAATTCAAAAATTTCAATGTTCGAACGCTCTGAAACGCTGTGGTTCCAAAATTTCAAAAATGTCAGTGTTCTAAGGACCCAAAGTTCTGAAATTGTAAAAATCTGAAAATTGCAAAGTTTGCGACCGATTCCGCAAACCGATACGTGACCGACTTCGTTTTCTTTTCTCCTCGGATCATACATCCTCGAAATCGATACCGTGTATTTGTCGATGCAGAACCGGGGATATTAATTCCGGTTGATTCCTAGCAGACGATGAATATCGATATCGTCGACTCTCCTACGGCCATTGTTTCGCCGTATAACAATCCTCGTCGAACAATGTGAATTTCTGGTTGTTCGTTCCTCTTTTTTTTTTTGCGCTAACGTTTAAAAATTGCATAGAGATGAATTGTCGTATTTCGCTACTCGCGTTTCCGCGATTCATCTCTCTGGACGCGCACGTCATGTCGCGGAAAAGGAAATACACGAAGTTGCGGCACTTTTATGCACGTACCGGCCGCGGATTTATCGTCGAACGAGATTTTTTGTTGTTGTTGGTAGCATTCGTCGAGTGACGATGCTATTATCGCTGCGTCGTGATTTCTCATTAATCGAAGGTTTACTTTCCGTCGCGAATTATTTGGCAGGTTGACAGGAAAATGGAGGTTTGCGTGATGTCGATTAATTAGCGAAGTTGCGTTGGGATTATTCGATGCAAAATGAAGGACAATTAGTAGAATGCATTGACGTGCATCAGGTAGACGGCGCATAATATTGTTTTATTTTAGGCAAATAAACGTTTATGCCTTCTGTAAGTACGTATTCGATAAAAAATTATTGTATCAGGAAGAGGAAATGCGATAAAAGTGCATGTCTCAAATTTTATGTGATCATTTTATTGATGATCAGAAAATTGATAATTTTATGTGATTATTTTATTGATGATCAGAAAATTGATAATTTTATGTGATAATGTTATTGATGACCAGGAAATGTATAACTTGATGTGATCATTTTATTGATGATCAGGGAATTGATAATTTTAGGTGATCGTTTTATTGATCATCTGGAAATTGATAATTTCATGTGATCACTTTATTGATCATCTAGAAATTGATAATTTTATGTGATCACTTATTGATGATCAGCAAATTGATAATTTTATGTGATCATTTTATTGATAATCAGCAAATTGATTAATTGATTGATAAGCAAATGAATTAGTTCCTAAATTGCTTAATATGTAAACTTGTAAATTTCCAAATGATCGAATGTAAGAATTTCCCAACTTCTCTGCCTAAAAATTTCTGGATTTGAAAGTTTGATAACATGAAAATTCAGTAATCAGGTAATTCAGAAACTTAAAGATCGGATAGTTGTATAATCTGCGAATCCGATGGTTTAGAAATTTACGATTTTCATGTTTTGACGTTTCCAAATGTCTAAATTTGCAAATATCTGAATTGTGAACTACGAGGATGTTGAAAATGCGAATGTTCGAAACCCGTTTCGCGCAACAGAATTCGACGAAACGGCAAGAGGAAGATTTTGATGACAACGAAGATAGATCGTCGTGAACCTAGAAAAAAACGGATGTGGAGTATATACACAGAGAGTGTATAAATTTCGTTTCGTGTCGATGTCACCCGTGACTCCGTAAAAGTGTGCTAATTCCATAATAATGCGAAGCCCTACTTTCCAACCTTTGACCACTGTTTGCTTTCATATTCGTTACGCTCCAACGTAGCCATTGTATTCCGTTTTTTAATCGTCCGTAAGATAGCGTGATTCCTCGAAACTGTTCCATCAACAACATACAATCAATCGACGTTACAATCACATTAACATCGTAACTCACGTAACAAAAATTATTATTCAAATCGCTAGCAATGGAAATCTAAACTTTTCTCATCAACTCTCTTACCGATCCTCTTCAACGTTGTATGAGAAAATTACTCGAACTAGACATTCGCTCAGAAAGGTAGATGTTCGCGGTCGAATATTCAGATTTTTTTAACAGCCCTAATTTCCGGCATTCTAAACGCGCGTAATAGAGCGATACTTCGTGGCTCGTTGGTAAATTTCGATCGTTAAAGGAAACCACGCTCGTCCATGTTCACCTGTTTACGAAACGTCTGTTGGCGAGCAATGGCTCGTTGAATCTTTATCGCCAAGAATTCTTAGGCGGTCTGATTATCCTCGAGTCAATACACCGCCGCAAAACGGCACGAGTGATCCTGTTCCATCCATTGTTACCAACTTTTTCTGCCATTTTGCACGCTGCTTTTCTACACCATTGAAAGAATAGCTACGAGAGCCGACGTGGGAACGAGAAAGTGGCAAACCATAAATTTTTAACGGGTTTTCGAGCTCCGACACGATTTCAGGTCGACTTGGGTACATTAACCATTATATTATAACATTAGGTATATTAGTATAATACAGCGACCCGATTTGATGACTCTGGGAAATCTCGATGATCGTCGATGTGTCTGTTGAACTGTTGGAATCAAGTATCTTTTCAATTGTTAACCCTTTGGCTTCGAATGGTGACTCACACTCACCACTTTGTTCAACACAGCAATTTATAACAGTAAATTTACAATGTTGTACACACGATGTATAAACATAATGGAACAGCTAATAGTGGCAATTAATAATAAAAAGATAATAACTTGAAAAGAATGTATCAAACTTTTCAAGTAAAAAGTTTTAGAGCTGTTGTTTGTTACCGGTAAAAATACCTTCGAGTGAAAAGGGTTAATCGAGTGCTGTGATAAAGAATCGCGGAGACTCTTGCACGATAAGAACAGATATATGTCGTGTATTAGAATCGCGCAAAAGTAGAACAAATGATTTCAACAAGGTAATTCGATCAAGTGTATCAAGTATCGATGTCGTGTTACTTCTCTTGTAACGTTTGCAGATTGTTCGTTAACTGCAAGGTGAAATGCAACTGTGTTAATTTCCTCGACGTGAATACTAAAATCTGATAGTCTTGATACCAAAAAAATTGAAACCTTCAAATTGAGACCGGAAAATTACCGCGAGAAAAGGAATTGCGAAGTAATTGCTAATGCAAATCGTAATACAAAGTGGTTTACTTATTTTTGAACACGTTAATTACTCGACTGTTACTGTTAATTTTCTGTACTTGGCATATTGCTGAACTAGTGATCTGGAGATTCATTAATTTTTATCTGGTAATTCCATTGATTTCGGTATTGATCTAGGTATCTGGAGATTTATTGATTTTGATATTGATCTAGGTATCTGGAGATTTATTGATTTTGGTATTGATCTAAGTATTTGGAGAATTATTGATTTCTTGTATCGATCTAGGTATCTGGAGATGTATTGATTTCAGTATTGATCTAGGTATCTAGAGATTTATTGATTTCGGCATTGATCTAGAGATTTGGATTCATTGATTTTGGTATTGATCTAGGTATCCGCAGATTCATTAACATCGGTGTGATTTAAGGATCTGGTAATTCCATTGATTTCAATGTTGATCTAGATACCTGAAGATCTAGGTTCCTGCGATCTAGAGAATCATTGATTTCGTAATTGATCTACGTGTATGTTGAATCAGGTGTCTATTGAGTCAGCTATTCATCTAGATGTCTATTGGGCCATTGTTTATTGAGTTAGAGATCTATTGTCCTACCTGACTATTGGTATATAAATCTGACTATTTATTGACTTGGTCTAGACATTTATTGAACTAAGGCATTCGGGTAAAAATTTATTGATCTATTAACGAAAGTTCCTGTTATTCCGGTTACCTATCGATCTAGGAATCTATTGATCCATGTGCATACTGCTCTGGAGATCTACTGAGCTAGTACTCTACTGATCTACAGAACAACTTATGTGTGGGAGAACTTAGGAATTCAATTGAGTATATCGCACATAGACACGTGTCTCGTTTTTATAGTATAGATCATTCGCACGATTCGAACTATTCAGAGTTACATAGTCCCACTTTCGATTCACATTCAGATACAACGTCGGTGAATCGAGCGTAAGACTAGTTTCTGCAGTTTTATGGTAGATCAGGCTAGCACCAAAGATGAATTGCATAACACACTTCCTACATGAACCGGGTCCAACCGGTAATTATAGCTTCTTAATAACCGGAGAGGCGATGAATGCGATCGGATTACTTTGTATGGAAATGAAAACGCTCACGCTTGTATAGACGCGTAGGTGGAACAATGTCACGGAATACACACGGTTGGCCTCGAACAATGCGTTAAGAAATATCTCGTGTTTCCTGATCCGATTCATCGCCGCGATTCTATCCTTCTTCGTGGCTCATTTCGTGTATAAACCAACGCGATCATCAAACAGCCTTCGAGTCTAATTAATCGAGATTAACGAGGGACAGCACGATATCGGGACTTGAATTATGTTGCAGTCAAGTTCAGAAGCTGGAACGCTAACTATTACGAACGAAATTATTTAAGTAAGAAAAATTCATCGTAGGTGCCGGCACAAAGGATGTAAAACGCATAAACAATATAAAATAGGGCGAAAAAAAATATCTCCTGTAATTCTGTAGTTTTTTGACAAAATTTAAAATAGTATTCCTGCGGTACTATTAAATACATACAATCAGTAAATATTTTCTTTTTTGACAGGATTAATTTAAGTGGAATTATTTCCATCTAACTGTTTATTAACTGTGTTTATTTAAATTTAAAATAATTTCTGTGATACTTCAACGTAAAGTCTATTTTCACTTATATAAAATAAACTAAAATAAATAAATTAATTAATTAAGACGCGTTTAACTTGATCTTTAACTTGAATTTTGTTGTGTACGTATTTAGAATGAATCAGTGAGAAGCAATTAAATAATTCGTAACTATTTTTTTTTTACATTCTGGAACAAAGTGTTACGTGACTGCTAAAACGTTAAGTTAGAGCAGTAATCGGCTAGGTAGTCAGCACATTTTTCCGTAACGAATTCGAGTAAACTGTAACTTCCTTTTACAGTTAGAACAGCACTTGGTGCCGGTAAAAAGTGTTTCAATCGAGGAAAAATTACGATCGATCACCGAACTGTAAGAAACTTATGTAAGTAACGCACTGTACCACGCGTTAGCGGTAACGCGACGAAGAATAATGAATGAAAATTGAACTGCGTGATTTTGTTCGAATTAATCCGTGAAATTGGAATTTGAAATGACCGCCGTGTAATTGAAGCGATTCAAAAAATCAAGGAAAGTAGTGTGCAGGGCATAATTAGCTGTGGAAGAAAGTTAAATCACGGTTGAAGATTTAGAGCCGAACGAACTGTTCATAGATCATTGAACTTAAGTATTTTACCTTTCGGATCTTGAAATTTTATGGACGCGAGGGTAAAATCATTGGATCGAATAGTCGTGGTATACTGGAGCTCCCAAGTTCCAGAATTGAAATTTTTACAGTTTCACGCTTGAAAGATTGTAAATTTGTGCGGATCCAATTTTTGGAAATTTTGAAACACTTCGAGCATTGAATTTATAGTGGTTTAAGTATTGCAGGTCTCAAAATTCCAACATTGCAAATGACTGTAGAAAAAAATTAACCAATTTTAAAGGTCTAAGGTCTCAAAATTTATAAATTTCAAATATGTAAGATTTAAAAATCGCACGCTTCTAAAATTTGGCAATTTCAAATTTTTAAGGTTGCAAAATTTCACGCTTTCAAAGTTAACAAATTTGGAATTTCAATGATCCCACAAACTCGCGTTTCCAAAATTAAAAAATTTCAAACTTCTGTGATCCCAAAGTCTCAAGTTTTCAAAGTCCTAACATACCAAAACCGTACGTTCCAGATTTCTAAAATTTGAATTTTGCATGTCCCGAATCTTCAAAACTTTAAACTGCAAGGATCTTCAAATTAAAAAATTTCAAAGTCCTACGGTTCTGATACTCTATGGTTTTAAAATTATAAAATTTCAATGTCCTGAGAGTCTGAAAAGCTGTGGTCCCAAAATTTAAAAAATGTCGATATTCTAAGGATCCAAAATTCCAAAATTGTAAAAATCCGAAATTTCCAAAATTCAATTGCCAATCTCCGTAATCAATTCCCTCCACCTTCTGCGCTCGCGATTCAACACTATTTGACCAGGTATCAAGTGACACCATAGGAATATCTCGCATTACACTTGTTCGTCAACCATGAAAAATTGTGCTCGGTTTCTTGGTAGAAATGTTACACTTCGGTACTTGCGATGAGTAAAAGTTGTACGCTTTTACTTGAAGAAATCGGGGCTTTCGTGGGTCACGTCGAAGTAATTGATCATCGATATCGCTTCGATCGTGGTATCTACGTTTCATCGCCCATAAAAACGTTGCAATAGTTTTTTCGATAATTCCTCTATCTCTATCGGGAATAGTAATTTCTGTCGAAACTGATTCACGGGCGTGTATGCGAATCCTGCGGTTACATACAAATTGTTTGACTATGATTCATAACGTTATCGCGTGGTTAGATTATGCGTACGTGCGTGTATGTATCTTGTTTCTTGCGAAAATGATAACAAAACGAAATTGATGATGTTATATTTTATAGAGAACACGTAAAACGAACGATCGATGAAATCGGTGAAAGTATCGTTGTTCTTTCACTTTCTTATTTATTGTTAATCGGTTTCGATATCGTAAAGTTAGCGTTACGCTGTAGGGTTCATTAACTATCGAGATATACCATAAACGAAATTGCATAGCGATTCACTGAATTGTGTTGAAAAAATGTGTTTTGATTGTGTTCGAATCGTTCAATTCCAGGAGAAATATATGTATTGAAAAGTAAAAGACATATATTGTACTTAATAATTTGTGTCTTCTAACGTATGATGCTACAATATATGGCAATATATCGCGAGAATATTACGACGAATTAATAAATACTTGATTGTGAGTAATAGTAGTTTAATTTCAGCACGACAAGCTGCGTGTGCGTCGAGTCGAAGCGAAATCAGTTTAATTTTCATCACGCGGAGTTCAATTAAATTTGAAGCGAACGTAGCATATCCATTTTTTGACATTGTTTCCTCGAACGAGACTGTAATTAACGACAATTAGAGAAATGAAATTTTTCGAATAACCGACAGTGAAACTTGTTTTCTGCGACGAAATAACACATTTCGTTTCATCGAAATCCACTTTCGTTTAACGCGTTTTGTTTGTTCCGGCGAATGTCGCAGGAAACATAAGCGATTTTCACCGAACGTAAAGCGAATTTAATCGCGGTAATTAGCACCACGTTACGCAATTATGTACCACGCGAAAATCTGATTTAGACACCGGTGTCAATTGCTGAGGAAGTGGAAATGCGCTTCCTGAACGCAGCAGACCGCACGAAAACAAAAGAAAATAGCGGAAAATTAACGTAATCGGATGCTTTGTTGCATCGGGTTGAACTGAATTTGCTTTTGTTACGTATTATAGAAAGTTGCGAAAACTTTTACGCGGATATCCACCCCATTAAATTTCATGGAAACACAAAACAAAGATTTTCCATAAAATATGGTACGATGTGTTACATATGTGTGCCATCGTTTCTATGTGTCGTTTCACGATTTCATGCACAGAGTATTCGGAGAAAACGGATGGCAATCGGAATGTTTGGAAGTTTGGTGAGTTGGATTTTTGAAAGGTCGAACGATTAGAAAATTTGGGGAATTTTGATAATTGGGGAATTTGAAGATTTCAGGATTTTTGGTATTTGAGGAAAAGTTTGGAGACTTGGAAATTTGGTGAGTTTGACTCTTAAAAGGATGAACGATTGGAAAATTTATGGAATTTGGGGAATTTGAAGATTTAAGAATTTTGGATATTTTGGTGGATTTTGGAGATTCCAGGAAAAGATTTGGAGACTTGGAAATTTGGTAGTTCGAGAATTTCAAGAATTTGGAAATACCGAAATTTCGGGATATAAGGATTTGGAGGTTTAGGAATTTAGTGAAATAGATTTTGGGAAAATAGGAATTCGAGGAGATGGAAATTTGGGGGTATAAAAATTTGATACTATTGGAATTTACTAAGTATGCAAATTTTGGGGCATGGGAATTTAAGAACATAAGATTTGTGGTAATGGAAATTTGGGGGTATGTGAATTTTGGGGACATAGGAATTCGAACAGCATTGAAATTTGGGGACATGTGAATTTGGAGAGTATCGAAATTTAGGGATGTTGGAACTTAGAAAATATTATAATTTGGGGACATGAGAATTTGCAGAGTATTGAAAATTAGGGGTTATAGGAATTTCGAGAGCAGTGACATTTGAGAGTATAGTAATTCACGGAGTATTGAAATCGAGGAAATGGAAATTTTCGAGTACAACAATTTTGCAGATATTACAATGCTCTTATACAACATTTTAGAAACATGAGAAATTTTCAAATTTAGAAGTGTAAAAACGTATGATCGTAAAAAGTTCAAAGTTCACAAATTTAAAAAATTGCCCAATTTAAACACAAGAAACATAGGACTTGATGCAATATTTATGCAAATGCAATATTTATAAAATTAACGAGTTTTCATATATAATTTCTGAAAACCAAGTAGAAGCTTCTCTCTCCTTTTTTTTAATAGTCATCGACTGTCGATATGATACAAGTGTTCAGCTTGTTACTTTCTCTTACGTAATAATTTTCTTGCAGTTAATAAGCATGCCTTGCACGCTTCCTTCCTGTAATAATTCTCACCGTAATCAGCGATGAACAGTCACATTCTTTCTGGAAGACGAGTTCCAGCAGTCATCATCCTGTCGGCAAAATGACCATTCACGTTACTCGTTCATTTTAAACCGGCTGCTAATCGGGTTTTGATTTAATTCCGTCTTAAGCGACGACATTCTTTCATTTTTCATTTGGATTCGAAGTTGCTTCTTGGTCACAACGATCGTAGTCCATTATCTTCTATTTTATACGTGAAATTTAGTACGTAATAAAATTCTACTTTTCTCGATAGCGTTCGGCGATTTATACAAAATTTGAGAATCATTCATTCTTTAAGATTGAATTGCATAAGTTTTATTTCTTTCTTATTTATTTCCATTTGTATCGAACAGTTTTATATATAATATTGGAAAAACATTGATCACTATACAATTGATGTTTCCAACAGAATCGTTCATTTTAGCATTTACAACATAATTTTACACTAAAAACTTGTGGAATTTGATGCTTTATATAGTTCAATATGTCATATCTCAAACTAGTAATTTATTGTAATAATTTCAAGACGAAACATGGTATGAATATTTTTTGACGAAGCAAAGAACTATACAAATTCGGTAAATTACTTTACATAATTCATAAACGACCTCTCGAACGATTAACACGGTATCGAAAGAAATATTCGATTAGCGTAAGTGAAAATTGCAAACTCACGAATAACCTCGAAATAAAAGGCGGGTGAATTTTTAAGACGAAAGAACTTTAATTTATAAAACGCGGTGTTCGAAAATATTGTCTTTGGTGATTCACAAGACTTTGCATTACCACTTTACGAGCGGACTGCAACTGGTTTCACCAGTCATTACCATATCTGTAATAGTGGGTTTTATCGGCAATTCCCTATATAGTAAGTTGTCCAACCATTCCGATCTTTCACCGAATATCTCGATGTTTGCTTCGAACACAACCTGCAAAGGCCGCTCTTGACCTTTCGTTCGTAATCGAGTTCAAGGCACACACTTTTACAACAAAGCAAACCTACGCACCAGAAGTGTTCAACATTTGCCTCGAAAGATCAACACGCGATACTACATCGTGGCCTGACTCATGATCGTTTAAATCTCATAATCGTCGAGCAGTAAAATATTTACTTTTTACTCTGCAATCATCCGCTACGTACGGATTACCTAGAAAATCAAGTGTAATTTAGCGAAATTCAAGTTCAACGTTCAACATTTCTAGCTTCTCGCAAACATATTTCATTTCGCGTTATTATACCTTGGCATTTATATTTTTAATCTTAATTGCAGTTCCATTTATTGCAAAATTACGTCCTTGCTTCTCACGGCCATGTTGGCCATAATCTCCACTGTATACTTTTTATCGATTTTTAGGGGATTTGCCATGAAAATGAAATACATAATTTTTGTAAAATAACGTTTAATATTATAACAATAATATTTCGCGTAAAACTGTTAATATTAAGTAGCAAGTTTTAGTTTGTGAAGCTTGAATTTTATTAATTTTTATAAGTGCTTTTAACTCGTCAACATTTTTAAATATTTTTTATTTATTAACAATCGCGGATATATTTAGTTGCGAGCGTGAAATTACAAATTTATGAATTTTGAGGGATTAAAGCTTCCGTGATCCCAGTTAAAATTCTCGATGGCTTAGGGAATTTATCAAACTGAAATTAGGTTATCGGTTTTCCATAAAATAAACCGCCGTATTTCAAATTTTCGCCCGTACAAATCTTCAACAATTTCCAGAATCCACGATGAAAATGTGAAACCGATTTCGTCAGAGTCAGCGATTATTCGTCCAACTCGATACCGAATTATCGATGAGTTTTGATGTAGTATCGTGTTATCTGTGTGTCCATCAGAGGCACGAAATCTATCATACATGTTACGAAGTACGCAAAACAGTTTCGATGTTTCCACAGTTCATGAGCCACGACCGGCATGATCATGCAAATTGTTCATATAGTAATAGTTATTCCGTAATATTCACTCGAATGCTATTAATAGATATGTTACGTGAACTGTATCGTCAATACGTGCTCCTATAATATGCATGAACCTGGTAATGTTCCTGAACCTAATAAATTAAGTTCTAACTAAACGAGATATTCGAATCAAATATAAAGATCGATAAATAGATCGAAATTTCAAAGTACACATTTTGAGCTGCAACCCACGTACAAAATATGTTAATAGTTGTTTGATAGCAACACAAGCGTCAAGCGAGCGCAAGACACGTGCATAATGTATGCAGCAGGAATGCAATATGTATATGCAAGTAGAATTATGTTAAGCAAATCACGTGCAGACCAAGAGAAACAAATGCACTGCAGCAGTTGCTTTCGTATGATTGTTTGTTTATGGTATACCTGTTATCGTTTATGGCTATGCAGCGTGTACAGTCAAGTCAAGACCTCTGAAGGGTGCAAACACTTCAAAATTGTTTAATTATATATATATACATATTAAGTTAAACCAAACAGAATTAAAGGAAAAAAACGTATAAAAATATTTAATTATTATATGTATTACATATTTGATAAAAAATAAAATTTTATCTTCGAAACAGGTCTTCGAGATTATGCAATTTCACGTAAAATTTCACAAAATTCCAAGTCATCTCGTTTCTTAAGTATAATACTTGCACCATATCGTCAAATCGTTGAGTTTCGTCGCAACTCGTCGTTAAATCAGATCCATCCTAATTTGTAACAAATCATCCTGACACAAGTATCAATCGGTACGCAAATTCAGATCAACAGGTAACACGTATAAACACGCGTTACAGACCAAACTGTCAACAGTATTACAGTAAATACAATCACGACGAGACATTAAAATTAGCGACATTGGACGTACACAAGTATAAATACAGACACGTGATCGCGTTAAACGTTCCGGGTACAACATCCAGCTGCATTGCATTAAAAACGCGAAACATAAAATCGGTATGGAGACTCTCGGATCACATCGAACATAAACAAAAGATCGTGGAAGAATCGATCGAAATTTTCACGCAGCTTACCCGAATCATCGAGGATCGACGAGAATCGATATGGCGGATCGCACCGAGAATTCGAACGTAAACAAAGGATTTCGGAAGAATCGATTTCTATGTATTTGCTTACCCGAATCATCGAGCAAGGATCGACGAAAGTTGCCGTGGAGCACTCAGACGAGCATGACCCAACACCAGTTTCTGATGAATTGCCGAAAAAGAAAAGAACAAGGAAGAAACGAACAGTCGGATGTTACCCAGGTGAGTTCACTAGCACTTGGCCACTGCGTGGTTGTCTAACCGGTACTGTACAACCAAGACGATACAGAAAGGAATCGGCCAGCGAGGAACAGGACACGCGAATGCTGCCTCTGTCTTCGGTTTGATGCCCATGGAGCATGGGAACCACGTTGGTGCCCCCTCTTCAGCGTCCATTCTTCCTTTCCTCTTTGCCTCTCCCGATGCTCCGTTACTCCTTCCGCTCGAGTCCGCTCGCCTTATCGAATCTGATGCTCGATTGACACGCTACTCCCGTATCGAGCATTCGACTGCCTTATTCCGGGAGATATTTGATAAGGGACGGGTATTTAGCGGCGATCGACAGGTTGAATGCCCGCGCTGCCTGTTTGGAAGCGGACTCGGATGTCGCTGATGGAAGGAGAGTTCGTACTCTTTCGTGTTACGGAATTTACTGTTCACGGTATTTGGGAATTTCGAGACACGGGAGTTTCAGGATATGAGAGTTCGGGAAGTTGGGAACGTGGACGGATGCGAATTGAGGGACGTGGAAATGCAGGGACGCGAATTAGGATGAGAATTCGGTGATGCGAAGATTTGGGGATACAGTACGTTGGGAATATTGGGAATCGAGAATTTGAGAATTCGGGGATGTGGGTAATTTGAGAATATAGGAATTCGGCACAATAAGAATT
Source organism: Coelioxys conoideus (assembly GCA_947623535.1). Taxonomy (NCBI): domain Eukaryota; kingdom Metazoa; phylum Arthropoda; class Insecta; order Hymenoptera; family Megachilidae; genus Coelioxys; species Coelioxys conoideus. The sequence continues at coordinate 6,572,605 of OX392450.1, forward strand.
TGGAGATATAAAGTTCGAGAATATGGAATTTGAACATAGGCAAATTTGAGGATATCGGGATTTGAGAATTTAGAAATTTGTGATTGTAAATTTAGGGTTATAGAAATTTGGGAATATAGAAATTCGTGATATGTAAATTTAGGATTATAGAAATTTGGGAATATAGAAATTCGTGACATGTGAATTTAGGCTTATAGGAATATGAGGATATAGGAATATAGAAATATTAGAATTTAGGGACATGAGATATAGGAACTTGGAAATATTAGAATTTAGGAACATGAGATATAGGAATTTGGAAATATTAGAATTTAGTAAGATGTGATAAGATAAGAGAATTTGGGGCAACAAGATTTTGGAGATATACCAATTTTGGGGATACCAGAATTTGTGAATATAGAAATTTTTAAATACAGCAATCTCAAAATTTTCAAATTTGTTAACTTCCAAATTCGACAATTCGGTAATTCGGAATTGTGACAAAATAAAAAATTTGAAAATTCTGATCGAAGAATATGACAGAAATTATTCTCCGTGTCACATTTTTCCATCTACCATATTTTTCCGAATAGTATGAAACTGTTAATTGTTATGGTCCGTTAATCCTTTCGTTCCATGCTGCCATGCATCAAAATCGAAGTTGCTCAATTATCTCCTATTAAATCTGTATCTAATATCTTCGTCATTAGTACCGATATTTTCGCATTTGATTCGAGACATCATTGATTCTACTTTGTTAATTGAAACCGGATTGGAGCAACGAATTAACGTACGCGTTTCACAGTTCTACCTACCGTTATTCTCCAGTTAGCCACATTTTCATTCGCGTTTTTCCGTTTTGCGTGTTTTCCATCACTGTACTGCTCCAGTACACGCTACCACCGTTTACGTGGTTAGATATCAAGATAACCGCGTGCGAAACACCTGGTAAATTAATCGGACGCATAATGAAAGGAATAATTCAACCGGCAACGTAAAACACTCGTTCGTGTCAGATTTAACAAAAATGTCTATTTAAGTAGACACTCGTTACATCGATTACGAATGTACGACTCGATCGTTAAGGACCTCTTATGTATTTATGAAGTTTTACGTCGGATTTATTACCTCGAAACGATTAAACTTTCTAGCGCGATGATTTATTGGGGAAACTCAATGCGAGTATTAGTCGAAATTTATTTTCATGCCGGGTTATTTAGACTACGAATATTGCTTTGTATCGAACAGTTTATCTAAGTCCACGTGCCAAGAAACGCGTTTACCTTCGAAAAGTATTATTTGAAGGTTAGAGACATTTAGAGATATAGTGGTGCAAAGATATGGGGATGTAGGGATATCCGGAATAAGATAATCATTTGCTTCGAGTACTTTATATTTACTTCACGAACGAAACAAGAACTTGTTCATTTGACTACAAATTATTTGAAAATATGAAATTAATTATTTGTCAGTTGCTTCGAGTACTTTATTTTTATTTTATAAACGAAACAAGGATTTCTTTACTTATAGACAGATTATTTGAAGTTTTGAACTGAATTATTTGTTAGTAGCTTCGAGTACTTTATTTTTGTTTTATAAACGAAACAAGAACTTCTTCACTCGAATATAAATTATTCGAAGATTTGAAATTATTTATTTGTCAGTTGCTTCGAGTATTTTATTTTTATTTTATAAACGAAATAAGGATTTCTTTACTTATAGACAGATTATTTGGAGTTTTGAAATTAATTATTTGTTAGTAGCTTCGAGTACTTTATTTTTATTTCACAAACGAAACAAGAACTTGTTTACTTGTATAGACAAATTATTTGATGCTTTGAAATGAATTATTTGTCAGTGGCTTCGTTCAAATAATTTGACAAACGTGTTCGATTGAAAATTTGGATATTTGATGGAGAAGGGGTATAATTAAAAATTGTTCCATTTAGTATGCAGATGACGAAACACTTTGGATAAAAGGTTTAACTGTTCGGGTTAATTGTAATTATTTGATATAATGTGTCAGATGAGAAAATTCTTGTTCGTCAAGTATCATAGTTTATCTTGACAATGTCTAAGCCTTATATTTTCGTCAATAGATGGAATGTTCCTCTTTCCTCTCCAGCAAGAAATACTTGAAGCGATAGTTTCACGACTTGATGCATCGCTGGGTTCTGCACTATGTTGCATCCTTCAAAATAGATGCTTAACACTCGTACCATTCGTCTGGTACATTTTTTAAGAATGGACGGTATGTACGTTCAAGAAAGTGTGAAATAGTTTCACTGATAACGTATTCTTCGATCGCGATCCAATTATTCAATAACTATCAGTAGACACACTTTGACCAAGTCTTGAAATACGTATATTCAACCAATTCATGATATCGCAGAAATTAATAAATTTTCTAAATCGAGTTCGTGTATCTTCGATACATTGAATTTCGAACACGTAGATATTTCTGAAAAAATTCGTGCATCTACCGTGAGAAGTCGAAAGAAAAAGAAATTAGAAACGAAGTTGCAGAGTTTCACCGGCAAGTGCCTGTTCACTGGATACGAGACAAGCACTCGAGACACTTTGTACAAGGTTGCACAAAATGAATCGTCGGAAATAAATCGGGGGTGCATGAATAAAAATGAAGCACAATGAATCGTCGAAACTAAATCGGGAGTTTATGAATAAAAAAGATATAATTGCTCGCTCGGGAAACTCGCGAAAATTACAATGACTAATTAGTTTCTGCATCGATCAACAACAATGTTGCAGTATTTTCGTATTAAAAAAAAAAAAATTGGTGTAACACGCGTTTCCCACAAATGTTTAATTTCTCTACGGTGAAATTTGTGTAATTAATGGCCAGTTATTAGGTTTTCTTCGTTATATGGCACAGGTACGAACGTTTATACACAACAGTTAATTTCTGTTGCTCTATCGATCGCTGCTTATTAAGCATGAGCGACTAGCAAGTTTCAAAAATAGCGAAGCTTTCTAACTCCGTCTCGACCATCTAATTTATTAAGATGCGTAATTAGAACCACGGTGTGCAGCGATTTACGTAAACGCGACAGTGTGAAGGATCGATCGCGTGATTTATCGTTAACGAGAACCGGTAATAGATAAATCATTCGAAATGCACAAGAAACTAGTGGCTGTAATTTATTGGAAAATTATGCGACACGAATTTGAGAATATACGGACGATGTTTTATAAAATATTTATTTTTTGCGATCTGCCATAAGAATTTTGTTTGCGCAGAATTTAGAGATAATATATTTTGCGATTAATGTTGTACGAATTTTATCTTTCACATTAATCCAACACTTTTCAACTGTTAAAGTTTACAATTTTCCTTAAAAAATTCTGTAATTACATGTACATTGTAATTCATATTCATTATGTAATTAATAATCAGCGAAGATCAATTTTAATAATTAATTTCGAATTATTCAATGAAATTATAAAATATTGAACTAAATTCCATTACGTGATAAGTTTGTATGGATTGTCATAAATGTATGTGTTTCAATAACCTGGTACAATTTGCATCATGGTATGGTAAGTGAAACATGCAAACTGTTGAAGATAGACATCTATCTTCCTTGAAGTGGAACACGCAACAGCAAGAGTAATTTTATGTCGGTATTTCAGATTCGTGTTCGAATAATTTAACATTAAAGAAATACTTGTCCGCGATAATAAGTAACTATAATCGAAATTGAATTTTTTCCATAACAATTTTCAACGATATAACAATTACGATTATTATCGATTTTCTTAGACCCATCGTTGAATACATTCAATCGCAAGTAGATGGAGCAACTTGTCCCGCAAAATTGCTTCTCCGTATAGTAATCGTTTTTATCGATAAATAAAATAAAATAAAATTTGTTAAATTTTCTCGTGTTACTGAAAATTGAAACAATTTTATCCTTCGATTTGTATTTCGACCATTAATTTGTTCCCGCGTTACAAATAAACAAAGCATAACCCGCTTTTCTTCGAATAATCCAATAATTTCTCTTTGTATATCCTGGATTGATGACCGACTTTCTTTCGCTTTAATGAAGTATATTTTTCCCGTTTATCAAAGATGCGGACATTTCGTTTGTTTAATTGAAATTTCCATATAATCAAGCTTATTAAAGCATACCAACCCGATAAGCTGAAAGTAAAAGAAATGAATTTTATAAATTGAATTCCAACGAAATATTTTGGATCGAAGGGATCATCCACTATTCGAGCTACAAACACGAAATTATTTGGTCGAACGTGTCCTTTATTTTGCGTCCATTATTTGTAAATCTATATATTCCCTCTGTTCAAATACGTTTAAAAGGTATACATATCGCTAAACAAGCGAACAATTGAAATCCATTTCGTCAGAGCTCATTGATTATGACTATGAAAGTGACAAATTGATTTGACACTAATTAGCCACGGTTAATGAAATTCCATGATGACGACGAAGCCTCAGGACATAGCATAACAAATACAATTGTGATAGCTTATCATCTTCAAACATGTATATATTTTCAGGTCCGCTGTGCTATTTGTTCGCGATCCAGCAACTAAATATCACAGAGCAGCTAATTGTTTGATTAATACACGGAATATTATTAATTCGTGGATGCGATCTGTGATCACTAGTGATGGCCTCGGTGAATATGGACACGCGTCGCAAGAAACGTTGACATTTTGACGATATAATTAATTATTGACACCGGTGTTGTTATTGGTATCGAACGAACTCTTCAAGTTGTAAATTTTTTAGTTCCAAAATTGTTTAAAGTTCGGATTTCCACATTTTTTTAATCTTTAGATTCCAAAACCCACAATGTCCTCAAATTCCTAAGTTTTCACACTTTTATACTTAACAGTTTTTTAATTCTTAAATTCCCAAATTTTCAGATTCCTAAAATTCCAAAATTTCAATCTCTCGGATCTTTAAACCTCGAGTCTTTAAACCCTCGAATTTCTAAACTTCCAAATTTTCAAATTTGCAAATCTTCAAATTCCTAAATTCTCACATTCTCAAATCAAAAAATTTTCGAAATCTTCATTCCTCAAGACCTCAATTTCCTAAAATTTCAAAATCTCAGATCCCGAAATCTCTAAATCTTCAAATTCCCTAACTACAAAAATTCCAAATTTCCAAATTCGCAAATCTTTAAATTCCAGAATTTCTACATTCTCGAATTAAAAAATGTTTGCATTCTTAAATCTTCAAATCCTTAATTTCGAAAAGTTCCAAATTCTCGAGTCTTCGAATTTTCAAATTTCCAAATCCTCGTATTTCTAAAAATCCCACATTTGAAAATCTTAAAATCCCTGGTTCCATAAATATGGAAATCCCCGCACTTGTACCGAATTTTTTAAATCCTTTTTTGCTAATTTATGGTGTTACTGCGTATAATGTTAAAAATATTTGGAATGACAGTGTAATGGTCGTTTCTAATGGCACCAGAGTGTGAGAATTGTTGTAATTTTTACCTTATCGGTTTCTATCGTATTCGGTAACAAACATCTGCCTTTGTTTGCCCAGTTTCACGGTGTAGATAAAGCTGGAAAGCTTCCATATGTTCCGTACCTTTTTATTCGTGCGGGGATTAAATAAGAAAGTCGGTGGAAAATGTTAATATTATCTTCAAGAGATCATTCAGCTGTTTTCGGTTACCTTATCGTAGCATGATCTGTTTCTAACCGAGATTAGATAGAGCCAATCGATACGTTCTTGAAAACTTATCGTAAAACTTGAATTAAAAAAAAAAAAAAAAGCTCGAGTTGGTATAAATTTTGATCGCGAACGACAAAATGATGTTTGAATGAAAAAATATATCCTCGGAAATTGATGAACGTCGGAATGACGATGAGCCAAGCGAGACGTACCGTTTCCACGGCGTTGAAATAGAACAGTAGTTTCCAGGAGAGTTTTATTATTCGGTTGATTTATATTCCGGTTGCGTGGAACACGAAAAATTCGATGCACACGTCGAATTTCACGATACGATCGAGCAAACCGCTTTCGAAATAAAATTCTGATCCGTTCGTCGTTCGTCCCCTATTTCTCCCGCATCTATCGACGCTCATCATTCGACTTACAAATTTATCGATCAGAGTGTATGTCCCAACGTGGAGTCATCAGCTGCTCGTTCCAAGCTCCCGACACCCCTTGCATAAATTTAAGAATCCTTTTTACAGAGGGGAGGCTTTACAGGAACCGGTTGATCCCGCAGAAACGATAAATTCCGCTTAGCGAGCAGTGACGAACTTCTAATTTCTCGGCAGGACATCGTCAGGATCGCGTCACTCTTCATTTCACCAATTCGCACTCGCAAAGCAATAAGTTGACCACCCGCGGTTCTCGAATCGATCTCGAATACGGGACGCGTGTGTCTTACGTTTTTGTGTCATTTAACACTAGAAGTACCGGCATTAAATGAATGTTTACTTCAAAACTGAAAATAAAGTAGAAATATAAATAAATAAATATTGCAGCATCACCTAACATATACAATCATTCATTAGCTCACTAAATCTTGACAAACATTTTGACGAAATGACCGTAATAAAATTTTGTAATGAAAAATGCCAAACCCGAAACCAGTCACTTTGACTGGTTGGTAGTTATAGTGTTAATCTATCTCGCATTACTGCCCTTGTATTAGATTGGTGCATATGAAATGTCTGATATTTCAGCGAATATACAAAACTGCATATCTTTCTTCAAAAGCCGTTTGTTTCATCAAAATATGATCCATCTGCGACGAACTATAATAGTTGGCCGTTCGAAGATTGTCCTGTTCGTCGAAGTGATTTCATACATCTGACAATTTGAAATTCCGAAATCCGAAAGTATGGAATTCGAAAGATTACACTCGTAATCTCAACATTTTTTAAGTTTGCATTTCTAAGTTTATAAATTAACTTTCAAAAATTTCTACTTCCTAAATTTCTGAATTTCTAGATTTTTGAATTTCTGTACTTTTCAATTTCTCAATTTCGCAATTTCTAAATCTCTCAATTTCTCAATTTCTCAACTTCTCACTTTCTCAATTTCTCAATTTCTCAATTTCTCAATTTCTCAATTTCTCAATTTCTCAATTTCTCAATTTCTCAATTTCTCAATTTCTCAATTTCTCAATTCCCCAATTTCTCCGTTTCTCAATTCCCCAATTTCTCCGTTTCTCAATTTCTCAATTTCTAAATCTCGCTCACTCTTAATTTCTCAATTACTCAATTTCTAAATTTCTGAATTTCTATGTATCACAATTTGTAAATTAAAAGATTGCCAGATAATTAATAAACCTGCGAGTCTTCTGGGATAAATTTCGAGATTTCTCTGTTCGAAATGAGTGATAGCGGATTGTTTTAAAAGAATTAATTAATAAATCGTATATTATCGCGATCTAATATCTTAAATTTTGCAGAATGTTACCGGAGCAAAGGATCGTGACGTATTATGGTATTTCGCAGCCACTAATTATGACTTATCCTTGTACCGAAATGATCTATAACGATCAATTTGATCTTCCTAACAAGCAGCTTCTGTCTTTGGATAGCATGGATCGGATTATTGATAATTACCTCGTGTATCTGTATGGATACTGTTCCTTATATGCATTCATTTCATACATATACCTCTTGTTGGAGATCGATTTTTATCTGTTCCAATATCGCACTGACGATGGTTCTAAGAAAGTTCAATACGCGTTTGTTTAAGTTACAACCTGTAACATAAGAAACTGTAATTATTTATAATAATTCATCGTTTATGATTTTTAATAATATTAAGAATAATTTATAATAGCATAGGAGCTTTATTATAACGATTACATTGCACAATTTTTTATTCGTTTCTTTTTCTTTATATTTATACTATCTTTTTATGCATGTATCTTTTCTTTTAATTATTTTCCCTCGCATCGTTAGAATATTAATATATTCTGTTTGTTTTGCAACATTAGAAGTTGCTGTTGCAAATATGAACGCCAGGAATGTAACTAAATTGTTACCTACGGTAATTAGTTTTTCAACGACGATTGAAATTTAATTAGACCGTGCATAATTTTTATTTGGTTCACTTGAATCTGGACCGTTTGCAACAATACTCTCTGTGATTACGATAACAAGAGTACTGCAGCTTCAATGACTCTTTATTGAAACAAAATACTAATTGATCTTCATCGACACCAGATTCTACTGCAGCCTCACCCTCTATATAAAAATAATGATTCCTTTAAATTGAATCATCAATGACGGACAAATATTCACAAACATCGAACAGCATTATTACATCGATGTCGCAAGCTCACATTCGCTAGTTAATACATCTTGTTGTTAATTACTATGATGTGTTTTTACAATGCGTACATATTTGCGATGGTTTTACGCAATAACGAGTGTCGATGACACAGTCGAAATTTCGGGATCATTCGTCTTCGTTCGTCCGGGTAGGATGACAATTTAACTAACAATTTGAAAGCAATTTACTATTATCGCCAGCAGTCTAAATAAACGAAGCGACACGCAGCGGGCTTGAAAGGGGATATTTTAAGGGCTTCGATGAACTAATATCTTGGAGTGCCGCGACGAGTCGTCGGGGGGTAAATGAGAGTGAAGTCTTAATTGAAGCGTCCGTTCGATGTGTCGACACAACTAAACTTAGTCACATCTTACGACGACAACTTATTCACGCCATATAAAACGTCCGGGGACCTAATCCAATTAGTCGTACGAAATACTCGTTAAATGTCCGATCGATGTCCTCGCATGCCGATGCGATCATCGGTTCCCGAAAAATTGCTCCTCGATGTTGAGACTTCGAGATTTTTTACTTCTTCAGTTTTCTTTTTTGAAATTTTCAAACTTTCGAACTCTTTAACGTTGGGGTCGAACGTTTAGGGCGGAGTTTGCGATATAGGGATTTTTTGATTGTGGGATTTGAGGTTTCGAGGATCTGAATTTTTAGAATTTGAGGTTTTGAGAATTTTAGTATTGGGCAATTTTTAGAATTTGAAGATTTAGAGATTTACAAGTTTCAGGATTTTGAGGATATGAAGATTTGGAGACTTACAAATTTGAAGATTTGAGGATTTGAGGATTGGGAAATTTTTAATCTTTGGATTTTAGAACTTCGCAGTTCGTGAATTTTAAAATTTGATGACTTCTGAAGTTCTTCAACTTTACGATTTAAAATGTACTTAGAGATTCAAGGTTCTAAGAATTTGAGGATTTGGGGATTTGTGATTTTGGAATTTCAAAATCTTGCAATTTGTCGACTACAAAATCTGCTGAGCCTCAAAATTTGTGAACTTCGTGACCCAAAATTTATTCAGTGCTTTAGACATTTGGACTTTGGACACTTCAGAACGTTGCAATTTGTGGTTCTTATAATCTGCTCACTTAAAAACATACATTATACCTTCACTTCTTAAGCATACTACTACTTTCCGAATATTTGAACTTAGAATTTTAGAACTGCACGAAATATTATCTAATTTATCAACTCTATAATTTAGGACTTCCAATAGTAATATCACCAGGATTAATATAAATTTGAAGCTTCTCTACCTCGTTTTTATGTTGTATATCCAAAAGCATATAAATAACCTTGATACACCAAAAAATTATGATAAAAAATCGATAGAAGAAACCTTTCTCAAAAATGTTCATCGCAGTGTGTCTGTCCATGGTCTACGGTTTTCACTCTGACATCGCGTTAAATTGCATAAACAGATTATTCTCGTGAATTTATCGTCGTAACGATGCAAGTAGACAGTCGATTGTCAATCATGGATGCAACTATGCGGTACATAGGAATAAGAAAGAAGTAATTGGACATAAATCCATCCATAGTGAATCGGGAGTGGTCATTATACTGGCAGAAGCGTGGCTTGACTCAAGTGCAAGGCAAATACGGGTCTCGTACGCAACCGCACGTACTAAATATTACCTGGGCTCCGGCTGAAATATGCCAGCTATGATAAATAGGACACGATAAGTGGCGAGTAACCCGTGGCCGGTTAGTGGACATATCCGTTAGAAGGGAGGTCACAGAAATTCGAGCACTCAATATATGGCTTGAGTAGACACACGTTGAGATCGAAATAATGATCTGTCCCTTTTGTTTGGGCTATCGATTATGTCAGCCACGAGGGCTTCTCTGCGTGTCATGGATTATGATTTACTATCGAACTGCTGTGCCCCCGTTAAATAATAACTCGATATACTCTAATTATTACCGTCGTTACGATTCATTGTCCTTTTAGTTTCTTGTTAATCGGAGGATATTTGGAAATTTTTTGATCGTCAGACTTTGTAAGATTTTGTGCGATTTTGACATCGTAAGATTTCATGAGATTTTAAAATCGTAGGATTTTTAACAACTTTGAGGTCGTGATATTTTTCATGATTTTGTGACATCTTGATATTATCAGATTTTGTGAGATCTTGAAATTGTAAGATTTTCTGAAATTTTGAGATCGTAAGATTTTTTTCAATTTTGAGGTCGTAAGATTTTGTATAACATCAAGGTGGTATGATTTTATACGATTTTAAATCATACAATGATTTTGTATGATTTTTTGTAATATTACAAGACCAGTTCAGATCGATTGTTAAACTTATCAACAGTTTCGTTGATTTAAGTTCAATTATTATAACGCTAACATTGCAAACAACTATCATGGAATAATATAATTACTACACAACTCTTCAATTGCCAATATAATTTTCGATTTTTCAACGTTATACAACACAGTGTTACAATATTAATGTAAGCAATTGTTTTTTAATCGAAGTTCAATTGTGCAAGATTGAAATTTGTAGAATAGCATAACGCTATTTTATTATAGCATAGTATAATTGTTACATCGAAATTCGATTCCTTATAATTGATGGAACGAATTGCATCGGGTTCCCCTATAAATTACTTCATCTAAATGATTACCCATCGTATGCAATGATATTTAATACTTTATTTCACAAAAAAATCGTGGAATCGACCCGCTGAATAAAATCTAGAATATAATGGAATAAATATAAAATTTTATTCGTTATTCAGCTGTAAGATGTTATACATCCGAAGAAAATCTAAGATGTGATATACGAATTAAATAGCCGCTAAATAAATTCTGAAAAGTAATTCGCTAAAGAAAATCTAAGATGTAACATACTAAATAGGATCGTTAATGACGATAAGTAGCGAAAGAAATAACAGCATTGAAACGGTAGTCATCGATCAAACGGGAAATTCCTAAAAGAGATCGTTCACATGATATCCCAATTCCCGAAACTTGTATCGATGCATTTTCTCCCGTTTTTAGTTCGAAAGACAACCTCTTGAAGCGGAAAGATTGATGAAGTTTATCCTCTTGATCATTTTTACGGCAGCTCAGAGCCACCGATTTTCTACCCTTTTTTATTATAACAAGCGCCGTTGAATATACATCGGAAATCTACCTCTTTCATTTGATATATGGTTAACTGCACGTGGACTCGAGTTTCGGTTAGGAATTTCATTAATTAAAATCTTGGACTACCATTGTACGTACGATAAGGCACAAATTCGCAAACTGCAGAGAAATACGGTGGAAATTTTATATCCAGTTACTTGGAAATGTACAAATGTAGACATGTGAAAACGAAGTATTGTGGAAATATAGTTAGATGAAAATGTAGAAATATAGAAATATAGAAATTATGAATATGGAAATTTATATATAGAGAAATATGGAAATATGGAAATACGGAAATGTGGGGAAATTGTAAAAATTTATAAATTTGTAAATATAGAAATATGGAAATATGGAAGTATAGAAATATAAAAATGTAGAAATGTAGAAATGCACAAAATATAAAAAATGTAGAAAATGCAAAAAATGTAGAAAACGTAGAAACATAGAACACAGAAATATAAAAATATCTAAATACCAAAACATACAACCGCAGACATTCAGAAACTGATAATTTGTTAACTTAGTAATTTGAGTAATACGTAATTTAGTAACTTGATTCCGCTTTCTATGGATTTCTAAATATATATTCATTGAAACAGAATCGCTGTGCAAATGTACGTGATTGATCACACACTTGATCGATACCTTGGTAACAGAAAAGAGGGAGCGTAACGGGAGCCGGTGGTTGTTCAAAAAAATAATAATTTTCCTTCTTTGATGTCGATTGGCTCGCAAATAATATTCTCGTATTCTTGTTGCTATCGAATATAGAGCCTGGATTCGCGGGGAACTCAAATCGTCGCAATGAATGGTTAAAAACCACAAAGCACCCCAACGAGTCCACACCTTATCTTCTTCGTCGAATCGCGACAACCTCGTCAAAGACTTATTTTCCCTCGATTCGTTCTTCTTTGCTGCCTCAACGGAAGGAAAAATAAAGGAAGCTGATCACTAGACACCAGAAGTGCAAACAGAAATGTCAACGCATATGTTTTTGAAATATTGTTAGCGATACATTCACTTCGTGTATTTTATCTTTTAATTAAGCTTAATAATGGTGTCCCAACTTTTGAAATAATTCTAATTTCTACTCTTTACATTCTTTCGATTATCACATTTTTTACATTTCTATATTTCTGAATTTAATGAAAATTCTTTTTTTATTTGGGAATTTAATAAATTAAATTCATTTGTAGTCTACATTGCAAAATTATGGGATTTCAATATGTCTTGTTAATTAATTTTTTGATTCTCAAATACTTCAATTTTGGGTACCGCTCTTGTCAAATTTCTAAATTTTCAATTTTCTAGTTTTCAAAGTACTAAATCCCATATACTCAATATTATCAAATTCTACATTCCCAATTCTTCGAAACTCTAGTTTTCACTATGCTCAATGAGATCAGCTATGCAAATTTCTGAATTTCCAAATTTCAGTGTTCGCGATTCTCAAACTTTCAAATTCTCAAATTCCTAAATTTCTATATTCCTAATTTTCAAATTACCAGTGTTCAATTTTGGCAATTCTCGAGTCTCCGAATTTCAATCTTCGGAATTCTCAGATCCCCAAATTTCACTCTCCCCAATTCTTAGATCCCCAAATTTCACTCTCCCCAATTCTTAGATCCCCAAATTTTAATATCGCAAATTCTCAATTTACCAAATACCAATCTCCCCAATTATCAAATTCCCAAGTTCCATTCTACCCAATTGTCAAATCCCTAAATTTCACTCTTTCCAATTATCATATCCCGAAATTTTACTCTCTCCAATTCTCAGATCCCCAAATTTCATAATCCCCAATTATCAAATGCCCAAATTTTAATATCTGAAATTCTCAATTTACCAAATACCAATCTCTCCAATTATCAAATTCGCAAGTATCACTCTCCCCAATTGTCAAATCCCCAAATTTCACTCTCTCGAATTGTCAAATGCCCAAATTTCAATTTCCCAAATTATCAGTTCCCCAAATTTTACTCTAGGCAATTCTCAAATGCCCAAATTTCCTTCTGCCCAATTGTATTTCCTGATCCGAAAAGTCCCGGTTACGCCAATGTCTGCACGGGCAATAATTTGCTTTTAACCGTTTTGTAACAACGCTTTATCGCGCAACGGAGTCGATTAATGTCCCCGTACTGAAATTCCCGTGAAAAAGACTGTCCTCTCTGTCTCCCGCGGCCCGATGAAAAATTGTTCCCCCGATTAATAATTCCTCGACAAATTTTCACTTCCGTTCGCGTTCGCGGCCTCCGCGAAACGTTACGTTTCGATATTTCCACGGTTCATCGATCGGCCGTTACATTATACATAATAATCGAAAGACAAATCTACCCGAAGCACTCGATTACCACCACCGTAAGGGTTGATTCTAGATATCGGTGACAAGTTGTGTACTTTATTCGATTCGCTCGATGCGCAACTGTTCATCGTCGGTGATTGCTTTCCACGGATCGTTTACTTTTTTTTTCCTTTCCAACCTTTTGTGATTTTCATCGTTTGCGCCCCTCGAGGCAGTTTATCGAAATGTCGTGTTCGTCGCCGATCGAACATCTGCATTATCGCAGCCAACATCTATCTCGTCGAGTCCGGCTGTTCGTTAAATCGGGACACATTGTATCGACAAGACGACGTGTCTGATACAGAAGAATCGATAACGTCTCTGCTAACGGTTCCCTTTTTTTTTTTTTTACCAACGTTATGCCGTTTATTTTCATGTCTGTGCTATCCGAGTCCGACACGGTGATTGTAATGTATTTATATTATTTCCCTCGCATATTTCGCGCTGTGAAATATCATTGGGGGGTGATCTTTTTTGGGGTGTACTTCGCCAGATGATCGCTATGCCTGATAGTTTCTATCTAGAAAACATACACAGTAAACATGCGTAATCTTGCAGATTTTAATGATAATTTTTTTGAGGACACTTTGGCGAGTGCAATGTTTTTGGGAATTTATTTCTGCTTTCTTTTTTATCTTTGTCCTTGGTATATCTCTACATATAGTATGTACATATCTTTGCCTCTGCACGTATGCAAATTTGTACACTGTTGCATTGTATGCATATTGTTGCAACATATTGTTGTTTTTATTTCTACATTCCTAGTACACGAATATTTTTGTTCCTCTTTTTAAAGTACCATTTTGAGATACTTGTACGTATTAGATGTTACGTTATCATATATGAAGAACATATATGTTCAGATATAATTAATAATATAGAAGATATTGTTTTTATTTCTACATTCCAAATGTAGGGGTACTTTTGTCCATCTTTGTAAAGTACCATTTTGAGATGCTTATATGTGTTGTATGTTACGGTGTAGCTATTTTATACGAAGAACATATATGTTCAAACATGGTTGACTATATAGAAAATATTGTTATTTTTATTTCTATATTCCAAGTGTACGAATACTTTTGTTTCACTGTAGACGTTCGATCGTTCGTCGTCCCCTGTAGAAAATATCAACGAGCGAATCGTTTCGATCGTGTAAAAACGTTGTAGTTTCTGGCTAACAGTTTTGTCGGGTAGTTAATGCTGCTTAACGTTACATTTAATCGGATTATTACGTAATAACGCGTGTATTGTGCCGTGTGACTCGGAAATATATAAATATGCATTGGCTTATGGGGGTCGAATGCACGTGCAGCTCAGTCGAGTTAGAGCTGAATCGTTATGCTAACGAGTGCATCGTGTTTTGCTGATGTACGTGCTTCTTTCGTGTGCGTGCAACGACAAAGCCATGTGAAAAGAAAAAGGAGAACGTTCCCTTGACGTTACGGTTTATCGGTAACGAGGAAGACCCCGAAATCATCCACGTTTGTCCGTGTTATAAAATACCATAACGTACGACTTATAGGAACAGAATATCTCGACGTTGTTTCTTCGATTATTAAATTCCGTTTAGCAATTTAAGACAGTCCGGTGCACCAGCGAATTTTACAACTTGCACTATATTCGGGAGGGTGTATGGTGGTAAGTAAACGAACGTACGAATTCTATTAGACCGTATTTATTGGTCAGTTTTTATGAATTAACACTAGATTTACGGAACCCGTCAAAATGACGGATCTTGGATGTCTGATTTTAAATGACGAAAATTAGTAAGAAGTGTCTGTCAAAACGTAAGTTATCCTTCGCTGAAATAGAGAATCATTGGGCGATTTAATTTACATGTGGTCCATTATTTTCTTATGTTTGTACCTTAATTTTATTGTAAATATAAATGATCATTAATCGTCCGTAAATCTAGTGTTAATGGTGTTCAATATTTTCTCTGTAGGCTATTTAGGGACGCAGGAATCTAGGGACCCAAGGAATATGGAGACACAGAGGGTAGAGGAATTTAAGGGTTTATGAAGTCAAAGTTGTGGGAATCTACGTGGGCAGAGATCTGGGGATATAGATAACTAGGTGTAGAGATAACTAGGTGTAGTAGAGATCTCTTCAGGGGTTTAAGGACACGGAGATATAAAAATCGAACGTTACATGGACTTAGAGTTATGGTCCCACGAATATATAATCCTAAGTAAGTATAATCCTAAGTAAAGAAATCTACGTGTATAGAGATCTAATGATATACGAATCTAGGAGTATATAATCCTAGGAACATAGGGACTTAGCGTTGTATAAACCTGGATGTATAAAAATCTAAATGTGTAAAGCACTAGGCATATTGTAAACTCATAATATAGTGTTCTAGGAATGTACGAATTTTGGGAATGTATAGATTAAAAAATGTAGGAATCTACGAGTATAGGAGTCTAGGGGTGTAGAAATCTAGGAGTATAGGAGTCTAGAAATGTAGACCCTTAGCGACATAGAAATTTTGGAGGTATAAAAACCCACGAATATCCTGGAAATCTAGAAATAAAGAGATCGACCTAACATACATATGCGTAGAGGTTGGAAAATCTAATTAGAGGTGTAGAAATATATTAATCTATGTATTCATAATACACACACGTACGTAACATTTTTCTGACGAAAATACTTAATTCGAGGAATTTTGATCACGTTCGGAGTTACATAATACGTTGCATAGTATTTTCATACTACAGTAGCCGCGTTATAAATGCATAAACATTCGCAGTCTAGTTATTACCATATGAGTGGTTTTCGAATTTTAAATAGAGCTTACACACGCGAAATAACATCGTGTAACGAACTGTATAGTAAAACATCGTTTGTCGAGCCATTAGACGGACGTGAACGGCCACTATTTTCGTAGTTTAATTTACTGAACAATTTTTACGGTACCTTTCACGGTTGCCCTTTTTTCTACATGGTTTCGAATAATCGTTTTGACTCGCAGGCTCGATAACTTTCTATATAGATCATGCAACGCGCCCATTCTCTGTCACGACCGTTTACGATACCAAAACGACAATTATTCGAGAATTATAGATATTTCACACCTAAAATTATTGTTTTATAATCGATTTTTATAACGTTAATTTCTGTCATATTAAGTTGGAAGTGTTCAAGATTTTATTTATTTTCGTCGTTTAATTATTAAAGAGAAGTAAACATTTGATAGAAATCCGTACATTATTTCCTGATTATTGATCATCATGCACAATAAATGAAATCACCGAAGTAATTGGCGATATATTCGCAGAAGCGAAATGTTTATCGATTGCTTATTCAGCGAAACGCGTAATTCCAGATTATTGGGATATCACTTATTTATTAAAAAAAGCGACGCGCTTTATAAATATTATTCGTTGTAATTTAATGCACGCAAATTAAATGTGCCCTGTGTACGGGTCAAATAGAAGGTTAATGAGGAACGCGCATAAAAAGAAATTTCCGTTGCAGCCTTTGTTAACGAAGCACATATCTCGTGACGGTGTTCAATTAACATGAATTCTAAGATAATTAACATGTATCTCCGTCAGCGATCTCGCGATTTATCGGTTCAAATATGAAAACATAATATTTTATATTTTATACGGTGGGAGAAGATCAATAATTGCGATTATTGATAACGTTGAAATGTATTGTTAATGTGTACTCATTGTAATATATTACACGTGTCTATCGAGTTTATTGAATGTTTTATTTTGTACGTTAACGTGTCTGCAATGACACGTAGAATAATTAATAACACATTTTCAGCATCGACAATTATGATCGTAGATTGTTACATGAAATTGCTAATTTGTGTTGTCAAGTAAAATTAATTGAATAGTTAACTCAACAAGAATATCATCAAAAGAATTATATGTTGCTCAAGTTTACAAATGTTCGAGTTTCCAAATTTCAGTGTTCCTGATTCATACATTTTTTTAATTCTTGAATTATTTTTCAGATCTCTACATTTCACTCTCACTAATTCTCAGATCCTCAAACATCACTCTCGCCAATTCTCAGACTCTCAAATTTAACTCTCCCCAATTGTAAAATACCAAAATTTCAATCTCTCAAATTCTCAATTACCAAATTTCACCCTCATGAATTCTCAGGTCCCTAAATTTTATTCTCCATAAATCTCTGATTTCCAAATTTCACTCTTCCTAATTCTCAGATTCCCAAATTCACTCCCACCAATGGTCAAACACCCAAATTTCAACCTCCCGAATTCTCAATTCTTCAATTTCACCCCCTCAAATTCTCAGATCCCCAAATTTCACTCTCCCCAACCTCAGGTCCCCAAATTTTACTCTCCATAACTCTCAGATTTCTAAATTTCACTCTTCCCAATTTTCAGATCCCCGAATTTCACTCTCCCCAATTATCAGGTCCCCAAATTTTATTCTCCATAACTCTCAGATTTCTAAATTTCACTCTTCCCAATTCTCAGATCCCCAAATTTCACTCTCCCCAATTCTCAAACACACAAATTTCAACCTCTCGAATACTCAATTCCCCAAATTTAACTCTCCCTAATTGTCAACTCAAGAAGGAATCGTTAACTCAGCAAGAATATCATCAAAAATATAATTTTCTTTTTCGTAGAAGAATTTTCTTAAAAATATTTTGAATGGGTCATGAATCTTATCGAAAATATAGACAAATTACAAATTTGATCGAAAGTATAGACAAATAACAATTTTGATCGAAAAGATAGACAAATAACAATTTTGATCTAAAAGATTGACAAATAACAAATTTGATCCGAAATGTATACAAGTAACATGTTTGATCGAGACTATAGACAAATAATAAATTTTATCGAGACCACAACCTTCGTTGTTCTCCCTGTGCAAAGAAGATACAATTTTTGCGTCGATACAAGTGAATTATCAAATTCGCAGTTTTACAAAGAGAGTAATAAGAATGCAAAAGATTTAAATGCCAGTAGAAAATGGTAGTCTAAAACCGCGGTAACGAACGTCGAAAAAGAAGAAAGGCGGACGCAAGGGTTGAAAGGGACTCGGGATGAATATTTCCTGATGGTTGAGCGAGGGTGTCAGGGTTCGTCATCGAATTTGCATAATTTCCAAATCTGCTCGGCGCAACGTCGATGAGAAGAACGCGAACGTAACTCGCTCGTACACGCGAGCGTGAAAAACGCGATATCTCGGACGGGGGTGGTTCGCGATCGCGCAGATTTCCAACCCCGTCCAGTCTGATGTAGCTGAAATGTGAACAAGGAAGGGGTTGACGTCGGCAACGGGAAGATATTGCGGTTTAAACGGCCGGAAAATTGTCCAAACTGCCGTGCCGCATAATTTTGACATGACTTAACGGCACTTAACTTAACGCTTCAACCTCGTTAATGCTAGCTCCGTGTTTCGAGGGTGTGGCAGCTCGGAAAGAATTTTATTTGCTACCAAGACGGCCACGTCGCAGCCGGTTATGCACGTTTCGCTGCCATATTAATGAATTAATTCAAGCTTTCGGACGGGGTGATCGAGCGTTCTATGTTTGTGAAACGATTAACATGTACGATTTGTGCGTCAGTCAGTTTATTGTCTGAAAATAAGGAATTTTGTGATGTTATATATGCACGTATTGATGATATATTAACACCTTGCAGTACAATTACATTAGTCAAAACTATAATATCTGTATATTTGTAGATACAATATTATCACAGATAAAGATGGGGAAATTGTTATACGTATTTTATATTGAATGATCATTGATTTTGTAAATTATAATTGGATATGAATTTCATATATGAGCGTATTCAAAAGGGTAAGATTTATTATGTTTAAATTGTGAGTGCGTCACGAGTCGGGCTCGACAGAGTATGATAAGGGGTTAATGAATTAATTCACGTTTTTAGACGGGGTAATCCTTAGGTCCCCGAATTTTGCACTCCCCAATTATCAGGTCTCTGAATTTTGCACTCCCCAATTATCACATCCCTAATTTTCACTCCCTAGAATTGTCAAAGTCCGAATTTCAATTATTTCAATTCTCAAATCCCCAAATTTCACACTCCCCAATTTTCAGATTTCCAAATTTCGATTTCTCCAATTCTCAAATTCCCTAATTTCACTTTCTCCAATTTTCAGATCCCCAAATCTCAATTTCTCAAATTCTCAATTCCCCAAATCTCACATTTCCCAATTCTCAGAACCCAAAATTTCACACTCCCCAATTTTCAGATTCCCATATTTCGATTTTCCCAATTCTCAAATCCCCGAATTTCACTTTCTCCAATTCTCAGATCCCCAAATTTCAATTTCTCAAATTCTCAATTCCCAAAATTTCACTCTTCCCAAATCTCACACTCCTCAATTCCCAGGACCCTAAATTTTACACTCCCCAATTTTCAGATTCCCAAATTTCAATTTCTTCAATTCTCAAATCCCCGGATTTCACTCTCCCAATTCCCAAATCATCAAACTTCACCCTCTCCAATTGTCAGATGCGCAAATTTCACTCTCACCAATTGCAAAACCCATATTTCACTCTTCCAGATCGTGAAATCCCCAAATTTCGTACATAAATGAATTAATTTACTCTTTTAAACGGGGTAATCTCGCGCTCCACATTAGATAACCGATTAAATTGTCATACGATTTGCCGGTAGCGTCAGTCAGAGTCTTATAAAAACGTAAGTCAAGTTACAATGTCGTATCAATTACATCTTCAGCAGTCTTTAACTATGAAACCTACAACTAAACTCGAGATTCAACTTCAAGAACGTCGAAAATTCGTGCAAAATTTGTCGTACTCGAACAGCGGGGTGTCTGGTTTTTCAAATGATGTATACCGGTGAGTAAAATGCCATAATAGAACGTGTATCGCGTTCGCTGGAGTTTCGTCGTAATTAAAATGGAGAAGCCACGTGTTGACACCTTCATTAACAGAGAAAGCTCAATCCGAAACCACTTATCGAGCTTCGTTACACACGTTGAACGATTTGAGTGAAACGGGAGGACATGTGTTGCGACACAATCGATGCCGCCGGACACCGGTTCAACGTGTTCGTATCATCGACCCGACTTTACCTCGAATTACAATTTTATCTACGGCAAAGTATAACATATTATGTTGTCGCAGAAAGTTTTTCGCGAACGTGGCGCGAAAGAATCGATCGGATTCTTTGTACGATGTTTGAGCTCGCGATCACCGTGTCCCGATCCCTATAATTTTATTGGACTCCCTTTTACGAGCGTGTGTAACCGTGTGTCACGGACCAGATTGTTACCACGGATACGAGATTGACACGTTTTACCGTCTCGCGTGCAAATATAAGCGATACACGATTTAACTTGTGCCGGGCATAATCTGCTTCTCGATTCTCCGAGCCTTATGCCTCTCGAGCCGATAATCGACCCAATTTTTCCACGAAATTATCGCGAAATGTTGTCAAGTTTTGTTGGCAGAGTAACGATTACGTTTCTTTACATTTTTGCATCAATTTGATTCGCTTTCGTATCGAGATTCGTAAATTCTATAAGTGTTATACGCATGCACTGTGCGCATAGAATACGTTGTTTTAGACGTGAGATGATGAGACGATTTTTATATGTACATTACTAATGTACTGTTTATATTAATAGAATATATTGTTTTAGACGCGAGATGATGAGGCGATTTTTATATGTAGATTACGAATGTACTGTTTACACAGAATATGTTGCTTTGGACACGAAATGAGATCTAACAATGTATTTAGAGGAACGTGGCTGCCATTGACAAAAGCGAACAGAGTATTTTCCGTTTCATACATATTTTTTGCATCTAATGGGCACTTAATATCAGCTGTCACGCACACTAACGGAATCGAATGGCAGGGAAAACAGACACGTGTCTCAAAATTATGGGAGTTTGGCTTATAACTTGTGGATATGAAGCTTTAGGGATGCAGAGATTCAGAAATCTAGGGATACGAGAAATTTAGAGATCCAGAGGTGTAGGAGAGTGAAGATGCATGGACGTGGAGACATTGTTATTTGGTGATCCAGGGGTCTAGAAATCTAGAGATCAAAGGAGGTTGGAGATCCAGAAATATAGAAATTCAGAGATTTAGCGGTCTAGAAATACAGGAGTTCAAAGATTTAGCCATATAGAAATATTGGAATTGAAAGATTTAGCGATCTGGATATATATGAATTCAAAGATTCAGAGATCTAGAAATATAGGAATTCAATCATTTAACAATTTGAAAATAGAGGCATTCAAATATTTAACAACCCAAAAATATAAGAATTCAAAGATTTAGAGATCTAGAAATACAGGAATTGAAGGAATAAACAATTTGGGAACATAGGAATTCAAATGTTTAACAACCTAAAAATATAAGTATTCAAAGATTTAGAGATCTAGAAATATAGGAATTCAAATGTTTAACAACCTAGAAATATAAGAATTCAAAGATTTGACGATGAAAGGACTCGAGCATCTATTCATCTACAAGTATATCAATCCAGTGATCAATTCACCGATTACCGATTTACAGTCGTGGACAAAATTAAGTGGACATTGCAGACATGTAAAAAATTGTTTGTTTTGTTACAATGTTTTAAATAAATTTAAAATGTAGAACGTGAAATGCTTTTGTAGACTTGAAAAAACATTTATTTAATGTATATAATTGTGCAATAAAGTTTTGATTTATAGGCGTTGTTAGTTACATTAAATTAACCTTTTGTTATTTATGATACCTGTCCACTTAACTTTGTCCACGACTGTATATATCTATCTAGGAATAACCGAATTTATAGATGTAAAAATCCGTAGATATAAACACGAAAAGACGGAGAGGCAGCGCAATTAGCGGCATTGAAAAATTGCCAATAAGCCGAAAATTTGAAAAATAATCCACTGGCGATATAAATATCTGTCGAATGTCGGTGGACGTATCATCTATTATTTCCCTTCGGTTCGTTATTCAAAAATAGCGAGTGAATGGACACGTCAGAAACAGCGAGGCAAATCAGCCCCCTTCATGGCCGGCGCTTAGATCGCATCAAATCTGTCGACGGTCGGGATCCTTGGTACCGACGAAAATTAGCAATAATTGGCCAGAAAATGAACGTTTGTGGGGGATTAAAAGGGGCCACACCGCAAAACAAGCACACGGTATCGTACGTACGCCTCGCGTTCCTGTGGTATCATAAAACCGGCCCATGGTCTGTAATTTGTAATGAATACGGCTCTAACTAGCCCTCACTCCCCTTTCATTGGTTGACAAATCACGCTTCTGCGGCCGAAACGGACCCGCCTGTATATCTACCTGAACACGCGTGTCGCTGTGTCGTGAATTCGTACACCGGCGTTGTTGTTGTTGTATGAAACGCCTAAATCATGCGACAGAAACATACGTACGTGATGCGTGCGTTCGTCGTGCGTTGAAACGGTGTCACGATCGATGCACGATTCCGATCCGATAATTGGATTATTAGCGGTATAATATATTCGAGTCCGCGGCTCGACCGTTCCTCCTACGTAGAGTATTTATCATTTCCGTAGGAAAAATAATGTTTCATACGAATACTGTACTGGAATCACAATAGGCATTGAGATTAGGCTTCGACGCAAGGTTCCGTAGTACAATAGACATCGTTTTTCGGGACTACGTTATCAAATCCCTAAACTACCAAATTTCTGCGTTCCTAAATTCCTATATTACCAAATCCTTAAATTCTAGATTTCTAAATTACCGAATTGCTAAACTATCAAATTTCTGCGGTCCCAAATTCTTAAATGACCAAATCCTTAAATGCTAGATTCCTAAATTACCAAATCCTTAAATTCTAGATTTCTAAATTACCGAATTGCTAAACTATCAAATTTCTGTGTTTCCAAATTCCTAAATTACCAAATCCTTAAATTCTAGATTCGTAAATTACCAAATTCCCAGATTCGAAATTTCTGCTCTCCCAAATTTCGAAATTATCAAACCCTTCAATCTCAAATTTCTATGTTCCCAAATTCTTAAATTACCAAATTCTTGGATCTCAAATTTCTGCGTTCCCGAATTCCTAAATTACCAAATCCTTAAATCCTAAATTCGAAAATTACCAAATTCCCAAATTCGAAACGTCTGCTCTCCCAAATTCCTAAATTACCAAATCCTTAAATCCTAGATTCCAGAATTACTAAATTCCCAGATTCCAAATTTCTACGTCCCCAATTTCGAAATTATCAACCCTTTCAATCTCAAATTTCTATGTTCCCAAATTCTTGGATCTCAAATTTCTGCGTTCCCGAATTCCTAAATTACCAAATCATTAAATCCTAGATTCCTAAATTACCAAATTCCTAAACTGCATACATTAGACATTCGACATGAGACATTTATACATTGGACGTTCATTCGTTCGACATTCGCTTATCGCATTCACATTCTAGTTTGATATACATTATAGTTCTCATACATTCGTAATTTTTGTGCACTCAATCAGCGAATTTTGTAATAAAGTATAATTGTTTGGATCGGTCAATTTTGTAATAATTTAATTGTTCGGAGTTATATTCATTTATTTTGACACAGTCCACTGATCTTAGCTGTTGAGATTTCCATTAATCTCACGCATTGTTCAATTGTCACTAAAATAATTGTTGACACACATACAGATAGAATTGTAACAATAGGTATCGTTTTTCCCTCACGTCTCGTCATAGATCCCCATAAATGCTACACCGACGTTGCTCGTAAACGCGTGTCAATGAATTTATATCCGTCGACGAACCTATCATTTTTGAGGATAACTCATGTGACAGGTATGTCGCCATTAAAAGCGTTCCCGTTCATCGGATACTCGATCATGGGGCGCATCATTGTAATCTACGTCCGAATTATTATTATCCCACGAAAATACCGTGTCTCTCGATGGTCACGGTATCGTGTGACATGACAGGGTGTCGCTATTAGCAATCACAGGGGATAAGGTTCTGTTTGTCTCCTTGAGTCAGCATGTTCCTGTAGGGTATTGTTTCCTGAATTTTGCAAGTATTATACCGAGGATCATGTAACATACATTCATGTTACATGACCTTGGACGTTGTTCATATTTTATTCTGATGATAGACATGTATTTAAAAAGGTCCGAGTGTATCAGGGTTACCAATTTTGAGTTTCAAATTGATGTGTCCTAGGTAGAGATTTCCAATCATTAGATGTCAGACATCTGACTATATAAATCTATCGCAAAACGATAAATTATATATATATAAAATACATTTACATAGTCAATATCTGTCATTAAAGATAGAAAATCTGGTAAAGTTAACGTCAGCAATGTCTAATATATGTATTGAATTTGTTGCACGTAACTCAATTCAGATAATATAAATTAATTGACTACTCCTTGTTTTTTTACTTATAATTTATTCAAAATTATACATAAGATACTACAAAATTTAAGCTTCCAGGCTATGTGCGACTTTGCTGAAGAGAGAAACTAACATGGTATAACCTAATCTTGAATGAGATACTATATGCAGTCATTGCTGCATGTAATAATGACAACATGAAACAATTCGTACGATCAAATATCACTGTCTTAACGTTTAAAAATTTGTCATTGACCACGGAACAAGCTGTCATACATACAAAATTTATCCCTAGTGACTATCGTCATATAACCAAATCTCGAATATGAATCTTACTATATGCAGTCATTCGCTGTATGTAATAATGGCAACATGAAATAATTCGTACGATCAAACATCAGGGACCAAACGTTTAAATATTTGTAATCGAAAGCTCAACAAGCCGACACACGCACAGAATTTATCTCTCGCGACTGTCGTCATATAACCTAATCTTGAATAAGATGGGCTCATACTTTTTCTCGGCAGTGTATGTTGGCTTTAACGTAGTCTAACCAAGAAAGTAGAGCTTCTCGACCACTCTTCCGACGCAGCTACTCGAACAGTAAGAAGAAGACGAAGAAGAAGAAGAAGAAGGGGTGGAAACTCGCGCGCGCACCCTTCCTCCGTCCGTTTTCCCTTCCTTGTTCCCATCGGACCTCGCCGATATAGGTGTCTCGTCACCGTATCACCTATCCACCACCCTACCCTTTGCTCGTAGCACGCTTCTGAATAGTGTGTCGGTGGTGGTTAGGGGTGTAAGGGAGTCGTAGGAAGGTGGAAAACGCCTGAGCCCGTTAGTGGGGTCTTTTGGTTGAAAAAGGGGCGCGCATGCGTCCTTCTAAATCGAGTCAGAGCCACTCCCGATCGCCAATGACCGTCCAACGCGATCCTCCAAGTGAATCCTACCACCGCTTCAGTCTAACGTCCGCATCCGCACAGTCGACAACCCCCTGTCTCGAGCTTCACTCGGATGCAGTCAGACGTTTCCGCGTAGTAGATTTTCCCGGATAACTTTGCACCACTTCCGTTCGGGCATACGCTCTTAAACGGAGCGTGTCCCACGGATGTCTCGAGACTCGTTGCTTGTTCGGTCACGTACGCGTAGTCCGATGTCCACGAGCACCTGAATTAGACTCACCTCGATCTGACACGTTTCTCGAATCATTCACCCCTCGCCGTGTGTCTCTATATTCCGTGATGTGACTCGATCGATCCTCTATGGTGTTTCGCGGTGGGAAATTTTCGGAGACACGAAATTTCGGCTAACTCTCGATACGATTTACACATCCGTACGATACTTCGACATACATTAGACAGTTTAACCACTGTGGGAGAGCGTTCGTAACCTTTCGATATTTCGATCCCCGCGGTGGTGTTTCCCGTTTTCGTCCACCCCCATCGGGTAAGAAAACTATGTCCCGAACTTTCTTGTTTCGTTGGGGATTCGCGGCTGTCAGATCCAGGAGCTCCATGTTCCATCGTCTCGTTCACGTTGGCTCGTTGGTTTTTAATTGGGCGCAGCCGAGAATGGCACCTGGTCGCGTTTCATGCGGGCACGCACATGACACGTCACGTGGGGGCCCACGAGTTTGTCGGCTCGTGTGTCGGTGTTACACGTGACATCTCGGCATTCTAACGAGCGTCGCGGAAAAACCAGTGGGGTCGTCGTGTTTCTTTTTTTTTTTTTTTCATTGTGAAACGAGCCGGGGCCGTTTTGTGAGCCGTCACGCAACGAACACGATCGAGGTGCCGGTAATTCGCGACGATCCTCCACGTATATCGCCGGCCGATGCTGCACAATCAACACCGGACACGGTAAGTTATCGCATCGGACCTTGCTACGTATGTAATCGCTTTTCAGATTAATTTGTTGATTGCTCGAGACGGAGGCTCCGATGCTTCGACAACACGAATCTCCGGGAGTAGTTTCGTCGTTAAACAATGTTCAACAATTATTGTTTAATATCGTTCCGATTGTTGGCGACTCTGTTAGTATGGATGTGTCGTGGCTGGCAACGGCTCAACTTCGTGAACGATTAAACGGCCGCACTATTCACCGAGTTATGTTATCCTAGCCGTGCACTATCGTACAAAATCGTTTTCTGAACGGTCGATGATTTAATCCTGGTAATAAATCGGAAAGACCTTGACACGTTTTATCGTCCTGTAAATATTTTATTTTATCTCTTAATCCTTCGTTGCATTCTGTTTCGTATACTTTAAATTAACGTTGATCGTTTGTATTTGTATTTGTAATACATATATATATAGAATTTTCGATAGACACAGTAAGTCACATAATTTTCCATCAAGTTGTTGAAACAATTTTTATAAAATTGTTAATATAACATTATTATCGTATATAAATATTCTAAAGCATTTTTCTTTCAGCAATAATCACGCAACGCCAGATTAAGATGTACAATTTTTCATGTACACGTACAAGATACAAGATTGTATAATTCAAAGATGCGGTATTGATGTTAATACAACTTTTTTTGTACCCTAATTCGAAGTACATTCACGTTTCTCAATATGGACCCACATAGGCTCGAAGGATTAACCAAGTAAATAATAACGTCTCGATCTCCAGTTACAATTATCAGGAGGAAACTTGGTATGCAAATACGTGGGCGATTGTATGGAACATAATCTAACCCAGAGATTATTTGGGGCGGGAAAAAGTTCCCGATCGTCGCGTAAACCGGATTTATAAATCGATACACGAATTTTAATTTAAAGTTGAATCCCTCGCGTAACAATTAGAGCCTCTCTCTCGCCCTTTTGGATAACTTTATAATCGCTCGGTGAACGAAACACTGTTTGTGATCGAGACTTTCTCAATCAGGAGTTGTCTCGTACTTTGGAAGAAATTTTTAAGAGTTCCTGCCGGATTGATCCATCCCCGAGGATTACTTAAGCTCCCGAACATTTTCCACGCTCGACTTTCGCGGAAATCTGTCTTTTGGATCATTGCCGCGCGACATATCGCCTCGATCGGTGTTAATGCCGCCGGGGTGGATTATGGATGTCTATTAGTAAAGAATATGTCGTCGGAAGTGTCGCGAAACTCGCGAAATTCAGTTTGTTCGGGGTGTTTTGCTTGCTCATCGTTTCATCCCCCAAGTCTGAGTCGCTTTCGGCGCTCTTCCACCCCGATTCCTCGAATCATATTTACGTGGGCGTTTTCAATTGCGTTTTCACGGTAATTTCACATCGGCGGAAACGAGCACGCCGTCGAAGAACGAGGGTTGCAAGGTCTAGCAGTCGGAGGAGCGTTTCTTTGCTTTCCGATCAACTTTCAACTAACCTGTTCACTATTCAGAAATTGCGAGGAGTAGACTTTTTCACCCTCGCTCCTTTAATAAGCTACCAACTATCGGAAATGTTGTCGAATTTTCAGTTTCCCCTTGGAACACCCTTTCTTGAACTCTTTGCCAAATTTTAGTTTCGTCTAATTTTTGTTCGTCTTCCCTTTTTTCAACTCATTGTCGAATTTTTAGTTCATTATGTGAACACCATTTTTTAAACTCTGTCGAGTTATCAGTTTATATTGTGGACATTCTTGTTTGAACTCTTTGCCAAATTTCAGTTTCTTCAAATTTTTGTTCTTCTCTCCTTTTTTAAACTCATTGTCGAATTTTCAGTTTGTATTGTGAACATTTTTGTTTGACCTCTTTGTCGAATTTTTGGTTTCTTCTGTGAATTCTCTTCTTTAAACTCCCTGTTGAATTTTCAGTTTCTTCTTGAAACACCCTTGTTTGAACTCTTGGTCGAATTTTCAGTCTCTTCCACGAACATATTTTAATTAAACACGTTGTTGAATCTTTACTTTCCTCTGTGAATATATCTCTTTAAATTCATCGTCGGGCATTGCTTAAACAACTTAAGTTTGCAAAATTTGTAGAAATATATTCATTTCGAATTTTCATCTTTCGAACAATTGGTCCAAAATGTTTAGTAGTTACTGTATTTTGTGATGCTGTAATTTGAGAACGTTCCGTCGATATTAATTGTTGTAGATGAAAGCGACGGTGCACATCTACTTTGCTGCGCACATAAGCGACGGTACACTTCCATTTTGTTGCACGCATAAGCGATGGTACACGTATAATTTATTGCACACTGCAGGTGAGATATTAGTAGCTTTTTTTCGGAGGAAATTACTTTGTAATACACGAGGAAGCGTAATAAAAATTAATATCTCCATGGCTCGAGGAAAATATGACAAGTAAAATAGCCACTTTTTTTGTGACTAAGTGAATAAATGAATTTTTGTGGAAATTCTCTGCTTCGAATGAGTAGCAACTTGTGCATCGCCTGTTCCCATGAATAATTTATGACGGATTACAATTGCAATTGAAATATTAAATTTTTACGCTTAATAATGTTTTAAAATGCAAATTAAACAGCAAAAGTTGTTACGTAAAACGGGTCACTTTGATAAAAGTTAATAACTCTCTGTGGCTCGATAAAAATTCAAAACGTGGCGAAATGGTCATAGATACAGTTCTTTTTTAAATAAATAAATCTTACAAACTTCAAATACTTACAAATTACGAATACTTTTTTCCCTGATAAATTATGATCACTCTATATATATCTTAATTGAAACGTTATCTCTCCGAAAGTCAGTCGACATGAAAAACATTCACAAAGCAATTTATCCAAAATGTGAAACGACAGTATTTCAGGAAGAAAGGTGAAAACATTAAACGCGTTTATAAGTTATAATCAAGCCCTCACTATTTCTATTTCCCGAAATTTTATAAGGAAAATGTTTCGTCGCGAGAGCAACGTGCGTGAAATAATTGCGAATGTTGCAGGTCGATAGGTTAAATAAATTTGAGTGAAATTGTTCGGCGTTAAACGATAGAAAACTATCGGGAAGATATAAATTTGCGGGTTCCATTTGCAGCTGCCATTACGGGTACGTTTTTAAAAACCCTTTCTATAGCAGCATGTGCGTGATGTCTTCTGAAATAAGAAGCTCTTTATAAGGGACATTTTATTTTGTCGCGTGTCATTTGATGCTCGGAGCCATTAGCCGTGGCTGGTGGTTATAACTTGTAAGAGGACGGTAGGTTTACCTTTCCTCTCAACGTACCTGATTGTAAACTTAACTTTCTTGAGTGCTTCGCTTCCTGAATAGCTTGGATATCTTCCTTCTTCCGCCTTCATTAACCTGCCACGATATATTCTTACGGTTTAGTCTTTCAAGCTATAATTGAGATCCCGGGTAAACTTGTACTTTCGGTAATTAATACTTTCCCGCAATCGAACACGTTCGCAATCGCGTCGGGATGTACGATACGCTGCTGGAAAATCGTTCGAACATCTTTTTAATCAATCGAACGATTTCATCGTCTACCATCGATCCCATTGCCGCTCGATATTATGATAGGTATGTTACATGTATATGTAAAAATCAAGATTTAACTTTGGTCTAGGAAAATAGGATGTACCTAGACTTGCACTCGAAAGCAATTTTATTGTTGGCAAACTTTGTTGAAATTACTGGTTTTTTTTTATTATTAATCATCAATGTTGTCTGTTTCATTGTGTTTATACATCGTATGTATAACTCTATAGATTCAGTTAAAAGATACCTATTATTTTCTGTATTAAATGATGAATTCTTTCAAACTTATTACATACCACTTTATTATAAATTGTCACTATTAACTGTTTCATTAGGTTTATTCATCGTATGTATAACACTATACATAGTGCTATACATACTGTGGATTCAGTTAAAAGATACCTGCTCCAAATTCCTGAAATAAATGATGAATTCTTTCAAACTTAATATCTCTTTATTACTAATGGCCACTATCAGCTGTTTCAATGTTGCTCGAGCGCAAAGGGTTAAAGTATTTCAATGACGCTTTAAATGTCAGAATTGGACGCTTAAAATGAAATTTCATACGTTTTTTGAAACAAATGTGTGCCCGTACGAACAAATATGTATATAGACAAACAATATAAACAATATAAGCAGAGTTGCTCGCTTTTATGGAACTCGATCGTGCGTTCTCGATCGAGCGTTGGAAATATTAGAAATCCAGGAACGAGAATCGGTTCGGTTTTACACTAGAGAAATAATTAACTAGTCAGAACGGCGTTATCCGTTAAACGAAGAGCGATACGTTTATCGACGTTAAGTTGCTTACCAGCTGCACCCACTTAATTATTTATTTGGTTTGTATCGTGTTAATGAAAGTGCAACGAACGGTATCGGGATTGACATGCCAGAAGTGTAGCGTAGTTTCGTGGAGCGTGGCGGGATATAAAAGGCAACGAAAATATCAAAAGGCTTTTTCGAATTTATCGACGTAGGCGTAAAGCAATTTCACAGCAGGGAGCAGAAAGCAGCTTTCTCAATAAAGCTTCGCTCGTGGGAGAGTGCGATATTATTTAATGCTCAGTCAATCGTACCGCGATCCTCTGTGTATTTTACGGACACGTAAGTGTCAGCGTGTGTGTGCGAAGAAAATTTTTTGCAGTCATTGAACATATAGGAAACGCGATAACGCGTGGTGTCCGCGAAAACATCCTTTGTCGACGATATTCGATTGTGCCTCGCTTGAAAATATTTGCGAGAAGCAAAATATATTTTGAAAGCATTGTTTAAAATATTTAAAAAATATTTTGCGATAAAGATGTACGTTTAAAAGTTACAGGTTGAAATGTAATTGAGTTTGCTATCTGACTTTTGTTGTGTTAGGTTGATAACCGAATTTAGGGCATTTTTAGATACCTCTACAAATCTATTGAAACATTTGAGAATGTATTTTTCGCTAGCATTTGAGTCGAAAATTGATTAAGAAATTTCTAAGAACCCACAAATGCCTATGGATTTTACAGTAGCTGATTCGTAAGTTTGTAATGACAAGTTTGTAAATTTATAATAACGGGTTTGAAAATTTATGATAACAGGTTTGTGAGTATATAATAACAAGTTAATGAGTTTATAATAAGAAGTAAACGTTCATTGAACGTAAGTTTCGTCAAAGAAATGATATTTCTGGAAAATGAAGTACCTGCGCCGAAATCGAACGAAATTCTAATCAACCTGAGGGAATGTAAATATCGGACGACGGTAAAATTGCAACTTATTTCTCGACGAAAGTAAACATTGATCCGTGTTCGTGACAGTACGTACACACACGTGTAACGGAATAATCGCGTTTTCGATCGAAGCATCGGGCACGATGTAAACCCGTTGTCGTCCGTGCATTTCGCCATATAGTGTATTTACAAACGTGGGATAAAGTATGCGCGGAACGTTGAATAAACATTTCGATGAATTAACAAGGGGGATTGCGTTTGGAGTTCACCTGATTCGTTAAAAAATTAATTATTGGAACACAAGAGAACAGTGAGCGACAATGAAACTGACGCTCGTTACGAGCGCCGTTTATCTCGCTTTCAAGCAGTAGGGATATAATTATGATCGATATAATTAGATCCCGTTTAATTGGATACTTCGAATCATTTCTATATCCGCCACTGTGTCTCCAGGTCTCCGATGAAATATTTTCGTACACTGCAGCTTATTAGCGCGATAAATAACCAATTTTAAAAATATGGATTTACTAACAAATTTCATTTTTTCTTCTTATTTCAATTTTCGAAATTTTCACTTCCTATTTTTATTTATTCCGGATTTAATTGGTGGAATGTGAGTGTTTCGGGCGCGGGGGGTTGAAAGGAAACGCGAATGTACAAATTTTTCGAAGACGAATTCTGGTAAAAATATAAACGAAAATGCCGGTAGAAATGATTTTTTCGTTTACGAAGGCAATCAAATTTGCGAGTATTTATTATGGTGTCCTTTTATGCCTCCTTACCCAATGATCCCTCTTTCTCTCTCCGATGTTGCGTATGTTCGCGTTACGAGTAAGAACAACACGTTCCACTCGGAGGAGCTCTTGTAACACCGTGTTTGCTATATAGTTGAGTATGTAGCCAGGTACACCCCGTGTACACACGGAGTATATCGATCCTCCGGGAACACTGGGCGCGCATATGTATTTATCACTTTAACAATTAGTTTAATTGTTTGTACAACTGGGTAACGCTGGTTCACAGGAAACACGAGGAAGCTTGTCTCGCAATAACGTGACAAAATGAGGGTGAAAATTCTGCTAATACGTGTACCGAGTTCATTAATCCGCGCAGAATATTGTGCACACACTGCGGGACATTTTCTTGTACGTAAGATAACGGGACTCTTTTATCCCGTAATCTGATTATATTTTTTTAATATTTCTGCCTGGAAATTGAACCATGTTGAATGCATCGTTTCTCGCGAAAGAGGACTTTGAAATCTAGCGGACTCGCATAGACTCGAAATCGTAGAAATTATACTTTCTGCAAATCATATTTTTATAATTTCGATAACAATTTAAAAGCTTGTCTCAAGTTTTCTAAATCTCGTTCGTACTTTTACGGAAAGTGGGCATTTATGAAAATGATTGGATAGCAAGGAAGTAATTTTTCGTGTGAAATAAAACTCAATTTTTTCTAGGCAGAAAGTGAGCTTTGATCAGCCAAATATCTTCCATCTTGTTCGATGACCTTGACTAACAGTTGCAAACAAAATTATACGGAATTTGTTTCTGTAGCAACCTAAAAGTGTCGACTAATCTGGAAAGAAAACAATAACTCAATATTTTGTTCATTAATTTCTGAACATATAGGTGTTGATACACGCAATAATTTTATAATATCGTTAATAAAATTTAATAGCTCGTCCTGAGTTTGTTAAATCTTCCTTATGCTTTTATGGAGAAATGGATATTTGTTAATATTTTTTTTTACTAAATTTTGTACGAACTTTGCATAAGGCATGCAGGTGCACGTTGCAAAGTTGCTTGCAATATCCCTTTAGCTTGGAAAGTTAGACGTGTAATCTTATAATCCGTTCTTGAAGTCCGGCAAGCTGTGGGTTCACAATGTCAGTGACAATTAACAGAGAATTCGAAAGAAATAAGTTAATTGTGACTAAAATATTGTTACTAAAATAATTATAAACGTAGAGCCTTTATTGCGTCCCGTTTTTGAGTATCGGAAGGGTTAAATTCCGTATTCGTTTAGTTCGTTGAACGATTCGGAAGGGGATCGAATACCTCGAAGGCAGACAATGTCGTATCACGAACAAGTTGAGCTTCTTGAATGAGTTCATTCTGGGAACGAATTAATAGGTGTTATCCCCTTGATAGAATTTAAGTAACGAGATTAAAACTAAAGAACCTTTCGGGCAAGAAATTGTGTCTCTTCACAGCCGACGACGACACGTTGAAGCGCGGCGGGGTTCGTCGAGGAAAAGATCTTATTATCGTCCGAAGCGATTATCCGAAAAAGCGACGCGCCATCGTCGAAAGGAATAATAATATTTACATTAATTTAGACGATGAAACATTTTCAATTAATCCGTAGGCGGCACGGGACGGTTTTCATTGTGTAACGTTTGCTCTTGCTTCTCGTTTCCTGCTGCTGTTGTTTCATTCGATCAATCGTTCTCCCGTTTTCAGTCAACTGAAATGCTCCTCTCTTTGTGCTGTTTGTTTGTCCCGTTGGCGATAGTTCCTTTAAACACGAAAACAAAAGTAATTAAGTTTGCAACCGTGGAATATTGCCGGAATCGAATTGATCCGTTATTTTCACCCTTTACTTTCGTCGCACTCGAAACGACACGACGCGACTTGGTGAATTTGGAAAAAATCCCGTTTCCAGGACGCGTGCAACAGGTATCGAAATTAAATCGGTAACTTCGGTTTAATCGGGACTCATCGCGATTAGGAGATGGACCGTTTATTTCTGACTGGTTAAGTGAACGTATTTTCGATTATTGACCGAAGAAATCGATTTCCAACAGTAATTATCCCTCGAACGGACTCGCATATTGATTTCGACGATTAACTTCGTGACACGTCGTTTTTCGTGAATTCCATCGAGGAAATATTATTTCACCGTCATAATAGAAAATACGAACTTCTTCCTGCTTTTGTAACCCGTTTACCTTGCGACGAATTCAGGATGTTTATATTTTTGTATTATTTCATCCTGATAGGTAAAGTTATCCGATCTTGTAGCGGTATAATAATACGTAATGATAATAAATAATAACAATGAAATAATACGTACTTCGAAACAAAACCGTTCCAGATATAACACAATTCAAATTTAAACACGAACGATAATATTTGATGACGGATAAAATAACGATAGATAGAATGATTATATGTTGATGAACGTAGGATAAAAAAATCGAAGGTTAGGGGTAGCGATTATCCCGCTGGTATAGTCGGGATCAGAAATGGTAAAGGGTGGTGTGCAGCAAGGTGGCACCTCTAAGTAACTCGGAATTAGGATTAAAGGTGGCCAAAAAT
Source organism: Coelioxys conoideus (assembly GCA_947623535.1). Taxonomy (NCBI): domain Eukaryota; kingdom Metazoa; phylum Arthropoda; class Insecta; order Hymenoptera; family Megachilidae; genus Coelioxys; species Coelioxys conoideus. The sequence goes on from OX392450.1 coordinate 6,608,169, forward strand.
TAAATCCTTATCACGGTGGAGCCGACAAGCACGGGGGTATGGGGTGTGAAAGGGGTGCGAGCGGTTAAGGGAAGGAGTTCTTAGGGAGGTTGCTGTTCGCTGTCTCTGCAGGGTTGCTTCTTGAGAGGGCGACTCTTAATCTGACGCCAGCGTTGCAATTTCTTCCCATTAGCGGGCTCCTTCGCGATTAAACATTTGCATAATCTCGGGACGCTTGTTATAATTCGGAGTCATAATGTATATTTAAGGGCGTCGCGAGGATCAGCAATTCGCGAGTCTCCAAGATTTCGACGCTTTTTTTTTTACACACCCATAGGTGCGAGTGTGCTGCGTGTATTTCAACCCTTAAATATCGTAACGTGGTCAAATTTCATGCGTCTCGGTTAGCGGAAACACCATCGAACAACTCCTTTCTGATTCGCAAATATTTATGTTCACATTTTTGGTCGTGCGATTTTTTGAATTTGCACATTTTCAAATTCGGGACATCTCGAACTTGGAAATTTTGGGATATATCATCTTTTGAACTTGGAAATTTTCGAATATTTAATCTTTCGAATTTACAGATTTTTGTATGTACATATAATCTTTCGTACATAGAAATCTTTGGATTTATAATTTTTCAAACTGAGAATTTTTTTAATCAAAATCTATCGAACTCAGAGAAATTTTCAACTGTACGATCTTCGAAACGCGGAGATATTTTCAAATGTACAATTATTCAAACTTAAAGAAATTTTCAAATTTACGATCGTTTGTATGATTGAACTTGAAAATTTACAAATCTGATTTTCTGTAAATTCAGGTAATATTTGTAAATATCTCTACATTTAAAAGTGTAGAAAACATTATTCTCTATGTTACCTGTTCACAGAAAAGACTATATAAGTTCCAATAATAAAATATAGGAATGAAATATAATTTTTGTGTTTCGGCTCAATTGAATTCGCTCTACAATTTTTATTTTATCAAGTACAAAAATGAATTTATCTATGAAACAATAATTAAATTTGTTGTATCAAACAAAATAGTGGATTTACATTCTTTTTTTTCTACATATTCTTTCTGTTTCATAATCCCGAGCCCAAAACTGTGCGGAGCCCAAAGCACATTATTATACCCGCCATAAAGTCATCGAGGGTAATAAATGGTTTTCAATAGAACCGTATGCACTTGCATACCGTTAGCTTGATAACATATTGTCACGCGTATTGAACTAATTTACCTTCGTGTACAATATGCGGAGCGAACTAATAACGTATCGCGTTAAATTTACGATTTTTCGTCGAAAAATCAGCGAACGGCGTCCGATGAAAAAAAAAAACACCGATCCGATTAATTCGTAGCGTTCCAAGTAATTGACCTAACAATATTTCTGTTAACTTTCCGTCGGAGACTGAGCTCGTTTAATGCAGATTACAGACGAATCTTAATGAAAGCTAATGGGATTTATAGGGGCTGCGAGCAAATAATGCCGTTGCGTAATGTACGTGTGCAATGGTATCGCAGTTATATAACCTTTCGATTATGACGAGCGTCGGTAATTTCCCCTGATATCTAGCGTGATATTCGCTGAAATGCTCGAAATTATTCCAAGTTCGATCAGGAGCCATTTCAATGCATTTCTATGTGCGAGCACAGCTATTCTAAACAATGTCTAATAAATATATCCGCGTGTGTACAAATACTTCATGTATCCTGCACGCGCGAGTGTAATTACACTGACCATGTTGCAATTTTTTTACAAAATTCTTTACAACGAGATAATTTAACCCTTTGCGCTCGAATGGCGACTCTCACTCGTCATTTGATTTAATACAACAAATTTTAACAAATTGCATTACGTGATGTTTGAACATAGTGAAACAGACATTATTGGCAAATAATAATAAAGAAATAATAATTTCTAAAGGATTGATCAAGCTTTTTAATCACAAAAATTTGCAGTTGCTATTTGCTGTCATAAAAATGCTTTCGAATGCAAAGTGTTAATACCTACGTGCTGAAAGAGAATTTAACCCTTCTCACTCTAAAAATTTTTATTATTATCAAATAGAAACTGCAAAACGTGCTAGTCTGATGAACTTTTTAAAAATTGTTATTCGTGTATTATCAATTGCAGATATGGTTCGTTCCATTATGTTCAAACCTCACGTGCATGAATTTAGTTAAAAGTTATTTATTCAGAATCGTTGTACCGAGTCAAATGACGAACTGGAGTCCAATGGGTTAAATATTTCGTAAGTTTTCGTTTCTTGTCGCGAAACGTCGCGGGGGAATGTGCTTTCCAGAGCAAGATATTTCGAGAAAAAATATTACAGCAGTAGGACGGAACGTCAGATGTAGGTAAATGGAAGAATGGTTTGAGAACCCCTGTTTGCTCACCTCCCTATGAAATTGGTGGAGACCACTTTGACGCGTCGATGAGCTTCTGTACTTCGTAGTGCTCTCAAAACTTCTCTTACCCTTCTGTGCTTTCCTGTGGCTTTTCTGTGTGTTGTATGTGTCATCGTGTGCACACGGATTCGCGTTTCTGCGGTGAATATGATATAAACTCGGACAATTTATCGCTCAAGTGCGCGTGTACAGTTAACGGGTCGAGCGGTGCTTCATTTATTTACCATTTACCCTAGATTTTCCTCTATTCCAACGTTTCGTTTTGACCGAACGATAATTTACCCTCCGCGCAAAGCTGTTCCGTACAAGAGAAATATGTTCTTCTTTTGTCCAGAACAATTCTGTTTCATTGGCGCAGCCACGTTTGTACGGATTGATGTTTTTAATTGGGGTTCGGCCGTCATGGGGTTTGCTGGTGCACACAGGTTATAATTGCCGAGTACACGTCATACTTCGATCGGCGAATGTTTATATCGTTGAAATTTGTATTATTTGTTATTCGGGGTTTGCGTCAGGATTTAAACATGGCCCTGGAGGGCGCAGTTAGGATATTTTATGCGTGTGATAATATGTCGCAACGATAATATTTACGACAACCATTTGGTTATAATGCATCGTTCAAAATTTTGACACCTAAACATATAAAGTTTCGAAATTTCGAAACATGAAATTCCAAGGTCGAAGTCTTTCTGACGTATCATAGAGGTAGAAATTCATGGGCACTACAGTATTTAAATGAATATTTCAATGAATATAACGAATATAATTATGGAACACCTTAATATTTAAAAGAATATGTAATTTAAATATAATATTTAATTGAATATAATGCATATAATTATGGAACGCCTTAATATTTAAATGAATGTAATGAATATAATTGTGGAACACCTTAATATTTAAAAGAATATAAAATTTGAATATAATATTATATTTGAATGAATATTCTGTGCTGAATATAGCACAGAATTTGGGAGAGTGAACTATTATTAACCCTTTGCACTCGAGAGGTGACTCATACTCACCACTTTATATAATACAGCAATTTGGAATAGCTATTTGTTGACTAAATCTATAGTATCGCGTACATGACGTGGAAACATACCAAAGCAGGTAATAGCGGCAATTAATAATACAAAGATTACAACATCGAAAGGCTTCATCGAACTTTTCAACCAAAAAATATTCGAGTCGCTACCCTCTACCAGTAAAAATTCATTCGAATGTGAAGGATCAAATACAAACTCGCTTATCGGAAAGTTTTCGCGGAGCTAATCAAATTTGTAATAATATCGGAAAGATTAACACGTTGACTGCCACATTTAAGCAATTGAAAATTGCATTAGGTACTATTTTCATTTTCAACAGATTTTACCAAATATGTTCACGATACTTCGATATAATCACTTTCCACAGTTCAAGTAACGAATGCGAGTATTTCCAGTTAGAAAAGTGAACAAATTTTAAACAACATAGCTGTTAAATCTGTGTAGATATTTGAGTGCCACTCATATATGGGTGACATGGCAGTCAAAGTGTTGATGGTCGGCGACAATCGAATCATGCAAACCTGGTAGGCGAAAATTTACGAGGCGCGAGTTTCGTTTTAGTATTCTTCCCGAGGTAACCATTGTCCACCATAAATCGTCTTCGAACGATAGCCTGAAAGGACTTTTCGGTGATAAGGGAAGCTCAACGCGGGACAACATCCGTCGGCATAGCAAGAAGGAGAAACGTACTTCGTGGTAACAGACGTATCAGAACGATGTCTAAGAAGCATGAAATCCGAAAATCCGCGGGATCCGAGCGATTTTCCTCTCCCTCGATTACAGCAACGGGCTAGCGAGCTTCCCTGTCGTTCGTTTCCTTTTTATTTTGCCAACTTTCATCCATCCGGCGGCTCCGTCAGGACCTTCTTTCGGGAACGTGTATTTAATGTCGTCTGGCTTCCTGCACATTCGTGCGAAATCTCCGTTAAGCCTGAACCCGAGGTCTGGCTTTGCCGATGGACGTCCACGCGGTGTCTTATAACCGGGTCTAAACGACCCCCTCGATGGCCCCGCTACTCCCTCTTAATTTCTTCGTCCGTCCAGAAAATCGAACGTCTCGAATTACTTCGCGAGGCCGGATTCGTCTCATCTGCGGTGTTTAAACTGAAATTCGTTCCGGGTTTGGGATGTTTAAAGGGACTTTGCGATTTCGGGTGATACGGGTTTTCAGGGTTTTGGGGTTCGGAAAGATTTAGGGGTCGTGGATTTTGAGGTTTGCAGCGAAACAGGATTACTTTCAGACTTTCAGATTGCAATATAGGATTTGTGGATCGGGGAACTTGGAGTACTTGAGGACTTTTTGATTTCAGGATTTGTGTGTTTTGGCATTTGGAGTAATTTTGGGTTCACGGATTTTGAGGTTTGGATAAATTTGGAATTTGGAGCAATTGAGGATTGTTAAACCTCAATGTTTGTGGCTTTTGGTATTTGGCGTACTTGAAGACTTTTGGAATTCAATGTTTGTAGATTTTGGGATTTACAGATTTTGAAATCTGGATAAATTTTGAATTTGGTACAGTTTAATATTTTTGGACTTTAGCATTTGTGGATCTTCCATTTGGTATAATTTTGGCCTTAAGGATTTTGAAAATTGGATAAATTTGGAATTTTGAGCAATTTAGGAATTGTAGATTTTGAGATTTGGAGCAATGTAGGATGTGTGAATTATGAAACTTCGGGCAACCTAAGATTTATGAACTTTGCGATTTGGGAAATGTAGGATTTTGGGATTTATGTAGGTACATTGCGGTCTATGATGTTTGGAATTTAGGAATTTCGGGGTTAGAAAATTTTGGAATCTCGGCATTTGTTGTAATTTGGTGTCTTATGGAAATTGGAATTTTGGATCATTAGGAACCCAATAATTAACAATTTTGTATTATTTAAACTTTGAGATTTTTAGACCTTCGAACCATATAGGGTTGGAAGTTTGGGAAAGTTCAATTTAGTGCTTATAGGACTTTGAACATCAATGCATTACAAACAAGCGGCTCAAAAAATATCCATTTTCAAATATGAACGCAAGTCCCCAAAATTTCGAACTTCAACTAAAACTATAAATTCCATATTTTTCAACTGCTAATCGATGATATTTCATATTAATCTATCAAATACTTATTCGAATCTCGCTCTCACGTATAAAATCCACTTGCTGCGTATCTCTTACAAATTGCTGTATCCACGATCACGTAGGACCCAGCGTTCATAATCTTCGCGACCGAATCGTTGGAGCACTAAAAACGAGGAACGGTCGTTAAGATCGAGATTCATCCAATTATTGACCGAGTTCGTCGGGACATAACGGAGGGATCGATCGAAATTGGGGGAGAATAGAGAAACGAGAAGGTCGAGGAAAGTGTCGACCCTCTTTTCCATCGTCGTATCGTGTCACCCTCGAGGATGAAAGCGCGTAGGTATCCGTATCCGTCGTTGTTGGATGTAAGTGAACGGGCCGAAAGCCAAGTAAATCTGTTCCAATTTCCTGCAGTTCCGTGGCTCGATGTTTCGCAGCCACGTTCATGCTTGTCCCTTACTTATTTCTCACGGCCTGTACGGCTCATAGGTAGCTCGCTTATTCCCTTAAGCCCGTTTCCATCGTGTTCGCCTTCCCCGGATACGTCGTCGTTCCGGGTCTTACCCGACGGCTTTCATTAACCCTTTCTCACCGTGGGAGGTGGAAGCCGTGTTAAACGGTTGTTTGTACAAGACTCCGTAAAGTCCGCTTCGAATGTGCTACAATTTGGGTGTCTCACGTGCGAAACGGCTCGGTTTTAAACGTTTCCCTGCCAGCTATTTGCCAGCCAAGATGGGCCCCTGAGTCAACGCCATCGGCCGACGCCCCACTTCGGCCTCATTAAAAGCGAAAATTCGTTGCTTTATACCCTACTAACGCACCGAATATTGGTTTTACAAGCTTACCGTTTTATTAACGTACTCCGTTGCTAACGTTCTTCCACGGGTATTTGTCTTTATCGTTGTCGGCAGCGAGGAAATCGTTACGCGTTGATGCGAAAATCGGGCTGGAGGATGTTCGGTTTCGAGCATCGGAAAAATTTAAATACTTTTTCATTTCTTGATTTTCATAGTTTACTTCGATAAAATTATATATGTTTTTCTGTATATTACATTGTTTTACATTTTACATTGCATATTATATTGTTTTACATTTATCATTTGTCGATGATTGTAGTTAATATAATTTGATTTAATCATAGTTGATGTAATTTGATTTAATCGTAGTCAATATAAATTATTTTGGTTCTATTCGATATAATCTGTTTTAATTGTAATTGCTACGATTTGTTTTAACTGTAATTGATATAATTTCTTTTAATCGGCATTTATATAATTCGTTTCTGAATGGATTTCGAAATTTCTAAATATTCATATTTCTTAATTCTCAAATTTCATATTGAAATCCTCAATTCATAAGTTGGTAAATTTAATTTTTATATTCTCAACTACCAAAATCCTAATCATTGTAGATCCCAAAATTCTAAATTCCAGTATCTCCAAATCTTAAAATTTTTTAATCCTCAATTTTCTATATCCCCGAATTTTTGTATTTTCAGATTCCTACATTTACAAATTCCTAATTCGTTTAATTAAGAATCTTGAAGTCTTTTAGGACCTCTTCAAAGGCTGAAATTCTCATCCCCTCAAATTCTCAAAATTTCAAAATTCCTCTGAGTCTTCAAATTACTAATCACATTTCCCCTCGACTTCTTATTCCTAAATTCCCCAGTTTTCAAATTTTTAAATTTCCAAACATCCAAATTCCAAAATCCCTAGATACCGAAATGCTCAACATCTTAAATCTCAAATTTTCTAATATCTGAATGCAACGGATCTAAATTTTTCCATATCGATAATCCAAAGATTCGTAACTCCCTAAATTATTAAATTTTCAAATTTCCAAACTTACTAATTTCTAAATGTCCATACTGCCGGATTCCAAAATCCCCAGATACTGAAATGTTTCATTTCTTGAACCCCGAATTTTCAATGATCTGAACGCAAATACTTCAAATTTCCTAATATTCAAAATTTCAAAATTTCTAAATTTCTAAATTCTCAAATTCTTTAATTTTCAAATTTCCGATCTTCCAAATTCCACAATCTTCAAATACCGAAATGCTCAACATCTTAAACCCCAAATTTTGAAACATCCAAAACACCGGATGTTCGAATCCCGCAAATGGTTCGTCCGCTTTTTTTCCCTCGACGATCATTCGATGGGAACGATTCGAACGACTTTATAAACCGCCGAAGAGGATTTTAAGTTTGCTCAATTTGTTCGAGATTATTATGAACGGATCGCGTCCGGGCGCAACTTTTATACGGTTAAAGTTCGCAGAGAAACACGTGGAAAAGTGTTTGCGAAGAACGTAAACTGAACGCATAAAACTATTAATGCGGCGAGTTCGCGGCGACCTTGATACCGTGCAAATATCGTGGTAGACGGTATTCTTGAATGTATTTTAACACCGAGTGCGATATAGCGGATAATTTGCTACAGCGATAGCGCCTCGTTAGCGATATAAGGTACAGTGAACGTGAATTATTTAAAACGACTCACGGTTCGTTGATATCCACGCGATTCAGTTTGATTAATTCTTTCAATCGATATCGAAAACATTTGATAGCAATTTACGATGGGATAACGAATAATTTTTTCGTCGCGAGCATTAATATTCATTTTTAGAGCATTACAATACAACAGTATCATAGAGAGATATGATGTAAAATACAAAAAAGTTTTATTTATTACTATTAAGGATTGTGTGAGTTATAATGGGCTACACTCAACCCTTTGCACTCCAGAGGTGACTCACACTCACCATTTCGTTCGATACAGCAATTTGGAATAGGTATTCTTTAACTAAATCTATAGTACTGCACATTTGATGTACAGTCGTGGACAAAATTAAGTGGGCAGGTATGATAAATAACAAAAGATAAATTTAATTAACTAATAATGTCTATAAATCAAAACTTTATTGCACAATTATATACATTAAATAAATGTTTTTTCAAGTCCACAAAAATATCTCACGTTCTAAATTTATAACATTGTAATGAAACAAAACATTTTTTATATTTCTGCAATGTCCACTTAATTTTGTCCATGAGTGTACAAACATAATGAAGCAGCCAATAATGGCTATTAATAATACACAATATCTTCTTAAGAATTTATCAAACCTTTCAAACAAAAAGTTCTAAAGTTGCTACCTGCTACGTGTAAAAATACTTTGGAGTTCAAAGGGTTAATAAAAACTGATAAAATATTTCGACTCTCGACACAACTCTTGACCCTAATCTCTATTCAACGACACGATCGACTCTCTTTTCAACAATGACTTTTTGGTTAGGAAAATCCCAGCTAGTCCCTTTTCTCCCCTCTGATTATATTCTTACAAACGTCCCTAATGCATCGTTCATTGGATCATGTCTGCTAATGCTTTCTTCTTTATTAACTTCTCCCTTAAGACTTTTTATTATCTTCTCCCGCATAAAATACTATTTTTATACCTATTCCCGTAAGCCAAAGTTTCTTGAAACTACGACACTAGAATTATAGTAATAAACGGGGGGTTATAGCTGAAAAGACGGTGGAACGCGGAGTTGCTTCGTCGTTGTTGCGTGGTTTTCGATTCTCTAATTTAAAACGAGAAATCTGAATCTCGGGAGGTAATGGAAGCACGATATAGTTCCTACCCCGAGACTGGTACAATTATGAAATGAAATTGAACTCCCTTCCGGTAAAGAGTTCATTCATCTTCCTTGGTCAACGAGTTAAATATCGTGTTTCGGACGGGACGAATAAAATACGCACACTTTTCTTTTCTTTCAAACTTCGCAACACGATCAAATTAATTCCTTTAATTTTCGTTTAATTCGAGCGCTATCCGTCTTTGTCCAGGAAACGTGTTTCTTGCGTAGCTAATCGGTCAATTCATTAAGCGGCTCCCGATTTTAATTGACTTTGTGTTTTTTATTTTCTTCACTGAAATCCCGTATTCCCCATTCCTTTATCGTTTTTTAATGTTTCCTGGCCGTTCGTTCGTTCGGCGGGAGATTATCAGTAATTACAAAAGTTTTCGAACCGGAGGCAATCGTCCGATGTTCTCGCAATCGACTATTAATCATCTCCAAATACCTGAAAATTGCCGATTTATTTTCCCGTTTCATCCACACGGACGAGGAAGTTCAGTTCGACCGTCGATGCTAATCCTTTACGCCATTCAAGTTGAATAAGTACGCTGCGAACGCTACGAATGTTGCACTGTTTTGAGGGTGCAAAGTAGCTAGTGATTTTCAGGGTGCAAAGTAACTGAAGATTTTCAGGGAGCAAAGTAGCTCGAGACTTTTTATATCCAATGTGATATAGGGACATTGCAATAAAGAGAATACTGGAATAGAGGAATATTAGCATAATTGTACATGTGGACATAGGGATACAAGTGTATATAAATTAATAAATCCGTTCATATAGAGATTTGTGACTACAGGATATGTTAATAGGAACATGCTAATGTAGAGATATCGAGATATAGGAATTTAGAATTGAAGGAATCTGGTGATCTAGGACCTATGAATATAGAGGATTTGATGATATAGGGACTTACTGGTATCTGGGGATGTAGGAATCTGGGACATAGAGGTCTGAGGATGTAAGAATCTAGGAACATGCAGATTTGTGGGCATATATATGTGGAAAAGTAGACATCTCAGAATATAAGAATCTGGGAACATAGGGTTTGGGGAACATAGATATCTGGGGATGTAGAGATCTGAAAATATAAGAATCTGGGAACATATGAATTTGGAGACGTAGGTATCTAGGAATGTAGGGATCTGAGGACGTAGAAATCCGAGGACATAAGAATCTAGGGACATAGAGTTTAGTAGGAATCTGAAAATCTAGATATACAGAACTCGACGAGTCCACAAATACATAATAAAAATTTCTCTACCCTTTGAATTTAGAATCCTGTATTTCATTAATCTACATTTATGAACATTCCTTCACGCAGTTATTTCAAATCCGAACAATATTCATCTCGTGATCGGACGAAGTATCCCGAAATTGCGCAAATTGCTATATAAAGTTTCGCGATACACTTTTTTGTCGGACTTTGATAGTCAGCCGTCTGCTGTTGCCGCGGTTAATCATCTTAATGCACGTCTAGCGGGAGGGTTGCACAACTTTCATCGCGATCATCCCCGTTCGCGTTTATTATTTATCATCCCGGCGTGTTGTAGTCGAGGACCTGGCTGGAACATCTGTGCGTCCAATGCTTCCCACCTAGATAGGTATGTGTTTATTAAATTCAGAATTAGACGAGCTGGCTGACATCTCAGATTCCATTGTTCCTCCGGAAACGGCGAATCAGCATTGCCCGTAGCTTCTCCTAGCAGGTTTTGTGCACTGCTGCAGTTTGCTGCATATTGCGCGTGTACGTGCACTTGTACAAACGTGCACTTGCACTTATACAAACGTGATGCAGGGTGCTGGCGAGACTTACGGTCAAATTGTGTCGTTGCACGGGCGTTTATCGCCGAAAACGCAGGTGGTTCCTGCATTTAGCAGCTTTTTAACCATTTTACGAATTCCCGGTAGCTACGTCTCTTTTTGACGAGCAATTTCGTGCGTATTTATCTTCAAACTGTAAAATTTCAGCTTCATATTAACCATAGTACTTGGATTTATTCTTAAGTATATTAACATCGTGTGTATCATTAGATTCGTGCAACGTATGAATTATCTCAACTCGGGCAAAGAATGCTATCGTAATAAATAATACGGTGATTAACTCAATATTCACGGATGTTGAATCATCATTTATGTCTAAATCGACAATGATGTATAAAAATAGGTACGTAATGGATTATGCATAAACGAGTTTAGAGAAAGATCGATAAATATTAATCTATGTATTATTGTACATTATATTATAATATTACATATCATATATTGTTGTTAAATAATATATATTATTATACAGTATAATAATACATGGATTATATATATCTCGACGAAGGATTAAATGCATTTTGTTAGAAGCGTTTGAATACTTTCCGTCATTGAAAACAAAAAAATATAAAATCCACTATTTCAACAAATTCCATAAAGCTAATATTAATAATAATACTATATTTAATTTAATTAAAACAGTAACTAAATTTTTAAATCCGTAGAATAACATTTTAAAATTTCATCTTGTAATTGTTTATTTGAAAGCGACGCAAAGCTTTGGTCCACTGAATTTATCCGTGCAACGATTATTTATGCTATTACTCCGAAATATGAAGAGCGCGCAGAGTGGCATTTTTCTTGCACAGATTAGCGCAACGACGCTAATTTTCCATTTAGTCGAATTCGCCTGTTCGTTAACGCGCCGGCGACATCATTCAAAGCGGTTCCCTTTGTTAATACCGGGATGCTTTTTGTCGTTTTGTAACAACGTTCAACGTTGACGAGCAAAAGGGTGTCTTTTATTAATTTTAAACGAACCTCGAACGAAGAATTTTGATACAACGGCAATTAACGCGAATATACTCGATTTTGGTGGAATGTACTTTGTGCGCTTCGTTCACCCCTTTCGTTCGTCCCCGGCGAGAAAATAATCGATTGCGGAATAAATTTGAATGATCGGCAAAATCTCTGATTCGAACAACACATCGGGTACAATCAAAGACGTACGTAGAACATACGTTAACCCTTTGACTTATAATATCGTATCACATGTCGTTTCTTTGATTCCTAATATCCTGACACACGTTTGAGGTCAGATACAACAAACCTAACTCGTATTTGCATCCTGATTAACTTTGGATTTCAATACTAATTTTTATTAATGTAATCAAGGATCTCCGACTATAAAGTATACTTGACATTGCAACTTTTTTTGTTTGTCTTAGCTTTGATACGATATAAAAAATAATAAAATGTCATATAGCATTTTTTATTATGAAATTTTATCTTAAAAATCCATCTTCGTGTATCTCGATATGACCATCTTGATACACCCTGATACAATCATCTGGATATGTCTTGATATAATCATTATAAAATATTTGTAATAAAAAATAATGATATAATATTATAATATAAGATAATATTATAATAATTATTTTTATTATAAAATAGACAGAAGTACAGAGCCTAACTTCGTCGTACTATATTTATCCACGGTGGATTAAAACGGAGCTTTGTACATATTATCTAACTTTTAATACTTTTTTAACAACGCCAGAACCGTGATGGAAAATCCAAATATCGATGAATTCTGAGTCGAACAGAATTGAAAAAGTTAATTGAAGCGCAAACACGGTTAGTTAACAACGTTCGGTCGCGAAAGCGCGAGTTGACCCGTGTCGGTGTCGACATATATCGTTTATTAAAACTGGTAAAAAAGATCCGCGGTCGGAGAACGGAAGCGGGCGTGTACAGCGGGATAGTTTGAAACGCTAGACTCTGTAATCGAGATATTTGATGAAAAACCAGACAGCAGAAATTCGCGAGTAATTGCATTCTCCGCGTCGGATCGAGGTTATCTTATTTTCCGGCGTCCGCGAAAGAAATGCAAAGGTAAAAAAAAAAGAAAAAAAAAAACCGAGAGAGAGAAACGGAAGAAAGAAAACACGAGTCGACGACGATCCTTCAAAGGGACGAGCACTTTATTAAGTCCTAAAAGAACAGGGTAATTCGATTTGATTTCCAAAGGCGTTTCCGCGTTTCCATTCGATATCGAGCCATCGGCGTCCTCGAGGCAATTACTCCGCGCCTTTTCTTTCTGGTCGCGCGAACGGCACGTAAGGTACGAAAAAGAAGAGAAAAAAAAAAGGAGGAGGACGCATCGAGAGGATACACTTTTAAGCGCGAGGAAGAAAAAAAGGAAAACGAAGTCGGGGAGAAGTCGCGACATCGCGCAGGAAGACGGGCAGAAGCGTTTTCACATCAAACAGAATGGCGAAGATCGAATCGAACGACACGTTGGCTCTTTTGGGGTTTAATAAAGTCCTCATCCTTTGGTGTACATCCATGGCCGGCTCCTCCCTTCGTTCGGCCCCAGACGTCTTCTTCTCTCTGATACGTCATGGAATGCTGGAGAGATTCGTGGAAATCCCCGGGGCGAGTCGTGCGAGAAAATAAGTTGGACATATAATTTGAGGAGCCGCAGGAAAATAAGCAACGGCGGAACTTCATCTCCGACAGCGTCAAAAGGCTGGAGGAAGCGGATGACGAAGTCAGCCGACCGGAGATGAAAGGCTCCTCCTTGGCCCACGTAAGATGCCGGGAGAAAAAAGAAAACGGATTAAAGAGGGGAAGGAAAACGGGGGCAAGGGTTAAGTTAATCCGGAAGCCCTCCTTGGACCCGGAGCCCGACGCTCCTCGGACCTCACCCGGAGATCTTTAATTAGAATATAATTCCAATTATTCACGACACGACGCTTGAACGCGATCGCGCTTTTGAACTACTTTCGCCGAAATTATGACGGAGTTAGGCATAAATTGGTGATGGGTTAGGTTATCTTTGTTTTGCGAACTGAAGGGATGAACGAGAGTCTGTTGCGTCGATGTCGCTATTAACACTTTGATCGCCACGTCATCCAGATATGGGCGACGCTTAAATTTCCATGTGGATCAACCATCTATTCAGTAACAATTTATTCATTTATCTAATTGGAAACACTAGCGGCGATTACTTGGACCTATGAATAATAACTAAAGTATTGCGAACATACTTGGTAGGATTTATTAATCATGAAGAACTATTTAATAAAATTTTCAACTGCGTTAGCGTAGCAGTCAAAGTGTCGATAGCGCGAATCGTTAGATCATGTTGAAATCTGCAAGGATTCAACCCTTTCCACTCGAGAGGTGACTCACATTCGCCATTCGATCTAATGTAACAATTTTAAATTAATAACCTCTCACTTCTTAAATTTAGAACTTGAAATCTGTTATCCATATTTAAATCTAGTAAACTATAGCTGATCTCGAATACATTATTATAGATCTTGATATAACTTGATATAATCATCTTGATATACCTTGGTATGACCGTCTTGTATATACCCTGATACAACCATCTGGATATATTTTGATATGATCATCTTGATATGACTTAATATAATCATCTTGATATTCCCTCATATAATCATCTCCATGTACCTTGGTATACCTTGATATAACCAGCTGGATATATCTTGATATAATCATCTTGATATGCCTGAATATAATCATCTTGATATGCCCTCATATAATCATCTTCATGTACCTTGGTATACCTTGATATAACCAGCTGGATATATCTTGATATAATCATCTTGATATGTCTGAATATAATCATTTTATATACCTTCACATAACCATCCTTATGTACCTTGATATAACCATCTTCATATACCCTGATAACCATCTGGATATATTTAGATATAATCATATTGATATGTCTTAATGTAGTCATCCTGATGTACCCTGATATAACCATTTGTATATATCTTGATATAATCATGTTAATATGTTTTTATATAATGATCTTGATTAACTCTTGAAGGTTAGGGTAACCGAAGCACCTTCAACTACTATCATTGAGCTGAGTAGCCGTTTTAACGCCGCTATAGCGCCATGTTGAACGTTTACGACGATTCACGAGCCAGACTGACGGACATTTTATATTTTATAATGTCCGCCACTAAAGCTGACTACGACCAAGTTATATGATGCATTCCAGGGGTCTTTAAGTCGACGTACTACGCTCTTTCGGGTCATCAAAGCGCCCGTCGTCGTTCTCTCCAATTTTATTCCCCGAGATATCACGACTATCCTGATTTTCTTCGGCTTCATAAATAATCAGAAAGATTCGAATGTCTCGCGCAGTATCGTCGATTTGTATACTTATGCAGTGCATTATCTAAAAGTTTAAAACGGTGGACATAGTGAAATGTTTTCAAAAATGATACTTGTTTGGAATTGAATAACATTGTACTTATTATTCTATAATGTTGTATAATATTGAATAATATCGGCTAATATGGGATAATATTGAATAATTCGGTATGTATTATTGTATAAAGTAGTACTGAACGTATTTTTCTGATAGAAAACTGTTTGATATTTGATATCGACGTAGCAATTAAATTGTGATCAAAATCTTGCAACTAAATCGTAACCTTAATAGTATAAATGTGTGCATAATATTTTAGAATAATTTTTATTTACATTTGATTGATCTTTCCCGTAAAATTGTGTTCAAAAAGAAATGTATAAAACTTTGCAAAAATATTTCTCGAATACCTCGATTCTGTCGTATTCAAAATGCTGCATCCATTTTGCATTATTCGCCAGTGTAAAGCCACTCCATCTAAGTTCTCGTTCAAGGACCGCTTACATTTTGAAAAATATTTTATGATCGTGTCAGTATCAAATATTATTTGAATACATTGTTCGAGTATAAATACTCGCGTTCAATTTGAACGAGATCAAGTTTCGCGAAGAGCAGAATATTTGGACGCCTTTTGTGACTTATTTTCTTACGTCGTTTCCAATCATTTCGTTGAAAGCGCCCCGATACTTATCCACATTTAATTGCAATTCGAATCGCCGTTAAATTCCACAGGATATTCTGTTTGTCCTGGATCGTCGGGCGTGAAAGAAGTGTTCTTAACAACGCGACCTATCGTATCGATATCGGTCGTAATTCGAAGCCCCTGTAGCTGATTGCGAAAGAATCGAATTGCGTATCGGGTTCTCTGTCCGACGAATATCCGTCAAATTATCATATCGTCTATTGGAAATTAGTGGTCCGATGTACAGCTGGCACGGGCACAAAGGAGATTTAATTAATGGAATTAACTTGAAATGGCTGCCCTCTCTTTGATCGGTTTGCAATTTCAATTCCTCGTCGGAATGTCCCTTGTAATCGTGGAAAGGTGACGCGTCCCGTCGTCGTCGTTTACACTTAGATTAAATGCATTTTCTAAATTCCACGAAACTCGTGACGAACTCTCGGGATCGTCCCCGACGTAGACATTCTTACATAGGATCGTTCGAGTACCTGTTCAACGTACAGGTGAACGGTCACAAACTGCGAAATGATCAGTCTCCTCGTATTTCTCGGATTCTCCTCACAAAAATTACTATACGAAGCTTTATCGCATAATGCGCATTCACACTTGCGAGTTCTGCACTTAACGCGACAATTTTAACGCTAGATTTATAGATCCCACAAAATGACGGGTCTTAGATTTCTTATTTTAAAATTAGTGAAAATTTTCTGCCGAAATAAAGAACAAAAGTTAACAATTCAAAATGATCAGTTTCGGGTTTGACATTTTATATTACAAAATTTTGTTGCTACCCTTTCTTCAAAATGTCTGTCACGTTTTATTGAACTAATGAATGGTTGTGCATATTAGGCGATGCTGTGGTATATATTTATTTATTTTTCCACTTTATTTTCTATTTTAAAGTAAGTTTACAGGCATGGACAAAATTAAGTGGACATTGCAGATATGTAAAAAAATTGTTTTACTACAATGTTTAAAATAAATTTTAAATATGGAACGTGAAATATTTTTGTAACCTTGAAAAAACATTTATTTAATGTACATAATTGTGCAATAAAGTTTTGATTTATAGGCATTATTAGTTGAATTAAATTAACCTTTTGTTATTTACGATATCTGTCCACTTAATTTTGTCCACGACTGTATATTTAACGCTGGTACTTTTAGGGTTAATATAAACAACGGAAGTAACAATTTCTCGTCGATAAAGGACGAAAGTTTTCGAAATCGATATTTTCATAAAATGAAAAATGCGCGAAACGCGTCCAGAGATCCAGCGTCATCCGAAATCCGGAGTTCCATGGTCGGAGAATATTGAGAAACACAGGTATCAGAAACTGGAGGCAGTAATTAAACCTGTCATTGTATCCGTCAACCGAGGGAATGGCTGTCGTACACTGACCGTTCAAAAAAATTTCCTTCGACTTATTTCTCTCGGCTTCCAATCCCTGTTTAAAAACGCTCGCGTCACTTCCAGGCGCATTAATAAACGGTAGACGGGTGTTATTAATTCAATAACTGGAAACTCGAGAAGAAGGAATGTTCATAGCCCGGAAAATTGGATCGCAACAGCGTGAAAATTAGATTTTAAGATTGCCAACGCGCACGACTCGCGATGTGCCGAAATATTACATTTTATACACGAACGGATATCGAACACCTGCTTGTCTTATTTTTAACAATTGATACGTTGTTTGTTAATACTTCATCGTGCATGGAGTAGACCTTCACAAAATTAAATATCATTGTATAAAAGTTTGATATTGATATACGAAAGTTAAATATCTGTACAAGTTGAACCATTGTTTTATGAAACTTAGAATATTCACCTATGTAGTTGAAAAGTTTGAAAATTATCTTCAAGGGATAGATACATTTTGAGTATCTTTATGTACATGTTTAATGTATAATACATTATCAAACATTATGTACATCATGCGTAGCTGGCTTATATCGAACTCGAACTTAATTCAACTTTCTGTTTCTACGTCTCATTATATACAACCATAATTATATTATTCTGAAAGCGATATACAGCAAGGAACAAAAGTGTTCGTACACTTGGAATATGGAAATAAAAACAACAGTAAGTATATTTAAACATATGTAGATGTGTATTACACATAACACATGTGTCATCGTATTCAGCTTATTTTAACTTTCTGTTTTTACATCCCATTATGTACAGCCATAATTATGTTATTCTGAAAGCGATATACAGCGAGGAACAAAAGTGTTCGTACACTTGGAATATGGAAATAAAAACAACAGTAAGTATATTTAAACATATGTAGATGTATGTTACACATAACACATGTGTCATTGTAAGTGTTATGTATAATATGCAGTTACATATATTCAAATATAATTAACAATACGGAGAATATTGTTTTTATTTCTAAATTCCAAGTGTATAATTTTGTCCCTCACTGTGCGTGAACCGGAATAATGTGTTGTATTTTCAAAACGTATGTGTACAGTTAACGTATGAAACTAGGTACCGTATATCGAACCACTGTTCATCCTTTCTTTATCAGTTTATTTCCGGCAGGAAAGAAGCCGTATTCTATACCATACGTGTGTTTATTCTTCGTGGAGTCCCTTCTCGAGTCCATGCGAAACGTCTAGGTGAAATGAGTCGTGAGAAAATCGCTAAATTGAATACCGTCGAGCGTGTATACAGTAACACTCGTATGCACACACTTCAGATACCATGGATACATACGCGCGTCCAATAAATAAAGGTCGATTGTGTCTCTCGGTAATGTACAAGGCACATGTGCGTGTACCTCGTCTCGACAGTATGGTTTCCAATATTGTCCAATATGTATGATTCACCTCATGCCGTTTGCACGAATCGTTCGTTTCACCTGTACTTACAGGTGAACGCATCTGTTCATCTGCACGTTTGCTGTCCATACCACCGTCGATGGGTTATATTGTCATACCGGTATTGTAACAGCTTTCCTTCGATCTTTCTCCAATTTTCGAACCTTCGTGATACAATAGATCCGTGAACGAATTTTTTTATTTATCGACGAAAGTTCTGCGTTAATCGGTGAGTCGATTCGAGAGTCACGAGAAGGATACGCTTCGAGATACGATGTTCTGGTGTCTTTTGATTCTCTTGATGCCCATAGATTTTCAGATTCGAGGATTTCCTGTAACAGAAATTTTGGAGTTTTTACATTTATAAATTAGAGGGATTTTGTTCATCTTGCAATTTTTGAGTTGCTGAGTTTTGGAAATTTTTCACTTCTCTGATTTTCAATTCTCGAGTTCCCGAATTTCATAACTTTAGGTATTGTCTACTTTTCAGACTTCGAAATTTGAGAATCACTACATGTTCAGTTTTTGAAACTTTCGACCTCTACAACGTTCAAATTTGCAATCTTGTGAATTTCAACCCGATCGAATTTTGGAATTTTGAGGTTCTCAAACTTCAAAATTGTGGAATTTTTTCTACTTCTCAAACTCCTGAACTGTTGAAATTTTCTATTTCTGAAACTTACAAATTGTTGTAATTCTCCACATCTGAAATTCCCAACTTGAAATTTTCTACTTCTCAGTCTCCCAAATTGTTAAAATCCTCTACATCTTCGCCTCACAATTTCCAAATCTCAGAACACCAAAATTCTTCAATATCCAAAGTCCTTAACACCCGAATCCTCAAACATCCAACCCCTAAACATTTTACCCTCCAAATCTCAAATTCCAAAATCTGCAAATTCCCATCGCTCCAAACACCCAAACCCCCCAAATAAAAACATCCGCAACCCTAAGCTTTAAAATCTCCGCATCAAATATACTCCTGAATTCCCCCCGAACGATTCAATTCCAGATCGATCAAACCGATATTCCAAACAACGTATCCCCGTAAGATTTCATAAATTACCGAAATAAGCGGTTAGATAATGAAAGAAGATTTCTCCCGAGGGACTTCTTTACAGAATCATTGTTTCGTTAAATTCAGGTGTCTTTATTGCAGGGCACGGCGAAGCCCAGCGTGGGTTTGACAGGCTTGAACCCCCATGATTGATATCTATCTCCTTCTCTGCTCCTCCACAAGCCCGTTACGAGCCACGTTCTTTCCAGTAAACTACCCTTTTCAATTATATCGATTCGCTGTTACGTTGCTTTGTGTTCGGGGGATCAGTTTCTACAGGCTGCGCTGCCCATCAGCTGCATCGGTCGATACAACTGTTATGAAAATTGAAAATAAATGCACCTCCGTGGAGGCGGATTCAAACAATCGTAGCCTCCGTTTCTTTTATTCCACGGTGCCGGCGATACCGGAGAGAGATTTATTAATTATTTCTTCCCGTTATTGGTCGCGTGTACTATTATCAGAGTGTTCGCCGCTGGAGGACGAGATATTCTTTTAGCGAGAGCAACGGAAGGTTCGCCGGCGAAATCGTAATATCCTTTTATCGTGGGCGACCGTGATGTTACTACCTTTTTTTTTTTGACATTTCCCTGCCCGATATTTTCCTTTAATTCGAAAGCCGGACGCACCGTCGTTTCGCGATCTTTCAGCTGCACGATCGCTTGTTCGATCGAGATTGTATCGGTGTTTGGGGATTTTAGAATGTTGATAGTTCGGACATTTTGGGAGTTTTGGAAATTTTGGGTTTTTCAAGAGGGGACATTCGGGATTCGGTGGCATTTGAATATTGGAAACTCGGGATTGACAGTTTGGGAATTTTGGAAACTCGGGATTGAGAAGTTGGGAAGTTTGGAAATTCGGGATTGTGAACATGGAAATTTTGGAAACTCAAAATTGACACTTTGGGAATTTTGGGAACTCGGAATTGAGAGCTTTAGAATTTTGGAAACTCGGGATTGAGAAGTTGGGAATTTTGGAAACTCGGGATTGAGAAGTTGAGAAGTTTGGAAACTGGGGATTGAAAAGTTCGGAATTTTGGAAACTCGGGATGGACAGTTTGGAAATTTTGGAAACTCGGGGTTATGAACATGCAAAATTGACACCTTGGGAATTTTGGAAAATTGGGATTGAGAACTTGGAAATTTTGAAAACTCAAAATTGACATCTTGGGAATTTCGTAAACTCAGGATGTAGAACTTAGCAATTTTTCAAACTCTGGATTCGCAACTTTGTAATTATAAAATTTCGAATTTTGCAAGAGCGTAGATTCGAGACCCGATGACTTCAGAATTTCGGAAACTCGGGATTCATGCCTTTGGAACTTTAGAAATTTCAAAGATTCGAGACTTGACGATATCAGAATTTTGTCAATGTGAGATTGTCAGTTTCGGAATTACGAAATTTCGTCACCTGGAACATCAAAATGTTGTAATTTCACGAATGTCAAACTTTAAGATCTCGAAGGAACTCTATTATCTTATACTGTATATAGCCATCATGATCCGATTACATGACATAATTTCACTAAATTACCATTCAAAAATATCCATCAAGTCTTTAATGCCCTACCTCGAATACATCAGCGTTTCACATTAATATCCGTAAAATAACCCACGTAAAACAAACTGAGATCAATAATTCAGCAAGCGTCACTTAAATATCAACTTCTAAATTAATGTTGTCGACTAAACACTTTTCTCCTTAATTATTAACCCTTTTTACTCAAAGGTATATTTACCGGTACCAGATAGCAACTGAAAAACTTTTTGGTTGAAAAGTTTGATAAATACTTTTGAATTTATTATTTCTCTATTATTAATTACCACTATTAACTATTTTATTATGTTCATACGTCGTATGTACAACACTATAAATTCAGTAAAAAAAACTTATTCCAAATTGCTGTATTAAATGATGAATTCTTTCAAACTTATAATCTTATTACTATTAGGCACTATTACCTGTTTCATTATATTCATTCACCATAAATACAACAGTATATATTCACTAAAAAAATACCTATTCTAAATTGTTGAATTAAACAAAATGGAGAATTTTGCAATTGCATGTAACTTCTCGATAAAAGCACGTTCAAAATTTTATAATAGTTCAATGTGAAGCATGGATATCACGATTTCCCAAAAACAAAATATCGTTCCAAAAATATGTCGCCAGAAAATTGTTTACTACACGCGTTTTCGCATTGGAGGGATGCTCGAACGAGGGAAGGTTTGTAAAATTTTCGTGGAAGAGGTTTGGACGGGCCACGAGCGGGGTTAAAGGGGAGACAGAATGGAAAACAATAACTTTTTCATTTACCCGGCAAGATATTACCGCGATATAAGCTTGGGTGCACGATAAAACGAAGGCCGCGTCGTAGGACGTCGACGTCGACGTCGACGACGACGTCTACGACCAGCTCGTCGCATACCGAGTTTTACTTCCTCCTTTTGCGAGCAGGAAACCACGATCGAGTGTATTATTGCATGGTTATATGTATATATATATATATACATATATATATATATATATATCGTTCTTCTATCAAGATTTCTCTTCTCTTACTGTTCCAGGAAATCCTTGAAGGTGAACCAAAGAATGGGATCGACGGCAGCGAACGTTGAACGTTTCCTCCTTCATCTTGGTGAGTTTTTTCTACCATCAAATACCGATATAAAATGTTTCCCGATACCGATAATCGATCGAATGTTAACTGCCGTGCATCGCCCGTTGTGAAATATTTATTGCCTGAAATCTCATTACACTTTGTGGCCCTGTCCGGTCTACTTTATTTGAGAAATTGGTATCATCGATCCTGTACTCGAAATTATCTTCTCTCTTTTTTTCACGTAAAGCACTTTTACAAAATGCAGAAAATTTACAAAATTATAGAATATTTACAAAATTATTATATACGGTTCTTAACTTTTATTTATATTATTTTAAACGGACACTGTGTTTCTGTCATTATCGTAATTGCACGTTGTTACGTTTCTTTTCTCGAGAGATCCGAATTCGTATATACAGTGAGTTACAAAAGTGTTCGTACACTTGGAATACAGAAATAAAAATAACAATATTTTCTACATAATCAATTATATTTGAACATATATGTGCTTCGTATAAGATAGCTACAACGTAACATACAACACATATACAGTCGTGGACAAAATTAAGTGGACAGATATCATAAATAACAAAATGTTAATTTAATTTAACTAACAATGTCTATAAATCAAAACAATATTGCACAATTATATACATTAAATAAATGTTTTTTCAAGCCTACAAAAGCATTTCACATTCTAAATTTAAAATTTATTTAATAGATTGTAACAAAATAAAAAAATTTGTACATTTCTGCAATGTCCACTTAATTTTGTCCATGACTGTAAATATCTCAAAATGGTACTTTACAAAGAGGGACATAAGTATCCGTGCACTTGTAATGTAGAAATAAGAACAATATTTTCTATATTACTAATTATATTTGAATATAGCTGTATATTATACATAACACTTGCAAACATTAACTAGAAAATATTGTTGTTCTTAAACAAAAAAATATTGTGATACATAGAAAATATTGTTTTTATTTCTACATTCCAAGTGTGCGAATATTTTTGTCCCTCACTGTATGTATCAGTGAATATTACAGACGTGTTCTATTGAAACTGTCAATCAGCCATTTTGTATTGAAAGTGTCAGTGAAAAGTTTGGACAGCCATTCTCCCTGCGCTTTAACGTTTTAAATAACACGAGCATAATTTTCTATTTCGTGTACGTAAACTCAATAGTTCAATAAACAGTGTATTTCTTTCTGATGACGTAAATATTGAGATTTGCGTTTCCTGTATGTTGCGGTAATACTGCAACAGGAAATTATAATATCTAACAATTATTGGCGTTAGTTTGAGGACCTGTTATAGAGTAGCAACGACACAATCGAACCTAATCCACGGTAATCCCATTGGTTGGCGCAATTTCGATATTGAACGCGCATATTGCTACAGCTTGTGGGATTTATGGTACATCTTGTAATACGAAAATTTCGCGTAAATATTAATTCGATCCTCGGCATTGTGTTTGCGTCTCTGCGAAGCTGATATTTATCGACTGCTGCGTTTATAGCGAAAAAATCATACGGCAATTACTACGAAAATTGATTTATAAACAAAATTAATATATTCTCGTTTATAAAATCAATATACACAATTAATGTACAAAATTAATTTAGCAAATCAATGTACGAAATTAGTTTATAAAGTTAACGCATTAAATTAATTTCCAAAATTGATATATAAAATTAATCGATTAAAATAACCTGTGAAAATGATTGATCAAATCAATGTGTAAAATTGATGTATAAAATTAATCTATTAAATTAACTTGTAAAATTCATTCATCACATTAAGATATAAAATTGATATATAAAATTAATCGATTAAATTAACCTGTAAAAATGATTGATCAAATCAATTGTATAAAATTGATATATAAAATTAATCGATTAAATTAACCTGTAAAAATGATTGATCAAATCGATGTATAATATTGAAATATAAAATTAATTTATTGAATTAATGTATGAAATCAATTTATAAAATTTAGATATAAAATTCATCTATCAAGTACATGAAATTAATTTATGAAATTATTATACAAAATTAACGTTCATATGAGATCGATAGATAAAGGTTTTTACAAATGACGTTTTAATTGTACAGTGTTAACACGTTGTCCTTGATATCCTGATGCTTCTGGTGTACCTTATACATGGTACTTGTACAAATCCAAGGTATCCAAGGCTATCTGTCTGCTATCAATGTCTTTGTACGATTTATCGTGACTTTACACGCGAACCTTGCTTGCCATTCCGCCGGGAAACTTTCTCGATTCGTGCTAATTTCACTTATCAACTTTAATTTGTTCGGCTATTAATCCTGTTTTGGACTTCTTCCTCACACATCCACAACATATCGAATCGTTCGTATCTTCGTTTTCTCGCACCAACTGCGCATACTTCTTGATCATTTTATCAGACACGGTGATACGTTGTAAATTAAACATTGTAAATTTTTTTGCGATCTTTGATACGCGTTATAATTATATCTATCAATTCGCGAGTGTCGATGAACGCTAAAAATAATCGATGTGGGATATCCTTTAATTTTTCGATCAATAATTAATAGGCGTACGTTTCGAAATTCGACGCGATTTCCGAAAATCGATAAATTTGGAAAATATGTTCTGTTCGTCGGTTCATCTGCGTGTTGCGAATGCTTAAAGTGGTCGGTCTGGAATTAAAACCGAATCTATCTCTCGTTAATCTAGCACAGAAAGGTGGAAACAATACACGGTGAACATGGGTGGAGTTAAAAACATGTTCGTGGGAATTATAACGTGGAACGTATGAGCCATTGTTATAAAGAGTATGCACTTTTTTACGAGAGCAACCTATACACGTATAAACTGAACGAATATTTTATAAAGAAGGGTCATTTCTGTACTTTACGATGCCATTACGCGTAATTAATAGTTCCATTCCAACCAACGAATTGCTTTTTTATCGATCTTCGCCATCATTGAAATTTATATGAATTTATGAGGACCTTCTGCCCGTAAATAACGCTACGACGAAACATTTTACATTTGTAAAATGAATGTACTTCTATTTCGACGATTGAAAATTTATTCTTGCGCTTTTGCAATCTTCTAATTATTCGTCCTCGAATTTAATGTTTTATTGATTAAAAAAGTTTTGAGATCCTGAAGTTCACGGTTTTATAAATTTCTCGAATTTTAGGACTTCCACGTTTCCGACTTTCCTAATCTACCAATTGTTTTATAAATTCTCGAATTTTAAAATTATTATATCTAGGAATTCTCAAGTTCCCTGATTCTTAATTTTTCGAGTTGCCAAATTTTTTAATTTCTATATTTTCGAATTCGTGAGACTCCAAATTTTCAAGACTCCAGATTCCGAATTCTCAAGTTTCTGAATTTCTACATTTTCGAATTCCCAACTCCCCGAGTCTCAATTTTCCGAAATTTCAAATTTCTAAATGTCTACGTTTCCGAATTCCTGAAACTCCGAATCATCAAACCCCCAGTACCTAATTTTCCAAGTTCTCAAATTTCTAAACTTCTACATATCCAAGTTTCCAAACCCTAAATTCTCAAGTCGCCTAATTCTCAGTTTTTCCAATTCAAAAATGCTCGAACGTCCACATTTCCAAATTTCCAAGTCTCGCAACCCCCAGTTTTCCAAATTCTCAAATTTCCAAATTTCCAAATTAGCAACTTCCTAATTATCAAAATCTTCGAATTTACGCATTTCTACATTTACGTGTATAATATTGCTTTTCCGCGAAGCCTCTGAATAACTGATATAATTGAGACGTAATACCTCGCGTTTTAGAAGGACGAATCGAACTCTGTCGTCTGAATGCGTCCCCGTGTGCAAGTTCTCGTTGTATAAAGGAGAACGGTGGGTCGGAAAATATTAATACCCTGCGTCAATGCTCTAAATATTCCGCTAATTGTCATTAGCCATTCGCTGGTCGAATAATAGGAGGATCAACGTAGCCCAATGACGCACGTATTGGCTCGTATCGATGAAATACACGACCAACAAGGATATACGCTTAAAGCACATGTCGCTATAGAATTTCGTTCGTATTATAACCTATTAACGTATCGTTCATTTACTTTTAATTCGCTAATTGGAATATTGAGAATTTCGATAATTGGGAAGTCCCTCGGACATCTCGAGATTTCAGATTATACGACGGAAATTTAGACAATCGAGCATTTGCGATTTGGGAATTGGACAATTTGAAAATCTGGAGATTTTGGAAATTTAGAAATTTAGAAATTCAGATTTGGAAATTTAAAAATTTAGAAATTTAGGAATTTAGAAATTCAGGAATTTAGAAATTTGACAATTTAGGAATTTAGAAATTTAGAAATTTAGAAATTTAGAAATTTAGGAATTTAGGAATTTAGGAATTTAGGAATTTAGGAATTTAGGAATTTAGGAATTTAGGAATTTAGGAATTCAGGAATTTAGAAATTTAGAAATTTAGAAATTTAGAAATTTAGAAATTTAGAAATTTAGAAATTTAGAAATTTAGGAATCTAGGGATCTAGGAATCTAGGAATCTAGGAATCTAGGAATCTAGGAATCTAGGAAACTAGAAATTTAGGAATCTAGGAATCTGAAAGTACAAATAAACGTTTGAATATTAAGAAATGTATAAATTTCAATCTATCATAAATATTTCAGCGGATGGTAAAAAAACCGACTCGAGTTTCTTTAACAAAACTCAAATTCCCAATCACAGCCAGCACTCTGATTTTCTATTAACCGGTGTCATGTTCCCGGCGATATCGTGACGAACAACCTCGGAGTCGTTGAAAGAACAATCAACCAAGGTGCTGATTAAATTTCTCGGAAAGTT
This sequence comes from Coelioxys conoideus, assembly GCA_947623535.1. Classification (NCBI taxonomy): domain Eukaryota; kingdom Metazoa; phylum Arthropoda; class Insecta; order Hymenoptera; family Megachilidae; genus Coelioxys; species Coelioxys conoideus. The sequence goes on from OX392450.1 coordinate 6,635,546, forward strand.
CAATAGATAGTCGTTTGATGATCGGACGTGCAACGAACGCGAGAAATTTTTCAGTTCGCCGAATAGGAATTCACGTTCGAATTCCTCGTCGTTGCAACATGACAGAAAGGATGCTGATTGGTGTAATAGTACAGTGGAAATGGGTTTGATGGAGCAGCGCTGGATGCAGGACGATCGTTACTATAGCACGTCGATGAAACGATGCTCTTCGACTACCTTTCTGTCGTGTGCCGTTACACACTGTCTCGCTACATGCATGTACACACGCGTGCCTGCGGAAATGAATCCATAGATGCTTCGATGCCACTTTTTGATGCGTACACACCGACACAAAGGATCTTCGATGCTGGTTCGCCGGTTTCTGCGTGTCTGGACACTAGGTTACACCACACTAGGTTCCAGGTACGCTAGAAATATCGTATTTCCAACTTCCACATGGTCCCGTTCGTTTTTATTATTTGGCACATGTGTGTACGTGCTTTTTCAAAGCCTTCGACACTCATTTTTATCATGAGACTCGAAGAGTCAGCCTGAAACTATCCACCTCTGATGATTTTCGAAATTCGGTTTCTGAGGTACGAGTCGATGTAATGTCTCAGAAACGCGTGTGCAAATTAAATCGATGCATATTCGAACATTTCTCAGTAGCTGTAATATAGTCCTGTAGTACTATGTCGCTGCCCGACATTGCTATAATTGTAGATGTGGATCGTATCTTTATATAAATAGGATTTGGTGTAAGTCTACATCCATGTAGATGGATGTATCTCTGTGACCATAGGATTTGATGTATTTCTATATCCATACAGATGGATGTATGTCTACGCCAATGTAGATGGATGTATCTACGTGTCCATAGGATTTCTTGTATCTCTGTATCCACATAGGCTGAATGTATCTGTATACACACAGGCATTGATGTATCTCCATACACATATGGGTTCATGTATCTCTACATCCATGTAGATGGATGTATCTCTGTGACCATAGGATTTTATGTATTTTTATATCCATACACATGGATGTATGTCTACGCCAATGTAGATGGATGGATGTATGTGTCCATAGGATTTTATGTATCGCTGTATCCATATAGGCTGGATGTATCTCTATACACACGGGGATTGATGTATCTATGTGTCCATAGGATTTGATGTATCTCTGTATCAATATAAGTTGGATATATCTGTATACACACAGGGATTGATGTATCTCTACATCCAGAACGAGTGTATCTCTACATCCAAAGAAACCGACGTGTCTCTCACGTAATGTTATAAACGAACGATATTGATTTCGCACGAAAAATGGAAGAAAGGCAGAAATGGCAGTGAATCGTCGCTAAAATACGAGCACTTTTGAGCAGTTATGGTGTACGCTTCGCGCAGCTGATCCATTCGGCAATCAATTTCACGAAAGGCCAATTTCTCGCGCCGATGTCTTTATTCACCATCGGTCCCTTAATTACGCAAAATGGCAGGCAGTTTCAAGATGATAAATTATGGCGAACGGGACGTTGCCTGGAATCTGATCGATTTTACCGGTCTACGGCATAGATTCGAGTCTGATAAAGACGAGCATAAATTTCCCAGCGTCGGCAGCCCCTACTCTCCTCTTTTCTTTTCTCGCGAATTATAAAAAGTGACGCTCGGGAGTCTAGTAAATTAAAATACAAAGTCGTTGCACGCGTTTCTGATATATTAAAAATTCTTCTTCGCGGTCTATCTCTTCATTTGTGCGGATTTTCATTCTGTTCGAGTTTACTCGATTGTCAAACTTCCTTGAAGAATGTTGCTATATTATTCGTACCACATTGTACAGTGGTGTCACAGTTTTTGTTTCTAGATCTTGAAAGAGGTTCCACTCGATAAGTTCAATAAACGCGTTCTAATATTGTAAAGTTTTAGGTGTATCGGAAAGTTCTGACCGATAATTTAATTTCAAGTCCGAACATGTATGCACATGCTCTTTTCAGACATGTATGAGTATGTCTCTTAATAACTGTATTTCTACGTACGTTCCCTTCGAAATTAAGTACAGTAAATATATCTCGTGTCATTATTAATACTTTGACTGATTTGACTGACTGACTTAACCCTTGACTTTCACCCACATATGGGTGACGCTTAAATTTCCATGTGAATCAATCACCTATATTAATAAAAATTTGTTCATTTACCCAATTGGAAATACTCTTTAATTACTTGGAAATATGAATGATAAATAGGACAGGATAGCGTGAACATATTTGGTGAGATTTATTAATTAAAGTACTACCTGTTCAAATTTTCTCGACCTTAGTGACGAGACACGCTATGGGCGGCCATCTTAGGTTGATGCCGATATCGCAAAGACCATAATACGCCAAGATCCTTTTTTGAAAACATCGGAAATTACGGAGAAGCTTAACTCGCGTCGACAAATGATTTCAAACCACATTCGCAAGCTGGGATCGGTAGATTGTTAAATGTAAAAAAATTGCATCATTTTATTCTTCATGAACGAACTGAACTTTCCCATAGACCCGATACATTCACCGCATTTGTAAACTTCTTAGTACATCGCTGAATTCATGAATAAAAATAAAATCGAAATCTTAATTTTCGAATCGTAATATATGGAAAGTAGTATGATATCCATAATGGAACAATATGATATCAATAATGGAACAATATGATATCGATAATAGAAGAATATGATAATCTATGCGAAACACGACTATACACGTTGCAGTATAAATTTTCCGAGACAGTCTGCATGAAAACTGAGAAAGTCTCGCGTTAATAGTCTCGCGGCGGCGATTCTTTTCTTAATTCAGTTTCCAGCCGAACAGACAGGACCTATCCGTTCTAATTTGTTCAGCCGAATCACAGCACGCTTCCAAATTCTTGAACTGTCCCTGAAGATCCCTCGGCAGAAAGCTGGCCACCCTAACGCGCCGGGAGATCTATCGAAAAAAAGAACGGCGAGAAAAGAGAAAGAAAGAGAGTGGGTTCTCGGAGAGAAGAAAAAGGTACGAAGTAATCCATCTGCTCATCTTCCACTAATTAAAATTTATAATTCGCGGCAACCCTCGGCTGGTCGCTTCTTCTGCTCGTCTTCGGCCCCGCAACCCTTGTCTTATCTTTCTTCTGCCGCCTCTCCTCTTCATTTTCATCTTCTTCTTTCCCCGCCATTTCTCTCGCCTTATTTCCGTATGGCCTGTTGCATATTTCAAACTTTGTACCGAGCTTACTTTATCGCGCTTCCATGGATTTCGGCCTCCGACGTTGGATGAAGGGCGCTGGAAGCATAGGGCCGAGGGAATATATACTTATCTTTCTGTCGACATCGATGTACAAACACACACAGAACATTTATCTTTGGATATGGTGATTTATGGCGGTGGGGTGCTTTTGCTTCATTTTTTAACACTTTCATTGGGTCGTTGGAAGACGCCGGTGATTGGTGTATTTTTTTGCGTTGTATCAGCTTTATTTTAACCCTTGTTGACGTACTGTAGAGCACTCTCGATATGTGATAAGTATTTCTATCACAAATTTTGTTAGTGAAATTTTACAAATTGTTTGGACGGTGATGGTATAGTGTACAGAGATATTTTTGAAAATTTTGAAATGTGAAATTCGGATTTTGGGGTTCGAGAACTCAGGAATTTGAGTCCTTGGAAATCGATAATTTGTAACTTTGAAAATTTGAGAATATCGAAATTGGATTTTGAAAACTTCGAAGATTTACATTCTTGGAAGTCGATTTTCAAATTTGGTTACTCGTGTCTATTAAAATTTGAAAATGTGCAAGCCTATAAATCCCTGGATCTATAAATCGATGAATCCATAAATCGATCAATTTTTGTCCAACTTCGTAGATCGAAAAAGTGAGGAATAAATTGCAGAAACGCGAATCGAAGGCAATTTAGAGCGGAGGATTGCTTTGAAAACAGGATTTTTCATGGTCCGATCAACGATATTCGTCTCTGTATTCGATTCGATTTACCTTCTCCCTTTACCCTCTCCTTTTTACCTTATTTCTCGTCGCGAGATTCTCCTCCCGTGGGATAAGCTGAAAGAGACACGTCTAAAATATAATAAAGCTCGCCTGCAGAACTACATACGAGCTCAGCCGACCGTGTAAATACCCGAGTATGGATTTTGAATATTTTATAGGTCACATAGGCTGACACACATGCTCCGGCACGTCTCCATTTGAAATCGTACTCTTTTATGGGGATGTGTGTGCACGGGGATTCCGTTGAAAACAATGATCACTTTCGATCACTGCAGAATGTCTTCAAAGAAAGTAATACTCTTAGAAAATTTAACTCGATAATTTTGACTATTTTCGCGCTTGAAACTCACGTTCACAATTAATACAATTTGAAATGAATGCTTTTAGGTAAATTTGTATAAACACGGTAATGGGCAATAGTAGCAAATAATAAGAAAACTTCAAACTTTTCGTTTAGAGATTTAAACTTTCTGCAGGCAGCAAAAATTCTTCCCATTCCAAATTTTTCATGTTCTCAAGTTTCTAAATTTCTACATTTGCAAATTCTTAAAACTCCGAATTCTCAAATCCCCCGGATTCGCAATTTTCCGAGTTCTCAAATTTCTCCAAATGCCGGAACTTCTAATTTCCTAAATTCACAAATTTCGACAGTTCTACACATCCAAATTTCCAAAACACCAACTTCTCTATCATCGAAATCAACATCGCAAATTTTCAAGCTTCTAAACACCAAAACCCACTGAGACAGCAAAAATTCCGTCAATCGCGAAATAGATGTTTGCACAAAGCGATTCAGAAAATCGAGCTGCAAAGAATCGCAGAAAAGTGTCACTATTTTGCGAATGAATTTCTAAAGATAATCGATCGGATTGCAGGAAGCAGAGTTTCAAAATTTCATCCACGGGACATTATTTTTTCACGCAGGTAATCATCGATTCGTGAAACCGGTGAATGATTGATAGACGAGAAACGTTCGCATCGTTCCCGTTGAAATTTTAACCGCGAGGAAAGAAAATTTCGCCGAAAGTGTCCTCGAGCAAACAATTTCCAGCGGAAAAATTAGAACGACCAGCTTCAGAATTTGTCGCTTCATTTCGTGGGCGATTCTTCGCCTTTTTTCTTTCTCCTTTAATATCCCCCGACTGTCCCAAGGACGTCGGAAGACACGCTTTTCTCTTTCTTCCTTCACGAAGAAAGAACGAACTTTCTTCCTTCGTCTCCCTCCGAGAACAACGCTAACACATATTTCTTCCTTATTTCGACTCCTTTCGTCCTTCCACCATCTTCTCCGCCTTTTCTTTAGCACAAATATGCGCACTGCCGGGCAAAATTCTGGCTGATCTTCGTGAAAATAGCAACGCGCAGAAATTCAAGAACGAAACATTATGTGGTTCCAAATTTCTTGGTTTTTCGTGACCGTATTTTTCGGAGCGAATCACGGTTTTTGGAACGCTGTGTATGCGTATTAATTGGGGACAAATTTATGTACGTTCGGACTCAAATGAATATGCGTTATCAAATGAATACTTTATATATAATGATTATAAGGATTTATAGAAATGATCTGCAACTTTGAGTATGAGATACAAATACGTCTCATTAAAGAAGTATTAAAATAATAAAACGTCTTACTAGATAGGTAATAATTGAGGTATCAGTGGTGTACAGGATTGTAGAAACAATATATAGGAAAGGTTTTTGTAGGATTTGTTAAAACATTCCTGACAATTAAGCGGTGCAAAGCAGTTAAGCTGTACAAAGTAATCTTTTCCCTTCGTTCTGGATGGAATTCTTACCGTGGAATTCATTTTCGCTACTTCGACATCGGAAAAATGAAAATAAACGCGGCGGGGAACATTTTGAATGCGTTTCCGTAGTACTGCCGACAGGATGATAAGTATTCGTCCCGACGTCCTTTTCAATCTTTTCTCAAAGTTAAATCACCGACAACCTGCGTGCCGCGTCATCTCCGTGAAAGCGAAATATTTTTATCCTTGCAATCGTTTATTCTCTGCACGGTGATCAAAATATTTGTAAATAATCCGATAACGCTTTTCTGACGATGTATCGTTCCTTGATTTCTAAGTTTCTCAATTTCTAGATTTTTAGATTTTTAGATTTTTAGATTTTTAGATTTTTAGATTTTTAGATTATTAGATTTTTAGATTTTTAGATTTTTAGATTTTTAGATTTTTAGATTTTTAGATTTTTAGATTTTTAGATTTTTAGATTTTTAGATTTTCAGATTTTTAGATTTTTAGATTTTTAGATTTTTAGATTTTTAGATTTTTAGATTTTTAGATTTTTACACTTTGAGATTTTTTAATTTTTAGGTCTGTAGATTTTTAGATTTCTTGATTTTTAGATATTTAGATTTCTAGATTTTGAGATTTTGTGATCTTTAAATCTTTAGATCTTTAGACTGAGATTTTTAGATTTTTAGATTTTTAGACTTTTAGACTTCCAAATTCCTAAGTTTCCCAATTCCTAATTCCTAATTTCTGTAACCTAAGAGTTTCCAGATGAAGTTATGTTGCAATTTTTCTTTGCAATTCGACTTGGACATGTCGTCCGGTTCCCTTATATCTTATCGAGGCCAAGTGAAGAGATTTTGTAGAACGGCTAACTTATTTTATCCAGGAAATGATCATTTATGTTCATCGTTTATGCTTCCTTTTCCACGATCCGATGATTGCATTCGTTCCTATTGATTTCCTTTACGCTACTTCATTCAGGACGCCGACTTCGTGCAAAGATTGCATATTCACTTCCAACATCTAAAGATTCGATGACATTTCGGTTTTCATCGAACAAATATTTATTACATTTGTTCCGTGTGTGACATAGTCAAACGATTTAGTAACCATATATCAAAATTTGTAGTATTGTAAATGAATTTGAACGGAAGTAGAACAAATGTTACTATCTTGCAGTAGACAGAAACGTATTATTATTTGCAAATTCATAAAGTAGATGTAAGTGCAATATTTTATGTATAGAAATACAATCGCATATAAACTTGCATATAAAGCAGCACTTGTTTCAAATTTTACATACAAATTTTATACACTCTATTAGAAGATACAATTGAATCATTCGAAGATAAATATACATTGGTAGAAGATGTGATTTGATAATTACAAGATAGATACACTGCGGTAAATGATATAATTTAATAATTTCAATATAGATGTGCTCTGATACAGAGCTAGATATAGTCTGATACAAGATGCAATTTAATAATTAGAAGATAAATATAATTTGGTAGAATATACATATAATTTAATCAATAAAAGATAAATATAGCTTGGTGGAAGATATAATTTCATAATTGAAAGATACATATAGTTTAGCCGAAGATATAATTTAACAATTCGAATCTGTATAATAATCAGATGTTACAATTGCTAACAAGATTTCGCATCGATACTTCCAAATTCGTTGTGTCCCGTGGAAACCATAATCGTACACAACAATCATCCAAGAACAAAATATCATAGCGTTTCGAATAAATCGGCGAAATAAGGTTCCTGTGCAGTCACGCGAAGTTTTAATCGGTCGCTCGAATATATTCAGCCACGGGATTTGTTCTTCCTCGAATTCATACGTGGCCCAAGAATAATAATCCTCCCCGGTAAAACGGAAGTGTCGAACGCGAGCCGAATGTAATTCCAAACTTTAAATTGAGAAGTAAATTTCCTCTGTGTGTTCGCCATACAAATGTAACATCCGTCCCGTGACTGATGGAACATGAAAAATCTCTCGAATTTCGTGTACGCCGAGCGAAATTACCCTTTGTCGTGCCAGAGGGAAACTTCCTCATTATTCTAATTGGCCGTGTTAAGCTCGTTAGACGTCGATATAACGCGTCGAAAACTTTCACAATAAATTTTCTATCGTTATCAATCATCATCACCGGATTTATGTACCACGGACAGCGTGCTTTTAACACTTTGAGTGTCGTGTCACCCACATACGGATGACGTATAAATTTATACATTATTTCACTAATTTTAGTCGAAACATTTAACGTAACAAAATATTCGAAAATGGAATGCACCAGTCGTGCATGTACGGCTAAGAAATACAAATAGTAATGCAAATTCTATATTTTCGAACCAAAAACAGAATTGCAGCCAAACAAATTTTCTTCAACGCGTTCGACCGGTTTTTGCGAATTACCCTTACAAACATCGGTCACACAATATTCCGTGTCTTTATTTCGCAGTTCCGCAGGATCTTGCGATTTTATTTTCCCTTTCCCGTCCGCGGCAATAAAAACAGGATCCCGAACGAACGAAATTTCGTTGCACGATTTTCCTATTTGTTTTGTTCTTCCGTCGCCGGAAGTAGCTGAAATCGCGTTGTTTCTGTCTGGGAAGCTTGGCAGTTTCGAAAACAGAGTTGCAGGCGTTCGCTCGCTCAACTTGTCCCCCGAAAACCCCGCGTTGTTTCTCGTTCTTCGGCTACCCCGTGTCCCTTCTGCCCCTCTAACAACGACTTGCACGTCACTTCCATTCCATCCTCTTCCCCGTTCCTTCCTTCCGGTTCTGCCGAGCGTTCGTCGTCCCCGTTTTGCCCGAGCTCGTTTTCCTGCCGCCTACATCAGCTCGAAATTACACGCGAGTAATTTATAATTTAGACGCCGTGCCGCGACTGCTTCGAGCTGAAACACGACCAAGACGAACAGGACGACCAAACTGGAGCTGGAAGTTGCCGAAGCACGTGTGCACCGGGCTTGTTGCCTCCGTTTAACGTTTTCGAATCGTGCCTGTTTAGTTTCGCGGAATTTCGTGGGTCGCTGCGTCGCGACTCAGGAGAAGGCTATCGAATGATGGGTGATCGCAATTATTTCTCGACGGATCGGGTATTTAGTATTCGTTCACACGCTAGTCCGCAGGCGGCAGCAGCTGATCGGATTTCGGAAATTTGGCGATTTACGAGTTTGGAGAATTGCGAGTATCGGAATTGGAAGATTTCGGAATTTAGGGATATTGGAATTGGAAGATTTGAGTATTTAGGGATTATAGAAATTTTGATATTTTGGAATTTAGGAATTTGGGAATTGGGATATTTGAGAATTTAGGGATATTAGAATTTGAAGATTTTGGGATATTGGAATTCGAAGAGTCGAGAGTTTGGGGATTATGAAGAGTTGAGAATTTGGTGATTCGGGGATTTAGGAACTTGGAACATGAGGACAGGGAAGTATCGGAACTGGACGATTTACGAATTGAGAGATTACAGGAATTTGATGATTTATGAATTCAGAGATTATAGAAATTTGGTGATTTTGTAATTTAGAAACTGAAAGATTTCAGTATTTGGGGATTGTAGGAATTTGGGGGGTTGGGAATTTGTATGTTTTGGGGTTTAGGAATTTGGAGATTCGAGGATTTAAGAACATGAGGATTTAGGTATATTGAAACTGGTAAATTTGCACATATGGGAACTATAAAAATTGTAAGATTTGTGAATTCATGATAAATTACAAGTTTTTTTTTTGGCGAAAATTTAGACGTTTGTTGATTTAGGTAATTGACAAATTGTATATTTGATAACTGGCGATTTAAAAGTCAAAGAATCCGAAATTCAAAATTTAAGAATTTGAGGATTGTTTTCAGAAAAGGTACACATTCTGAAATTGTTCAACTTACCTATCGACACCAAAGCAACCTAAAGCCAGCAAAACGAATAAAATCAAATTTCCAGCGTATTCGAAGCAGAAAACTTTTCATCGCATTTTCCTTCCTCCGCGAAACAATAAAAGTGAAATCGAATATCGCGCTTTTACAGGAAAATTAACCCCTTTCAAAGAGAAGCACAAAACAAAAACCATTTTCAAAACTCGCGTATTCCACTTTACAGTATCGCATTTCCTCGCAATAAAATGATATGATACAAAGCGATGCGAGTGCAACCTCGTTAAAATCTTCGCTAAATTGCTTAATTAACTATAGAAGTTTGCTATAATTTGGTTGCTATTCCGATAAACCAAGATTCAGCACCCTCTCCCGGTTCTCTCTCCGGGAACCTTCTGTTGTCTCGAACGGGAGAATTCACTCCAGAACCGAACGCACCAGCACCGAGTACAAAAGCAGCGTAGGTTGTCCTGAACCTTAATTATCCACCGTGCTCTCGTATATACTCGTCGAGGTCGTGTGCTCGTGTTGTATTATAGGCTGCGTTACCGAAACAACAGCCGCGGTTGGCTTGGCAAGCTGTTTGTTTTACGACGTGCCAAAGCTACGGCCTCATCGGAGATCATCAAAGGAAAAAGCTGCGAAAAATGATCCATGGACCATGATAATGGAGCTTGTTGCGTGCGAACGTGTCAATATTGTCGAATCTTTCGAAGAGGGGATCGTTTTACGCATCGGGAACGTGCACGCCATTGTTCCTACGCGTATTATCATTTTACGGACCCGCGAACTATGAAAATTTCGATACAACCGAAGGCGGATCATCTTTTACGTCGTTGTCGAAAATTCTCTTCGGCTATGCGAATTTTTTAGGTGATGTCGCGCAGTATTTAACCGTTTTGTCGAAGGATGAAACTAATATCGCCTGATTTGAAGTTAAGTACTGTATGACCCCTTAATTTATGATTTTCTAGTTTATGATTTTATGGAGTGACTTAATTATCGTTGTAATGTTAAGATAGGCAAAGATAGCAAAGATGTTTGGTATATCTTGGATATGACGATCATCGATGAACGAGTTGGAATTAAAATTAGGATGTGGCTATTTATATATGCAATATGTGTGCACGAATTTTTAAATCATTATACATGTATCTGCATTTCTGAATCACTGTGCAGATTTTCAAATTTTTTAATGTCGGACAATAACGAAACTATATATTTTTGAATTTATAGATTTTCGAGCTCTTATGTGTTCAAATTTCCAGATTTCCGAATTTCTTAGTTATCGAACTTTTGCACTTACAAATTTCTAAATATACGAATTTCTGCACTTTGGAATTTTTATATTTTGTTAATTTTTGCATCTTCGAATTTGTGCATTTCCGAATTTTCTCATTTTTACATCTTCGAATTTCTACATTCCCAAATTTTTCCACTTGTACATTTCCAAATTTTCCCATTTTTACATCATCGAATTTCTACATTTCTAAACGTTCCCATTTTTACATCTTCGAATTTCTATATTCCCAAACATCCGAATCAAAGAAAGGACAATTTCGTTAATTGGAGAATCACCGGATTCGTAAGGTTCCGGGATGTTTTCGAAGAAATTTCCGTTTTCTTCACGTTTCCGTCATACGTCACAGTTTCACCGTTTCATTCCGTTGAAAATCAGCCTGGCACTCGTATCGTCCACAATGGTGGACGTTCTAGACTGCGGGTGACCCGAAATTATTTGCAGGAATGCCCCGAATTGCTGGCCTAAGGGGGTGGCTTTCGTATATTCTGAGCGGAACAGCGTACACACGCTCCTAATTTTGCTGGTGAGAGCACGAGCCACCACCAAATTGGATTTTATTGAATGCGTCTGCTAGGGGATTGTTCCGGGATGGTTTGTGCTCGATTGAACTATTCATTGTGGATCGAACCTTATGAGAAATTGTTTGGACCGATGTGTGCTATAACCACGTGTCGTTCTTCTTTCGCGTTATCGTTAACAACCCATCAAATTCTACCAACTCTTCATCTCTGAACTTCTCTATAATAAAAATAAAAACCATTTCATCGTTTCGCGATTTTACTCACAAAAATCATTATATGTTTTTTATAACATAACATGACTTATAAGTATTTTGTATTCGTTTATGCGAAATATTTCGCACTCATTTGCACTATATGTATTATATTCGTTGTTCATACAAAATATTTTACATTCGCAGTTTATGTGAAATATTTTATATTCATTGTTCACAGAAAATTGTTTATATTTCTAGTTTATACAAAATATTTTATACTCTTAGTTTACGTGAAATATTTTATATTCATCGTTCACCGAAAATTGTTTATATTTCTAGTTTATACAAAATATTTTATACTCTTAGTTTACGTGAAATATTTTATATTCATCGTTCACCGAAAATTGTTTATATTTCTAGTTTATACAAAATATTTTATACTCTTAGTTTACGTTAAATATTTTATATTCATCGTTCACAGAAAATTGTTTATATTCCTAGTTTATACAAAATATTTTATACTTTTATTTTACGCCAAAATATTTTATATTTGCTGTTCACAAAATATTTTACATTCATCTTCACACGAAATATTCAATATTACTTCATATCGTTTGGAGCCGTATATTAAATTCATTACTTACGAGTGAAGCCAAAGGAGTTTGCGTTATATGCTTCACAGAATATTTGACACGATCAGAATCTGCCAAGGCGCATATTAATTTCGCAATTTGCACGAAATGTTTAATGTCGTTCGATGTTATTCGCGATCGCGCATTGTGTTATGACTTAGGAGCGAAGTCGATGTGTTATAAATTTCGCGTAACATTTGATCGTAACTTGTCGAGGCGCGTGTTAAAAATGATCTGGTATGGAGTAGGGTTAATTGGTGCAAGCTACTCGAGAGAAGAACGAGGGAAAGGTACGAAACGGAAGCAATCGACTTCGCGAATGAAGGTGAGCAATAGGCAACGAGCGTTTAAGCCGGTCGAGGTTCCGCCATCAGGAAGTCGTTAGATAAGCCTTAAAGCAACCTTGCAAGTAACGGTCGTACCATGAACACGATGGAACGACGATGGTTACTACTGGCCAACGTTTACAACGTTACAACTGGAAACGTTCTGGACGAAATGTATATATACGTTCGCCTAACGCGGAGATGGACGTTACTAAGAGGAAGGTAAGCCGCATGCTCGAATGTACTAACATAAAAGCTAATGTAGCAAAGTGCGGTTATGTCTGCAATGGAACTGGCCCTCCCGCTGTGTACATTCGAGCCCCTACTCTTCTACAATGTACCCTTCAGGACCCCTAATATTCTCCACGATGCCACCCTCGTGTCCTGTCTTCTCGACCGATACTCTTTCCTCCCACGAACAACTCTTCTTTCCTCTCCGACCTTTCTTTGCTGTAATTCGCCTTCTTCGACCTACGACCATGGCTTCATGCGAATTATTACATCGAGGTTGTAGCCATTCCTCGAAACGTTTTAGCGAATTTTGTAACCGCTTGAGAAACGTTCTAAACTGATTGTATGAAGAGTTATTTGGACTGGTTGTCAATGCTTATTTCGACGGGAAAGGTTTCTGATTGTTATTGGAATAGTGTAATATATTAAGTATAATTTTGATAAAAGTTGATAGAGGTTTTAGTTATTTTTTAAAAACATTTCTGATCTATGTACATTAGACTGTAATGAAATTGAATTGAATTGAAACCTGAAGTATTGTATGTTGAGAATTGAAGTATTAAATATTAAATTACTTGAGGTATTACATACTAAAAATAGAAGTATTAAATATTAAGTAACCTGAAGTATTACATAATACAAATGGAAGTATTAAATAGTAAATAACTTGAGGTATTACATACTGAAAATAGAAGTTCAAATATTAACAAAATTGAAGGGTTGAACATTAAATGTCATGAAGTATTGCGACTGGCAATAAAAGTATGAATTACTAAACAACTTTCAGTATTAAACACCGATCTAACTTACCAGCAATTCGCACAATAAAATCTGAACAATTGATTCTGCAAGAGATTTACATGCGGTGGGTGAGTCTGGGTTTTAAATAAGGAAGGAGGATCTTATACAAATTCGAAAACGATTAGATTGATCGGTGTCGAAGTACAGGATCGAATAAAAATCTGTCGGCCGTCGGATAACGACCGTTCGCATCTTCGGCAATCTCGTCCTTGGACGAAGTTAATCGGAGGCGAGGTGTCGGCTTCGATGTTAATGAGAGTGTCAAAACCCGGCGAGAGGGGAGTTGTAATTAGTTATCGGGTAAATGGAAATTGAAGATAATGAAAGAAGAGTAATAATGGAGTTAATATCTGCTAACCAAGCGATTCAAACACGCGAATAATGCTTTCATTCGATGTACGAACAAGAAGCGCAATATATAGTCGTGATTAACACGCGTTCACGGTTTAAACTGTTCTATTGTCCATTAATTTTGCCACCTTCAAACAGTCGGTCTCACGATATAGCCTATTTTAACGTAATTAAATCCGTCGTTTTTTAACGCTACTCGTTGATAAACTCATCGTCTCTTGACACTTCTCATCGATCAAATAAAGGATGTGGCTATTTATACATAGAATATGTATATACAATTTCTTATTTATACAGTATATATACAATTTGACAAAGTCAAAATCATCCATTCACCTAAAACATCCTATGAGCATCGTCTGTCGTGCAACAACATTAATTTTGTAGGTGTAGTAACTTGGTAATGAATGAACTTTAACACTAGAAATACCGCCATTAAATCCGTACTTACTTTAGAATTGAAAATCAAGTAGAAAAATAAATAAATGAATATTGCAGCGTCACCTAACATATACAACCATTCATTAGCTCAATAAAATATGACAGATATTTTGACAAAAGGTCGACCACAAAATTTGATGACATAAAATGGCAAACCCGAAACCAGTCATTTTGTCAGGTTGGTAATTCTAGTGTTAATAAATATTTCATTACATTTATTTTCCATTTATGCAGATTGTCATCAAGATGAAGATTCTATAAGTGTATTAGTTTATGTTTCATCGTTCATTCATTTATTTTCCAACTTCATTTTTAACATCAAAATAATTGTGCATTATACGTCGGTAGTTTTAAGAATTCGTAGTAATTTTAAACATCGTTGGTTTTAAAAATTCGTATTAATTTTTAAAATATATATTTTTTAAAATTCGTATTAATTTCTAACATCGGTAGTGTTAAAAATGTAGACAAAGTTTACGACATGCGAACTGCGAGTGCATCGCGAGTGTATCTCGTAGAGGACGGTGTTCGAAATAGGTGCGCCAGAAAGCAAATATTTCGCTGCACGAGCTACGTGGAAAAAAGGTCTGGCAACAAAGGAAGACAACGATCCGCGAAACAGAGTAAAATCAGCGTATCGTTAATTCGCCGTACAATTACGGGGCTGTGTTCGCGAAACGAAGAGAGGGTGCGGAGGCAGCGAAGGGCTGGGAGTTTCGATCTAAGAGGGTGAATAACGGGGACAGGGGACGTTGGGTTGAAAGCAGTTTCCATTAATATTCCCGAGAAGCAAGGATCGAAGTTCAATTATTCAGAGGAACGCCGTTATACGCTCGTCACCCTCTGTAATGGGGCCGAGTGTCTTTTTGGCGTTTCGTCTGTCGTTTCTGCACTCCATCACTCATACAGTCACGCGTACGCTCGCGTCCCTGAATTTCTTCCAGGATAGAAACCGGGAAAAGAGAGGACACGTTCCCGTGGGACACGTGGAGCTTTCCAGCCGTAGGGGTTGGGAGGCCACCGCAGAGTCTCACGGTACTGATTACACCCCCTGCCGTATCCTTCTTGCCAGACCGTGTTTCCCGATACGAATTAAAACGTATCAACAGTACGCACACGTGTGCCGACTTATCGAAACCGATACGTTGCTCTTTGATTTCCAACGGGAAACCAACCGTGGACAATCGGTGGACGGGATGGGTAAATAACTCGATCTTCGAGATTGCATTCGTTTGTTTCATAAACCACCGTATAGATTTATAGTATTTTTAACACGTTGATTGCTACATGGGAGCGATTGAAAATTGCATTACGTAGTATTTTCATTTTTAACAAATTTTACAAAATATTTTCACGATACTTTGTTATATTTATTTCCCATAGTTCCAAGTAACTGATCCAAGTATCTTCGGTTCGAAAATTGAACTTTGGACGATGCAGCTGTTAAATGTTTGTAGAAATTTAAGTGTCACCCATATGGGTTCACCCATGCATTGATTTTGTTTTATTTGATTCTTACTGTCCAATTTTTTGTGAACAAGGTAACCTATAAAATAACATTAATTTTATTTATTAAATATATTCTGAGAATACAACATCAATTTTATTTATTAAATATATTCTAACAATACAACATCAATTTTATTTATTAAATATACTTTGACATTCCACAATTTTGTTTATTAAATATTTATATTTATTTATATTTTGTAAAAGCGTCAGTTCGATCAGAATTGGTTGTATATATCGGATATTTCATTAACGATTTCCATAACCGAATCTATTAAAAAGCATGTTTTTTAAATTATGAGATTGTGAAGGAAAAAGCTTTGACGCAGCCGTCGTATAGAATTTTCGGGATTTGTCCGCGGCAGTAACGGCGCCCTATAAACTACGATGAAATTGATTGAAAAAAGATAACAAAAAGATTGCAAAAATTGAAAAATACCTATGTTACAGTCAGCCGGAAAAACTATTGTAAATGGAGTATAATAACTCCCGTTATCGGAGTTTCACAGCCCCGTTCCGTATATTGAAAAGCATCGTTCGCCGGCTATTTCTTTCTTTGTGGTAAATTTTCGACCTTTTCTTTCCGTATTTTTAACCAATTTTTGTCGACGCGCTTGTTCCTCCGCAACAAAAATTGGACTTAATAGAAACACCGTTTCACAGAAATTCGTGTACGCAAAAACGAATCCAAACGTTTTGTGTTCAATTAATAGATTCGGTTCCATTTTTTTTTCATTCATGTAACAGGGTTAGGTTAACAATCATCGCCTCAATCTTCATAGTATGCGTTGTGAATACATTTTTAAATATAACAATTATAATTTCAGCTTACTGTGTCCATAGAAAAACTAATCATTGCTTAAACAGTCTTCTTGGACATGTACATATACATAAGTATAAATAATATATACAATATCGGAAAAGAACGTGGCTTTATAAAGATTAGAAACAACTGTTCACATATGTGTCTAAGGACGCGAAGAAATTAATATTTCTAAACGAATTTGAATTTAGGATGTGGCTATACATGTATATGTACATACAGTATGTAAATAAGTTATCAAGTTCAGTTACTTAAATTAGTTAGGTAAGTTATGTTAAACGAATCGTTTATTATGCCATTTTAATAATTGTATGCACATATTGTATATATAAATAACCAACTTCGTTATTAATTACAATCTTACATTTGTACCGATTTCGGAAAGGAATAGAGTTTCATGTAGGTTGCAAACTAACTGTCCACATATGTGGCCAATTGTGTGAAGGGGTTAAGAACATACGAGCTGCAAGGAAAAATCTGACAACGTCGAGACATAATCGCGGGACAGTCGAATTTTCTATAAAATTAAAATAGGAGTGGATTAATGAAACAGGCAGGATGTTTGAAAAGCAACGCGAAAGAATGAAAGGCGACAAAGCGTGCAGGGTGATGTAGCGATGACGAGGTTAAGAAGAAGACAAGAAATATCAAAGAGGAAATCGATCAGGGAAGATAGACAGGGCGGAGACTTAGCGACAACGCTCGTGCAGAATCCGTGGAATTTCTTGTATCAGTAGCAAAGGATCCTCCCTAGGAAGCTGTATCTTCTTTGAGAGAATACATCTTGGGCTTTTCGGCGCCTTTACGCCGGTCCCCGAGAATATGCTCAAGTATTTTAATATTGAGCCTGCCGACTGTGCAGGACTCGCGAGCCTCGGCATTGTCCAGAGGACTTTGCTGCATGTGTGAATGAATAGGAATGCCGTTCGGCTTTGTACGAAAGCCTTTATTGTTTGGCTGTCCGGCGATCAGTGGTTATCACGTGCCGTCTGCCAGACGCTGGGACCCTTGCTGCTTCATCCCGTTTTGTTAGTCTCCTTTTTCTTTTTATCCGATAGCCGCGCGAGAAATAATCCATTAATACATACGCGCGTACAGCGGTGTGGGTGTACGCGAGTTTGCGGTAACGGAATATGTATAGGGATTCTGGTGTCTAGGAACACGGGGATTTACGGATACGGGAATGTACGGATACAGGAATTCGGGGATATAGGCATTTGGAAATATAGAAATTTAGGGACGCAGGAATTTGGAAATATGGAGATATTTAGAGATACAGGAATTTAAGGGACATGGAAATTTAGGGATACAGGCATTTAGAAATGTAGGAATTTGGGGATATGGAAATTTAGGTTTATAGGAATTTAGAGATATAGAAATTTCAGAATATAGGAATTTGGGGATATAGGAATTTGGGGATATAGAAATTTGAGGATATAGGAATTGGGGCATATAGGAATTTGGGGATATAGGAATTTGGGGATATAGGAATTTGGAAATATAGGAATTTGGGGATATAGGAAATTAGGGATATAGAAATTTGGGGATATAGGAATTTAGGAATGTAGGAACTTGGGAATATAGAAAATTTGGGAATATAGGAATTTGAAACCATAGGAATTTAGTGATATAGGATTCTAGGAATAGAAGTTCTAGATAATGTAAAATTACGTCAACCCCATGGACGTAAAAATATATGTGTAATAAAAATGTAGGATCCAAGAAATACTTTCTGTGGTCGAGTGTATTAATGTTAACAGTTAAAAGAAAACGCACGAAACAATACGGAGAACAGGTACACAGTTGAGAAACTCTGTCGGAGGATGGCGTACACGTAGTTTTTCCATTGAGCTGCGGCAACGCAGGTATGTATGTACATATGTGCATAACGCCAAACAACACATACGTAGTTCTCGGCCGAGGCTGAATTCTGATCCAAACAGCAAAAAAACTCGATACTGTTATGCCATACGTTTTCCTGTAACTTCCTTTATTTGAGCCGGGCTGCATAGAAGAACATGGACACGGTGGTCTCGTTTTCCTCATCGCTATTCCATCTTCACGTTGAAAATCTGACTTGCTTTTGTAAGCGTACACCGTTGAAACGCGAATTCAATGGAATCGAACAGCAACATCGAGTTGCCCTCTATCTCGTGGCAAGTGGAGAGTCGGTTGTTTTTAACGAAGAAAGCGAGAAAAAAGGCAGGGAACGGGAAAAAACACGCGGGAAAATACGATTTTGAGATACGACCGTTTTAAATGCCGAGGAACGTAAAATGGAGTTTGCCCCTCTGGGAATATGGCGTTAACAGCCTAAGAGATCTCGCGTTCGAATTCAATTTCGAATTTTTTGCGCCGGGAAAATTGAATATTGTTATTCCGCAAAAGAGCAGCTTCGTCTTCCGAAGTTCTCCATCTTGCGTCTGTGTTATTGTTCGCTTTAGCGGCAAAGAAAAATTTCGCATTGGTATTTCATCGCCGTCGAGTGGGCTTTTTATGTCGGGGTTCGTCTTTGCCGACCGGTGGCGATGACATTATCACGGTAACTGAAAATCTGTTTTTTCTTCGTTAAACCGTACTTAAATGTCAATTGACAATTACAAGTTCCGATGTACTCTTCGAATTTCCACTTTCTATTTCGTGTTAGAAGTTTCGGATTTTCGAGTTTCCAGATTTTCAGGTATTTAGATATTTAGATATTCAGATTTTAGGACTTGTAGATTTTCAGATACTTAGGTTTTAGGTTTTCGGACCTTCAGCTTTTAGATTTTTAGATTTTTAGATTTTTGGATTTTTAGATTTTCAGATTTTTAGATTTTTAGATTTTTAGATTTTCAGACTTTCAGATTTTTAGATTTTTAGATTTTTAGATTTTTAGATTTTTAGATTTTTAGATTTTTAGATTTTTAGATTTTTAGATTTTTAGATGTTCAGATTTTTAGTCTTCCAGATTTTCAGATATTCAGATATTTAAAAATTCTGAGTTTTTGATTTGTACATTTTCAGATAGATTCTTCAATTTTTAGATTTTTAGACTTTTAGATTCCCAGGTTTCAAGATTTCTTAATTTTTATATTTTCACATATTTAAATTCTTAAATTCCTAGATTCCGTGACAGTCAACGTGTTAACATCGAACATTATAAAATACGTAATCGGATATTCTCCCGAGTGTTTAACGTTTCAACGAATCGGTTTAAAAGACAACCCCATTTTTCCCTTCGCAGAATGTCCGCGAACAGTCAAACGTCAGCAACGAGAGGAGCGCTCTTTTTCTTTTTCAACCTGCATCTCGCATTCTCCTGTCGACCTACGCGAAAAAAAGCGGACGGAACGGAAAATAGGAAGAAAATGTCTGCAGATCACGCGAAGTGAAAATCGTAGGTGAATCGAACAGCATAACGGTATCAGGTTTTTCAGACGGTCAGATCGGGATACCTTGCAAAATGCATCGAGTTTCGCATTAGACCGTGAAATGCAGTCGCGTATCAAACTGAAATGGTAATTGACGTTTCGATTGTATCCCCATGCGTATACATTCTTTCTCCCTCTTTCTTTTTTCCTCCCGATCGCCGCGTTTTAGGTTAATTATGTACATCTCCGATATCCTGCGTTATGCAATCCCTGGAAGTGACAGACGCATTGTGCAGCGTTAATTAATTCGAGCCGTGTCGATGCCGAAGAAACTGTACGTGAAATTGTTTGTTCGATTTTCACGAATCGACGATCGATTGAATCGTCCCGCATTTTTTTCCTCGAAATCGTCGTGCATTTTATTTTAAAATCGTTGCCATTTTATCTCGAAATCGACGCGCAAGATTCGAATTTTCGAGCTTGAGGCGTCACAATTGTCGAAAAGAGTGAAAAGAACTTCCTATACTGCATAAAATTTGATTTTCGAGGAGATTGACCCTTGTCTCATCCACATGTGTATGACATTCTCTCCATAAAGATCTGTCATCTATATTATTAAGAATTAGTTCACTCGCTTAATTGAAAATGCTCGTATTTATTACCTGCAACTACGAAAAATAAATACAGGGTTGAAAAATAAATACAGTCAGTCAGTGCAATCTGCTATGCAAGGAAATAAATAAGGGATGAAATAAAGTACGTAAGAGCAAGGAAAAAATCCTCTGTAGCAAAAGGAACAGAACAAGCTAAAAATGTTGCTGTAGTAGCATAAATATTGTAGTTTCCTACATACATTAAACGAAACGTTAAATGTTCTCATATGCACAAAGCTCACACTTCCATTATTTTTATTTGTCACACGGAGAAGTACCTGTTAAATTATAAATACCCGATCACGATCAATCCATGCTACATTATCTGCCGTTCGTAACGCGACTTCCCTTGCTTCTCAATCTGAGAGGTATATTTCGATTTACAATCTAACAGTTCCACAATGAAAGCGCATGACACTCCTAAAAAAAAAAAACAATCTTTTATCATCGGCGGTTTGCAACCGGTGTGATACGACCAAAAAGGAGAAAGTTCGGTAACAAAAAAAAGTGTCGTTGATAAAAATGTCACGCGCAACACGCGGCCCCGTTGTTATTTATATTCGTAACGCATGCGAACAACAACATTCGGCGAAGAGGGCCGGTTGTAACAGCACGCGGTGCAAAATGTATGACGATAGCGTGGCAACTGTCGAGAACGTGAACCGTGCACGTTTCTAACCAAAGGTATTCCGACGTATGCTTACGCTTAATTTTTAGTTGATCTATAACGTTGATGAAGCCAATGAAATTCATTGCCCGGGGTCGGTGAAGCCGTTTAGCATTTTCCCGTGTACGAACGAACCAGGCAGCCGCTATGCGAGACCGTTTAAAGTCGCATGAATAATAAGGTACCTCTGGGAGAAACGCGGTTGGACGGAATATAAAAGTGGAAATAAGAGAATGAAGAAATACCTGGACCAGTGGTTGCGTTATTATTTCAAGCTTTTCAACGGGTACAAGATAGTAGCTTCGGTACCGGCTTCGACGGGATATTAATTTTCAGACGGTCGTAACGTTGTTGTTGCGGGATTCGTTGCCGATCGGTTTTCCACCCCCGGAGAATGCCATGGTTAGTATTTTCTTCGAATATAACCCGTGTCTTTCTTTAATTATGCCACGACATTCTTATTTCGGTGTACCTTTCGGCGAAATACTCGATTACTGATCTAATGCGCGAAGAAAATCGTTTGAACGAACATCGACACATTCAATCGCATTCGAATAATCTTTCTTTAGGTTCTAATAATTTTCTTCATGTTCTGATAATGTTCTTCATGCTTTAATAATATTCTTCATGTTCTAACAACATTTTTTCTGTCCGAATAACATGTCTTTATGAATAAACAATTTTTCTGCCGATTTTCAGATAGACTCGAGTTCAGTGTTCTTATTTTAATGAACAATACGTTTGTCGAGAACGTTAATTTTTATTTTGATGTACGAAACGATCATACCCAGATTAAATGGCATTCGAATAATCTTCCTTTATGCCCTAAGAGTATTGTTCATGTTCTAATAATACTCGTTATGTTCTAATAATATTGTTCATGTTCTGACAATGTTTTTCATGCTTTAATAATATTCTTCATGTTCTAACAACATTTTTTCTGTCCGAATAACATGTCTTTATGAATAAACAAATTTTCTGCCGATTTTCAAATAGCTTCGAGTTCAGTGTTCGTATTTTAATGAACAATATATTTGTCGAAAGTTTGTGTTCGAAGAAGATCATTTTGTATTTTCATGTTCGATCATTACATTCGAACGAAGTCTACAGGCAATTTTTAGATGAGGTCAAAAATAAAAATAAGGAATTATAAACAAACCGATCGTCCATAATTTCGTTCGTTAGCGGTATGTTAAATTAATTCGCGAACAAATATCCAGACACCGTGAAAAGCGGGCCAGGAAGTCACTTCTTTGACAATACAGTTTATCAAGAACATTAACAAACGTCGAATTTCATCGGCATTTACTCGATTCCAAATTAAATCTTCGAAACTCGTCCGTGTCGTACGTGTTGTTCGGATCGCGTCCCCCTTTGTTCTTCGATCCTGAGCAAACTTTTCGGCGCGGAAGAAAAGGAGCGTAAAAAGAATGCGAGCACGATGGAGTTCGATAACAAGACACTGAGGGGGGTTGGTAATCTCGGGGTGACGGGGACGATGATGTCCTTTCGATTTACCGGTGGCACCCGTTTTAGACTGTTGTTCGGGGTCATTAACCCTTGACGGTGAATCGTAGGAGGGAAAGGGGAAAACGAGAGCACGTACGAGAGACGAAACATGGTGGGGGTAGGAGGGATGAAGTTAAGGGGAAAAACTGTCTAAATGCACGCAAAAATGCCATAAACCAGTATGGCGTAATAACCGCGGTGTCTGCGCGGTTAGAGAGGGACGAAAAGGAAGGGAATAAGACAGGAAAAGGGAGAGAGGACAAAGGGTTGGGGGTGCGGGAGGGTTAGAACGGTGACAAAGGGAAGTGCGATAGTCTTGGAAAGACAGTTGGGGCTCCACCGCGCGTTATATTCAATAAAACCCAAATGTACCGCAAGAGACCCTTTTTCTATACCCTCCTCTTCCTACTGTTGGGCCATTTTTGTTTCGGCACGATGCCAGTTTCTTGCGTTCATTCTTATATACGGTACATGCGATATACTACGTCTTTTGGTCCCGATAATCGTACGTTTATTAAGAATTAACTTACGATTGAAATTTCAAACACACTTATGACCCGAAATTTCGAACAAACTTATGATAGAAATTCCAAACAAATTTATGACCGAAATTTCGAGCAATATTGTGATTAAAATTTCGAACGAACTTGTGATCGAAGTTTCAATCAATCGTATGACGGAAATTTCGAAAGAAATAAATATATTTGCCAATCGAAAAGCGATTATTTATTCATACGAATTTTTATACCGGATAAAAACAGATTCATACAAAAAGTTAACCAATTAACCGCTGAAGTTAGTTTCAGAAATAAACTTATGTAAATTATTAAAATCAACCAATGACAAGTATAGATGACGAACGTAGGAAAAATGTTCCTATTATAAATGGGAATTTATAAACTTGCGGATTTGGGAATTTTGGGATATTAGAAGTTGAGAATGTAGGAATTTGGAGATCGAGGTATTTTGGGAACTTAGGCAATTGGAAAATTAGGAACTTGGTTTGTGGACTTGGGAATTCGGGGATTTAGGAATTTGGGGACTCAGGAATTTTGAGATTTTGGAATTTGGGGACGTAGGAATTCTGGAATTTAGGTGTTTGGGGGTTTGGGAATTTGGGGACTTGGGAATTCGGGGATTTAGGAATTTTGGCATTTTGGAATTCGGGGATTTGGGAATTTGGTGATATAGAAATTCTGAAATTTATGAATTTTGGGACTTAAGAATTCGGGGATTTAGGAATTTTGAGATTTTGGAATTTGGGAACGTAGGAATTCTGGAATTTAGGTGTTTGGGGTTTTGGGAATTTGGGGATTTCGGAATTTTGGCATTTTGGAATTCGGGGATTTGGGAATTTGGGGATGTAAGAATTCTGAAATTTAGGAAATTAGGGACTTAAGAATTCGGGTATTTAGGAATTTGGGGACGTAGAAATTCTGGAATTTAGGAATTTGGGGATTTGAGAATTTGTGGACTCAAGAATTCCGGGAAAGAGTATCATTTAATTCGCGAAGCTTTTAAAATTGGGCGGTTCTGATTACGTAGCATAACACGGGCAAGTACGAAGCCGAGAAACTTGCCGAGGACCGTCACTGCCATTTCGTCGAAGTTTATTTTACGTAAGCGACGAAACTCGCCCCGAGGCGGTGTAAAATGTTCCGGATTCTTTTGCCTCCCTCGCGGAACCCCCGGCCATTCTTTTACCCATGGATATTCTTCCTCTCCGTCTTCCATTCTTTTGTTGTTGTTGTTGTTGTTGTCGTTCTCCTTCTTTGGTGGCAAAACCAAGAAAGTTACCCTTGGGACAAAGATAATCCCTGTAACGAGGAGAGCAGCATCAAAGAGGCGCGCTCTCTGTTTTTGATGGGAATTAATTTGGATCTTGTTTTAATTAAAAGAGGATCCGTCTGCGGAGGGCTCTCACAAGGAGACTTCTTAAGCGAACCGGAACCGACTGTCCAACGATTGTTTCTGCGCCGCGGAATTTTTCAAATAGCCATAGTGATCGGTCAATAGTTGGATTTAACGTCTGATTTAACAGAACGGACAGCTAACCACTTCGTTCGCATTGTCATCGAGCTACGTATTCGTCCGATAATTATCACGTTGAATGACTCGATCAATTTCGTCCGGATGGACCAGTTTCAGTGTCCTCTCGCTGGATATCGTTGCTTTTCTTCGAGTTTCACCGTCTTATTGTCCCGCAGGAAGTCGAAGTTTCCCTAATTCGTCGTAGTCGAAGCGCGAAATCGGTAGAATATCTGGGAATCAGGCTCATAAATGCGGAGATGAATTTGAAATTTTCAATGTTGCGATTGTTAGAGCTTTTTAGTAGGATGTCACGTTCCTGGTTAGGTTAGGTCGCTGGTTTCAAGTTGAATTTAACACTAGACCTACGGAACTCTAAGTGACTCATGACACATCCCTTATTTTAAATTATAAAAACTGTTCGCACGAGTTTATCAAAATATATGTTAACTTTTGTGAAGATAAAGGATCGTTGTACAAACCAGTTTACGTATCGTGCTTTATTTATTTTATTTTCTATTTTAGTTTTAACTTAAATATAAATGGTTAGTACACGTTCGTAAATCTAGTGTTAATTGACGTTGTTGGAAAGTTCGAAATTGAGGATTTTCGGGTATTGGAACTGGGAATTCGGATTTGGGGTTTGGGGAATCTTGGAACTGGCGTTTTAGAAATTTGGAGATGTTGGAATTGGGAATTTAGGAATTTGGGGAGTTAGAAACTAGACATATGGCAAGCTGAAACTTTAGATTTGGATATTTAGGAATTTGCGAAGCTGTGTATTGGAGATTTGGAAACTTGGGAATCTAGAAGTTGAGAATATGGGAATTTGTAAATTTGGTTATTTGAAATTTAAGAATTTAAAATTTGGGGATTTGAGAATATAGGAATTCGGGATTCGGGAATTTGGGGATCTAGGTATATGTAAATTTCGGAATTTGGGAATCTAGAAATTGGGGGTATGGGTATTTGCAAATTTCAGAATTTGGAATTTAAATATAGGTATTCCAGGTTTGGGAATTTGGGGAGTTAGGAACTGAAAATTTATAAATTTTGGCATCTAGGTATATGCAAATTTAGGATTTCGGGAATCTAGAAATTAGGGGTATGGGTATTAACAAATTTAAGAATTTGAAATTTGGGGATTTGGAAACCTAGGAGTTCGGAATTTGGGGATTTGAGAATATAGGAATTCGGAATTTGGGAATTTGGGGATCTAGGAAATGCAGATTTAGAAATTTGGGGTTCTAAGAATTTGCAAATTTAAAAATTTAGGATCGGAAATTTATATTATTGGGGGTTACTAAATTGGAGAATTGAGATCTGATAATTACAAATCCAGAAACAGTTGCGATAATTTCAAAATTCAGAAATAAGAAATTCCCTAAACTATAAATCTAGCAATTAGGAATTTAAAAACTCAAAAGGCCAATGTTATAAATCTAGCAAGTAATTATCGAATCTCCACATTTCTGCAATTACAAACTCGGCGTTTCAGTAATATTCAAAACCCTCGCACCTCCAAGCATCTAAATATCTAACTTGTTAAGCGACAAATTTCTCGAATAAAAACATAAAAAATGAGCAAAACAGAACGTAAGCAATGGCGAACGAGTTAATTACCAGTAACTCGTAGAATGAAATTCTTACGTTTTTCGAGTTTCTTGTCGACAGGATATCCCAGTCGCTGACGGCACGAGGGAGGCCAATGAAGCTCGTGAAATTCCACGGAGCTCCATGGGGGTTGAATGGTATGGGGATGTTATTGGGTCGCGGCCACTTAATATGCAAATACATCGTAGAGACGGCTCGCTGCTACCGCTGCCGGTGTTCACCAGAGCAGACGATGGCCAACGGGACCAATACTTTAATTTGCATTTAAAATTGCTCAAGGGTTGACAGCCGCCACCTTTTTCCCTCACCCTCTTATTTTGACTCTGAAACGAATGCTCCGACCATAATCGCTGCCGGATGAATCGTGCAACTCGTTCGATATTACCCCTAACTCGTTTTCCATATTTTCATTCTAACATCCTGCACATTCTCTCGAAGCTCTTTCAATCTGACTCTCTCTCAAAAATAAAAATAATCTACGATTATGATCATCCACATTGAATTCTGTACTGAGTTCTACGACTTGAATTATTATGTTTTTCACGTTTTCGTTGTATATTTTTATCATATTTTTCTACTCGTTTTTTTTAAAGATGTACCGATAAGAACATGCAATTATTACATCTACATAGCAGTTGAATGATAAGTTCAAAAGCCATGGTGTTTCAGAAAACATCGTATCGAGGTCCGATGCAGCGTTACAAGGATGAGTCTTGTGAGGTTGAAACCACATAATGTTTGACAAATCGAACGATGAATGTTGTACAACGACGAACGTTGAACGACCAGTTGTTCATAAACATTTATCAATATTTCAGGCGGGAAGTTATAAACGCAACACTTAATTTGAAAAGGGTGGCGGGGAATTATTTCGCGAGCAACGGGCTTGTTTGCTTTCCAATCGAAGCGTATACGATAAATGTTTGAACGAAATTTCACAAACAAGTCGTCCGCGTTCAGGAGACGCGACGTTTCGCGCTATTTCGAATTTAGTTTTACAGAGATTTCGTGCCCGCCCGGCGCTCGTTCGATGTCGCAATAATATCGTACCGTGCGAATAAATCCTCACCGTCGTACAAAAAGCACGACCAGCAAAGCTCGTGGATGTACCGTTTTGTTTGTATTAAACAACAACCGAAGTGTGCCGGACGATCGACGTGCCAATTGTCTCCGGGAACGTTGCAGTTGATTCGGATGCCTAAATCAAATAAATAACGCGACACGCCACGATTTGGTCAGCCGTAGGCATGTTGTTTCAATTCCTGTGTGCATTAGTCGAAAATTTCGGCTCTTTCGGCGTCGTGTGCGCCGATTCAATTTGCCGTTGATTAAATTCGACATTCCACGTTTGATCGAATGTTTCCCGATCGCACGGTAATCGCTTATCATCGATATCGTAATTTATGAACATGAGCTTGAGTCGACGCCTCCTACATTCGCTACCCTTCGCGTACAAATTGTTCGAAATTTATTTAATGTATATTACACGTTCATTATGCTAACGTGTTGTTTACATTCGAAACGAAATGTCGAATCAGTATGAATATGCCACAGAATATTGAAAATGTTGAACTGTTGGAAGAGTTGAAGTATTATGATGTTACACATGGGAATGCAGAGACATACATGTCTGAACAGATGTATCTGTCCCTACGTATCATTATCACATATGTATATTCGTTACGACATATATTTATGACGACACATATCTGTGTCTATACATATATATTGATTACCATACACACTTATGTGTACATATATTTGTAATCACACACATTGTTGTCTACATATATTAATGACCGTACTCATTTGCGTCTAAATAGATATCTGTATGACCACACATATGTGTGTCTATATGTATATCTTTATGACCACACACATTTATGTTTATATATATATTTCTGACCACACGTATTTATGTCTACATATATTTCTGACCACACATTTGTGTCTACATATGTACTTTTCTGAGAACACATATTTACGAGCATACATATATGTATATTTGTGTGCATGTATATTTACGACATGCATAGGTGATTACATACATCGTAAAAAGATGACCATCGATGAAATTGATTTCTATCAGAATTTTAGACACTCCAGTTTCCGAACACAGTTTCTGTTCTTATGAGACAATCTCTTAGTGGTCCATTTTTCGCGAACATTATTAAAAAAGATCGTTGTCAACGTTTACCAAATATCAGATTGAAAACGAGCGCTTTTCTTCCGAAGAATTCTCCACGAAAAAATTGAAGCAGAGAACGTGGATGTGGGTAGAAGAGATATCTTAGGTTATGAAAATAAGTAAGCCTCGATGGGAGTAAACGGTGGACCCACATTAAGAGGATCCGGTAGTAACTGTAAAATCCTGTTTGCCAGTTTCTCTTTAACCCGAATTACCATAGAAGGTAGGAGAGGAGGCTGGTTCCCGTTCGTATTTCTCTCTTGTTCGTCGCCGTGAGCAACAATTAAACTCGAAGATTTGAACCGTTTCCCTGGCAGCAAGGTACATTTCACTTTGGACGATCACTGAGAATGCAACATCCGTGTTTACTGGAAGTCGACAAGACTCCGGCGGATTGGTTGGCGGATGGAATCGCGATATTCGGTAGTCCATGAAACGGTTGCCCTCCCACAGGAAACGATTTCACCCCAAACTACGACGGAAAGTTCACCGCAGAACGATACGTTCGATGTCGCTTTACTCCTCGCCGAGTGCCTCTCCTTCCGACTCGTTTCTCTCCCTTTCCGTGATCCGACCTCTTTTTCCCCCCTCTCCCCCTCTCTCACTCTCTCACTGTTCTGTCTCTGTTCGTCCCTTCAGGAAGGCTCGTATCTGTTGCTTCTTCTTCTCCTGGATGTTTGAACCGAGCCAAGGGGTGAGTTGCTCGACGTAGAAAGGGTTGACAGGATCGTGAACATACCGCAACAGGCTTGTAGCTTCGTATCGCCGATCCCTTCGGGGCGACTGTAATTTACCACGCTGCTTCTTCAGGTAACGAGCAACGGAACCACGCCAAATTCACGGCAAATTCGACCTTTAACGCGGATAATGCCGCGTTCGAATTTTTCACCGAACATCCTGCTTGCGTCGCTCTGACTCGCTGTTGTTAGCTCGAGCATCGATAAAACGCGGGTGTTTTATTCGCGGAGAATGGACATTCGTTGTTTGCGTGCGAAAAGACATTCTCAAGAATTGAAAACGAATCGAATGAGTGTTTGGTGACTGTAGTTAAAGAGAAAGAAGAGCTTTTGAGTCTAGCGAGGGGGCGAAGTGAAGGTGTCTAATGAAAAAGTCCAGCGAAGTCTGACTATGAAACTTCGACAGTTGAGTCTTCGCTTTTGTAAATGATGGAAGGAACATTCGGTTCTGGCTCACGATTCGAGCAGGTACTTGATAAGAATGCGACGATGTAATTTTTTATTAAATAATTTTTGATTTTAATAAACTCGCGGATTTGGGAATTTTGGGATATAAGAAACTAGGAATGTAGGAATTTGGGAACTTAAGAATTTGGAAATTTAGGGATTGGGGTATTCGGGCATTTGGTAACATAGGCAATAAGAAATTTAGGAATTTGCGAACTTGAGAATTTGGAGATTTTGGAATTTGGGGATTTGGGAGTTTGGGGACTCAGGAATTTGGGAATTTAGGAATTTGCGAACTCAAGACTTTGAGAACTGAGAAATATGGAGATTCCGAAATGTATAGAATGTATTAATTTCAGAATTTAAGAACTTGAGAATTTCAGAATTTTTGGATATAGGGAATTGGGATTCCGAGAAATCGAAGCATTGATAATTTCTAAATTTAGAAACTTGATAATTAAATAAAATATAATAAAATACCAACTTCCGAATTTGAAAATTTGGTAACAACCTAATTACTTAAGCTTGTAACTTAATGCACTAATTCAGCGATTTATCACCCAGAGAATTCGATAATTGAAAAATCAGCAAGCAAAAAGAAATAAAAATATATATAAACTAACTTGTCATCCGAAAAAATATTAATCGAATCCTTCCGAGCAATCGGTTTTGTTAAACAATCATATTTTTCGATTTGGTGAGAAAGAAATATTTGATGTTTTCTCTTCGTAAGTGAACGATGAAATACAATACGTGTTCCAAAAACCATAGCAATGGTATCGAATAACGTTCGGTTTGATTCCACTTTTTTCTTCGGTGCTTTATTTTCAAGATCAATTTACTTTAAAAATATTTTCTACTTTTTGTCTTGTTTATTGTTTCTCCCCGGTCTACAAACACACAACATGAAACTGTTATTGATTGCTGCGCTCATAACATTTTATTCACTTTTAGCGATATCTCAAGATGTTAACATTTTTTAATCTTTGCTATAGACACGTAATAACTTAAGGAACGTTTCTACTCTGTTTTCTATTCTTTAGAACAAATATCAGTAAAATATCCTCTTCAGAGATAAAAGAAGTAATGAAATTAAATTGTTCGTGAACAAACTGTTGTTGCATCATTCTTGTATCATCCATCGACACTTCATCGTCTATTTAGCCGGTTGTTCTGTCCCATAATTCCATAACAATCAGGGGTGAAATAATCAAAACGCGTATACCGTCCGGCAGAAAATGAATGCAATTATTTGTGTAACGTCGACGTACGTCGACGATATAATGAACAATGTTATTATAATATTAAATCGCGATGCGTGTAACACGAATGGCTCGTCAAGCAAATAATTTGAAGCAGCAGCCATGCCTGTCGAAATTTGTTATGTAAACAGTTCTTGGAATTTCTGGTGAATTTAAACGCAACCGATACACCGCTTTTATTATAAATAAATCATTATCGGCTTTATCGTCGCGCGCACAAAATGGTGTTAGTCGTGTCGTATACGCAATTTATTTCTCTTTTCCTGATTTTTTCTTCTCGGCAATAAAACAGATCGAAGGTGAACGTTGATACGATGAAATAAAATGTTTTAAATTTTTTACAGCGAGAAATTCGAACGCAGACACTTATCAAATGTTGCGAAAGATGATCGATCATTAAGTGGTGCTTAACCTGTGGAGGTTAAGATACTTAAACGTGAGGGAGACGTATCTACAATTTTACTTGCAACAAAGAAAATTAATTTTCTGGTCAGCACATTTTAGAAAAATTACAAATTTATTATCGTAACGATTTTGGAAAAGAATATAGCTTCATATAGGTTATTAGCTAACTGTCCACATATGTGGCCAAGTATGTGAAGGGGTTAATATTCCTAAACTAATTTGAATTTAGTATACAGCATGTTTGTTATCAATTACAAATTTCTTTTCATAACGGTTTCGGAAAAGAATATAGCTTCACACCGGTTATAAATGAACTGTTCACATATGTGGTCAAGTATGTGAAGAAGTCAATTATTTCACATAAAAATAAGTATAACTAATGCTTGTATTCGCAGGATTTTATCTCGACACTTTATTTACGAGTATCTGAAATAATTGAACGTGAATGGTACATGTTTTTCAGCAAGTTTGTTCGTCGTGGTTTAATCATTTAAATGAAACCGACTACTAAATTTTCCCTCGATTAGGTCTCAAAAATTCAGCCGCACGATTTTCTCAAGCAACAAAGGGCTTCTCGACAATTTGAATATTTATAAGGAAAGAAGGCCTCGCGAGATTCCCAAGTAGGTTTACAGATGTCGGTACGATTTGGCAACCCTTTGAATACATTAACGGAACTCGAGGAATCGATTACATTCCGCGTTCCCCTTGTTTCCACTGTTTTCAACGCCATCGCCTTTAAAATATTTTTTATTTCCCAATGGTAGCGGAATAAGGTAGCAAAAATAACTCACAAGTTATTTCTAATAACGAAAACAACATTTTACACGACGATTGTAAATATTTGACGCTGAAGAATTTACTCGAAGACGACGGCACATATTATTAGATTGATGCATGGTTATCCACCGTTTATATAGGCGTATCATCTCTTAATGAAAATTGGCGTCCTGATTACTTTTATTTATAAAAATGTTCTTTTGTGGTTAGTGAATTAAAAAGGCATATCAGAAATCATGTTCACATTTGTCATATTATGCGTTACGATTAGACGAAAGGACGAAAAGTAGTATACTCTTTTCGGTGACAGATAATGTCAGCTTGATGGATGGTTCAGAAATTGGTTGATCATCGAATGTCGACGACCAGGTACATTACACTTAAAAAAAATTTCATCAATTGCTTCATTGATCCAAAAAGTTCATTAAGATCGTGAAACGCCATGTTATTATATATCCTTTCTTGCAATTCTAAAGCATGATACGATGACTATGAATATGATTCTCGACCGGTATTTTTGTTAACAAAACATGGAAGAATATTTTTGCAAAAGTGAACGCCAATTTTCACTAACAAAAAATGCCTCCACATAAATGGCGGATAATTATCAACCAAGTATTTCATTTTACGCGATTGGTGCAATTCCACGAGCACAGAATATACGTGACTCGCTTGTCTTACGCTCATTTCGATCGTTCCTTTATTTCGGTTACGCCGACACATTTCTTGGCCCGGCGAAATTATTTCGTCGTCCATTGGCGCGAGAACGATTGATTAAAACCGTATCGTTCGACAGGAAGTCGCGAATGTTGCGAAACAATAAAAGCTTCCGTTGCCGCGCGAACGACGCCGGTGTAGATACGGTTCACCCCTATCGCGAATTCAAAGTACTCGATGAAATTCGATCATAAAATTAATCCGCTCGCGAGATTTTAATTCGTTTCGGTTGTTTCGGTTTCCGAGGCATTTCGACGATGAACACGCTCCGGAAAGAAAACAATATAGCCGTTGTAACGAGGAAAAAAAGGAACGAACGTAAAATAAAAAAAAAAAAAAAAAAGGTAACGCAACGAAACCTATTATCGGCGAACGTTCATCGAAAAACACGAAACGATGTATAGGAGTTTAAATGTATTTAATTGTCGAGTGCGTTCCAGAGCGAAACGCGTGCACCATGCACACAAAATGTTTATTACGAATAATCGATCGAAAGTGATAAAAGGGGGACTAGCAGCGAGGAGATAAACGGAAGGGGAAAAAAAGAAAATAAATTGCTGCCGGTTGCTTGTTTATCGCTCGGTTGATATCGTGAATTCGTGCCGGAATCGCTTTAATTGTGCGCATACGTTCAAAAATAAATCACCGGCGTCAATTTATCGGGATAAATCGCGACCAAGTAGTTCGTCGTTCGCAGAATTTTGCTAATACATTATTGTCCCGATACAGACATTGAATGTCTGCGTTAATCAAATAATAAAAGACTTTTAATTAAATAAAAGAACTGGTGCACGGAAATTTGGAGAAATCGGTGATTCGCGAATCCGAGACCGAGAGAGGGGATCTGGGGATTTTGGGAATTTGAGGATTTGGAGATTTAGGAAATTAGCTGGAGAAATTTTTGAATTTACAAATTTTGGACTTTAGAAGTTTCGGGATATGTTGATTTGCATTTTCAGAAACTTGGGACTTTAGGGATTTTTGTCCGTAGAAATTTGGAGATATATGAATTTGGGTCTTTAGAAAATTTGAAGATCTAAGGATCTGTGGGTCTACGAATTTGGAGCTTTCGAAATTTCGAGGTTCACAAATTTGAAATTTTTGGAATTTGGGCCTTTGAAGATTCGGTGACTTTGAAATTAATGTTCGGTTTGTTATCGTTGAACGGAAAGTGGTTAATTTGCGTTCGATAGTGTCGCGGTATTAAAACCGGAAATAGGAAATTTCGAATCCCTGGAAGCAACTTTTAGGCGTGCTTCTATTACGGTGCCGCGTTAGGGACTCGCTGGAAAAACATCCATTTTTCTCTGTTCGCTTTTCCAGTCTGGATACGTTCACCTTAAATTACGACACGGCCTGTCTCTCTCTCTCTCTCTTTCTCCGTGGCCTCTCCTCTCTATCTGTTCTTCTCTCTCGTCGGATTAAGCATCGAGTAACCGATTGTAAATACGTTGGCGGGGGTCGCGAAGACGTGGAAAAGGGGAATTGAAGTTTGCCGAGGTTGTAAGAGGAGACGCTGGTAAATATCTTCCTTGCCTTCTCCTCGTTTTCAACGTCTGCCGTCTACTTCTATCCTCTATCCTTTTACTTGCACGAATTCTCCGAACCGATAGTAGTCGCATGTTCAGACTCCCGATTGCGCCTCACCCAACCATGGATTTGGTTACGTGGCCCTTCTCCATTCAAACAGAATCGATTAATTTGTAATGTATATAACTTAAATTAGAGATCGTTCTTCATTTGCTGACCGGACGTTCCTTTCGTTAAATTAATGTCGGGGTGTTTCGTAAGTTTCTTCCATTTTTGATAAGACATAAAAACAGCGAGTAATATTTTGCGAGTACGTCCTAATAATTTTAGAAAGAGCAAATAACGATGTTTCTTCAGGGACGAAAAAGAGTAATGGAGCAGAATAGTTCATACTTAATGCAACGAATTAATCTTAAACAATAATTATTGTTTTCGTTTCTGTCACAAAAGAGAGAAATTTATGGAACATCGTAATACAACCATCATGGCGTAACATTTTCAATATAACTGGTCGATTGATTAATGATTGATAAAGGCTTCGAGTATTCGTATTAAAAGTGTTCGCTGTTTATTAAAATTGTTTTAAATATTTATAACTTAACGTATACTTGAAGTACAAGTTAAGTACTATTGTTAAAATTCATAAAAATTATTGAAATACAATTCCAAATTTCAATAGGATACCTGAACATGATACAAGATATTTAAAAAATGAATTGAATAATTTAAACGGTGTATTTTTACGGAGTGGCTTCGTTTATTAACAAAAGCAATTATGCAACTTCGATCTGCTGCGTTAATTTTGAGGATGTATTTATACATACTGTATGTATAACTACAGCATGTACATAAATTAGCAAGTTTAGTTAGTTGAATTAGTTAGTTATGTTAAGTGAATCGTTTATCATGCCATTTTTCTAATTGTACATACATGATGTATGTGTAAATAGCCGCATCCTTATTTTACAGGTTTGTCGATAAAATTTCAACGATTAATAATAAACATTTTGTTTTTCGTGTTAGGATAATAGACAAACTTGCAAAATTTCGAACCAATGTACTCCCTGTTTAAATTTCACGAAAATTCGAAACGGGACGTGTTTTACCTTCATCGGGGTTTACTGTCATACACGGGGGTTGAAACGTATGGAAAACTTTGGTACAATGTGGCACAAATGTTTTTAATTCGGAAAGGTATGTAATACGCGTAGAGAATAAATTTTTATTCGTTAAAACTTCTGCCGATGAAAGAAAGCTGGCGGTACGTTCGAATGGTATTCATTATTTCATAATAAACGGGAGGATCCCCGTCAAAGTGGATGAAAATCAAATAGTGCCGTTTCCGCAAAAGTAAGAGAGAATTAAATGAACGAATTTGGAAATAAAAAGAATTAATTTTTAATTGAATGTTTGCCTTCTTGCGTTCGTTCTGACAAACGGAGCCGGAAACGTTTTCAACTTTGCGTCATAAATATAATCCAAGGAATTTTTCCCTTTGTTCGAATCGCAGGTATTTTAGCGATTTTTAATTATCCACGTGGACGGACGTTCGTATGGAATGCGTGTCCACGTGAGTTTGAAAAAAAGTTTTTCAAGGAAACCGTACGTCGATGTGGCACGCACGGACGTGGATGGCACGTCAAAGTTAATTTATTACGAAGTAATATAACAATGATCAACTCCGCAGCGACTGTCTAATTGAAAGATTGAAATTTCAATATTGTACGCGACGGATAATAATTTCCCGCCGGAAAGGTATTTTCCTTGCGAATAATGCATTCGACGCGCTTAAATATTTGTTTCCCTCGAAATCTGTTGCGGATTAAAAGTGTTGAAATCGGATTAAGCAATACGCCGCGCAATAGAAAAGTCGAATTCAAATATTTGGAGTTCCTCCGCCGGAAGAGGATTTTCATCCCCCTTGTTCTTCGTTCGGAGCACCTAAATAATTATCTCTACGCGCTATTGTAAAATCAGCAGGTGTTCGACTCGTATTGCAAACTCTCGCTACCTTCTTCGAAATTTAATACTCCCCGTACAATTCAATTGCTTCGCGTTTAACTTTCTAATGGCGTTAAATTGAGATTCCTGTCGGCATTATAATATTAATGATTTCCATTTAGAGCTGAATAATGATATAACGATATAATTTAACGAGCATGTAGGATTAAACACGAAACTCGTTCAGGTATTTCCTTGCAAGCTGAAAAATGTCAATCCTGTTCGTTGTATTCGATCTTGAATGTACAAAATCATAATTGAAATTATAAACATCGTCGAAACAGCTTTTAGATGTAATTGTACAATCTAAGTACTAATTTTGTATGTCATGTTTGGTTGAGGTAAAATCTGTTGTAAATTTTATATTATGTTGTTACTTTGCTATAAATTTTATGTTATTCCACCTCGGTACTTTAGTATGAATTTTATGTTATTTTATGTTGTTACTTTAATTTGAATTTTATGTTACTTTATGTTGTTACTTTAGTATGAATTTTATGTTATTTTATTTTGTTCCCTTAGTATGAATTTTATGTTATTTTATGTTGTTAATTTAGTATAAATTTTATGTTATTTTATTTTGTTACCTTAGTATGAATTTTATGTTATTTTATGTTGTTAATTTAGTATGAACTTTATGTTATTTTATGTTGTTACTTTAGTATGAATTTTATGTTATTTCATGTTGTTACTTTAGTATGAATTTTATGTTATTTCATGTTGTTGCTTTAGTTTAAAATTTTATATTATTTTACATTATTATTTCGTTATAAATGTTGTATTATTATATGGTGTTATTTAACTATGAATTTTATATTATTTTATGTCGTTATTTCGCTATAAATTTTATATAATTTCATGTCGTTATTTCGCAACAAATTTTATATTTTATGTTACAATTTTGCCACAAATCTTATTATCTTTACTACAAATGTTGTCGCATATTGTATCATCTAATTTATTACTAACTTCGTGAAATCGTGACAAGATAAAATTCGCATAAAGATCGAGTCATACAAAGCGGGAAGAAACAATTTTGCATCTTAACAATCGAAAATACCGAAAAGATCGAAACACGTTGCTTCGATATTTTAATAAAATCAATCCCGTCCCGACATAAAACGTTGACTCGGAAGCTTCCTTTAACAGAAATCCGTTCCGAAACGTTGCTCTTTCAATGGCGACGACAGACGAAAGGAAAATTCCATGACGTGTCGCGAGACGTTTCCTTAGATGGCCTGTTTCTCTAAGACGATTACTTTGATATAAAAAAGGAGAATTAAAGATGTCAAGTTGAAAAGTGGAACTTTAACGTACAAGGCAAACGATGCTGGGGGAGGGATGAGAGGATACGCAAGAGATTCGGTAAAGGAACATATTGAAAGAAGCATAAAGAAGAAGAAGAAGAAGAAGAAGAAGAAAAGTCGAAGGAAGGAGGATTCCTTCAGGAAAAGAACAGGCAGCTAAGGAATGCCGTGGTCGAAAAGACGGGAACAGCTCCGTCGGTGCTCTCTTCTTCATCGATCTTTTACAATCCAGCTCCTCTTCGTTTTTCTTCATCATCCTCTCTCTCTTCTACGTCTTCTCTCGTATCAATTCCACGTTCTTTCGTCTCGCAAGAAAATCGTAACTTTTCAACTTGATCGTCGTGAACCACCTTAATTCCTGAGACCGTCTCTCGATGAGCGTTTTACTTCATCTGACATAAGCACGCGGGATTCGAGAGGTTACGTTACAAGCAATTATGTTATACGATCGTTATATTATATTCTTCGACATTATTCGATCCGGTTCATCGATAAAATTTCTTCGATGAGCGGCCGTTTCGAGAAATTATTCGTCAGATTCACTGTTTTACGCTATCATACTTAACCGAAGGTTCATGCAACATTCCTTACTTCGGATTTAATTATTTATGTTCATAGAAAAAATATGTTCGGTGTGGGAATACAATTATATCGAAATATTTTTATCATATAATGTAGTAAATAAAAGGGAACATTAAATAATACGATAAATAAGACGAACATTGAATAGTGTAATGATTCAAAATGGCTGCCATAGTCGGTACCACGACTTTGCTTACAACCGTAGTCAATTTAATATCGGATTAATTTAGTATCGGTGTACATTTCATTGTGACGTACGCGTTTGTGTTCGTACATTAAATAAGAAACATTTCGGGGCGAAAATTGATTTAATTTTCCGAGCGTTGTAGGAAACGTAGAATTGATGGGTGGAATATATAAATTTGGAGCTATTCGGTCGCGGAATGGGTAGGCAACGCCCTGTTTAGTAGGAACGGCAGTTTGCCTTTTACATTACATTTATTTTACTCGATTTTTCACGGAACAAATGTCTTCGGGGCTTTACCAGTCGGTTAGGAAAATACTTTCATAATACTCGGCTCTCCCGTTTCAACCAAGCGTCGTTTCCTCCTCTCTTTTCTCCGCCTTTGTTTTCCGGCAAGCTTTACTTTCTTTCTTTCTTGGCTGACAAGGCAGGAGCCAAGGAATAAAATAATAAAGGGGACCGTGCTGTACACGGGGGTGGACCGAGGCACGACAACCCCTCTACTTTATGTGCCCCTCGGCTCGTGTTTGTTGCGTCTAGTAGCGAGAACTAATATCGCGGATCTTTGATGCTATACAAAGGAAATTTTTCGGATGGCTCCTGTGCCGCTGCTGTGATTTGCTATTAGAGGATTTCGGATAAGGAAATACCCACGGACCCGAGCTAGGAATTTCACTTCGTTGCTATAGTTCACGCGACACGAGATGAGCTCCCGAAAAATCTTCCACAAAATGCCACTGCTCGTCCCTTTTAGATTGATCTTATTAGATAATACTAGATAATGATAAATAAGTCTAGATAATGCCAAATAATGCTACAAAATACTTGATAATATTAGGTAATACTGAATAATGCTAGACAATTCTAAATAATACTACAAAATACTATGTAATAATAGATAATACTGAATGATGCAAGATAATGCTGGATAATACTAGATAATATTATATAATACTAAATAATGCTAGACAATATTAGATAATACTGAATGATGCTAGGTAATGTTAAATAATGCCAGATTGTAAGTAGCATACACTAGATACTAGATATCAAATACTAGATACTGTGTGACACTAGATTATTGTTAGCAACACATGTAAAATACAATTGACATTTCCTTCATTTCGTAATATGTTGCATTCTGAATTTTCAACACATTTTTACCATTCTTCTATCTAAAAAAATCTAAAAATCTAAAGATCAAAAAATGTGAAAATCTGAAAATCTAAATATCAAAAAACGTGCAAATCTACAAATCTAAAGACCAAAAAATGTTCAAATCTGAAAATCTAAAGATCAAAAAATGTGTAAATCTGCAAATCTACGAGTCTGAAGGCCCACAAATGTAAAAATCTGCGTGAATGAAAATTGAGAAACAAGTCGTGAAATGTATCGAAACACAAGCGGACGTTTACAATTAATCACAAAGCCAGCGTTCGTCGAAGGGCGGTTTTAATCATTCGAAAAGGCCGAATTCGAAGGTGGCGGGTTTTCGATTCCCCAGAAACAAGCGGTTTCTCTTCAGCGTGAAAGGGAAGACGGAGTTTGGATACGTTGACTCCGTCTCGAGCTTCCCCTGTGATAATTCAAGAGGAAGCCCTGAACGTCGATGAGAGTCGACTGATTGCGAGTCACGACGAGGAAAAGGGCTACTTCTCTCTCGCAGTTTAATGAAGTTACCGACGAAATCGGCAAAACAAGTCGGATATAGTTTCTGCTCGTGAATCGTCATCCTCGATGTTCGATTCCTTGCTTCTCCCTAGAATAATTTAGAGAAACGTCTCCCCCGAAAAATTTCTGTATCTCCATCGAACGAATGCGATCTTTCCATAAATCTGAATGGAACGATTTCTATTTTGGTAACTTGCTGTGATTACTTGAGGATGTCACGAATAAAATTTATTTATGATTTCGACAGATATACAGCGACCGACTAAACTATTTGTACACTTGGAATGTAGTAATAAAAACAACTTTCTTTGTATGCATTATATGCAGCTAAAGTTGTGTATAATATATAGCCAGATTTATGTACAATATACAAGTTGTATATACTTAATAATATAGTAAATATTGTTTTTATTTCTACATTTCGAGTGTACGAATACTTTTCTTCCTCACTATACATGCGACAATTGAATCGTTCCAACGAAAGATGAATCAACTCGAGATAAGAACATGGACGAAACATGCAATCATGTTTGATAAATTAAACGTAGTCATAGTTTGCAAACTAGTAATTTATTAGAATTTGTCAAACGCTCAATGTTCATGAGACAAAATGTGTATATTTAACCCTAGATTTACGGGCGTTTCATGATTACTTATATTTAAATTGCAACTAAAAAAAATAAACAAATAAATAATAAATTGCATATAAATATTAATAATAATGATGAATCGAAACTAAAAAAATAACTACGTAAATGATAAATTGAATAAATATTAATTAAACCAAACAAAATAAATGCATAATAAATTGAACAATAATAGTAATAATAATAAACTGAAATTAATACATACAAATAAGTAATAGATAATACGTGAACTGGTTTATAAAATGATGTTTCATCTCGTTGAAGGTAAATGCACACTTTGATAAAAGCTTCTCAATAATTTTAAATTCACATTCCGTGAATTTAGCGCAAATCTTTAAATCCACGTATGGGGTTGCTTCGCAATAATTTTGTCCTGAAATTCTCGCAAACTCGTTACGTTCCGTCGATGGGAACCTAACCTTCTCGGGGAAAATCGTTTTAAAAAATTCGTTTTATTACCGTGGTAATAGACAGTGTGTTTATAAAAGGGCAGGAAGACAGGACGAGAATGTTCCGTAACAAACATATTAAATTACACGTTAGCATAACAAGTTAGCCGGAATAAAACCGCCTCGCAAATTTCCATTGTTTGGTGTCCTTTCGTATCCGTGAATTACGCTAATTAAAATCGTTAATAGCCGGGAACTTGTGAAATTTAATTAACTGGAGTATCTTTCGGGGCGGGTGGGGGGGCGACGTTGCCGTATAATACAGTTGAATCCATTCGGTCGCGATTTCGTGTCAAGTATGTTATGTTAATTTACGTGGTACAACTTGTTTACCAGAATTTCACGAATT
The DNA here is from genome assembly GCA_947623535.1 of Coelioxys conoideus. Classification (NCBI taxonomy): domain Eukaryota; kingdom Metazoa; phylum Arthropoda; class Insecta; order Hymenoptera; family Megachilidae; genus Coelioxys; species Coelioxys conoideus. The sequence goes on from OX392450.1 coordinate 6,677,405, forward strand.
CACGCGTATCCCTCGGATCTGCGCCGATTTCCGCCGGATATCACTCGCCCGCGCGCATAGTCTCGAACCTAACCTAACTTTTCTCGACCGTCCGTGTCCGATTTGACTATATCGAGTTTTCCCCGTTGTTCGTCGATTTTCCGTCACGACGATTTCGTTCGACGGCGATACCGCGCCAGAATGAATATTTAAATACGCGGAGTGCACATCGGAACGATCTGAGAAAAGAATGACCGGGTTTCCGGTGATCCTCCCGAGGGCCGGAACTTCGCAATCACGTTCCGCGATAGTTTCTCATTAGTCGAAGAGTGTAGGGAATACGGTGGCTGTGCCCGGCATCTAAACTGTAGTTTGCTCTTTCCTGAACTTGCGATAGTTTGATATCGAATGGGCGAATCGAAGGACGGTACGTTGGCTGCGAACACGGAACGATATCCTCCTGGAATTGCTTCGGATTGCCATTTCCTTACCTTCGTTCTCAACAATTCGTCTATCATCGAAAATCGAACGCACGCGTCCACCTTGTACGACCTTGATTCGTGCGATCGATCGATCGACGGAGATGTTAGAGGCGTTTTGTGGACACACGAATTTGCAGATTTAGCGATTCGGCGATGTGGCAATTCGAGAACGCGGGACTTTGGGGATATGCAGCGAATCGGAGATACGTATTTCGAGTTGAGGATGTAAACTTTGGGAATACTGGGAAACGGGGATGCAGAAATGAGCTGTAATGGATATTTGAATGTATAGGTATTGGCGAATAACTATAGATATTCAGTGACTCGATGATTTGGGATTATGAGAATTTAAGGGAACACGGGGACTTGGGAATATGTAGAAGTCCGAGGATGTCTAGGGACTTGAAGAGATATATAAGATACTGGAGGGATATATAAGAATTAGATTTAATAGGAATTTAAGGATGTAGGAATCTGGGAACATAGAAATGTGTGATTCGAAGATATGTGATAAGACATATGGAGATACGCAGATGCAGCCATTTTGATTATATAAAGATTTAAAGATGTAGCGATTTGGGAATATGTAAAAATCTGAGGATGTCTAGAGACATGAAGATATAAGAATGACATGTAACAGGAATCTGAGAATATAGGGAGCTGGGAATTAAAAATCTGGAGATGTAGACATATGGGATATCGAAATTGGAAGATATGTGATATGATATATGGAGATCCATCAGGATGTAAGTACACAAATTTGGGAATATAAGAATGTGGTGTAATAGGAATAGTGATATACAGATCCTGAAATGCAAGGATCTAGAATATAGGGATATGGCGATATATACAAATTCGAGAGTGTATAGGGACTTGAAGAAATACAAGGACTTGTGGATATAGAAATGAGACGTAATAGAAATCTGGAGATGTTGGATGAATATATGGATATGAAGTACAGGTGCTCGGAATGACAGTAACTTCAGTAACAACCGTACCTTGAATTCTGGCAGTGCGAGAATACAGGAATTTTCACATACTAAAATCGATGAAAACAAATTAGATATCCGCAACACTGAAAACTATTATCAACAAATCTAGCAATCCAGATCTATTGGATCTGAAGAAATATCCAAAAACCATAAACATTCGAGATACCTAAAAGACACAGGAACGCGACAACGAAAGAAACGGAAATCCGTAACGAAAAACGGTAAAACGTTTATGAAACTAGAAGGCAAGAAAAAACGAAGAAGGTGCAATAAAATAGGGAAAGTTGGTAGCCGTTAGGCTTCCCCGCTGTCTCGTTAATTAAGCCGTGCAGAGGTTACAATGACATATCGGAGATATCCAGCGTTTCAACTTTGATGAGAACGATGTCTGTATAGGGATGGTTAATGTGGTGACACGCACTGGGACACCCCAGGAGGGAGTGGCCCAGCCCGGCCATTCTGGTCATTGCTCAGTCGATAATTACTTACCCCCGGCTTAATGTGGGAAGCTCATCAAACTGCCTGTGAAATATCGTTTTAGCGCGCACGTATGCGCTTGGATCAACGACATAACATCGGGACACGTATCACGGATAGCCAACCCGAAATTTATCGTGTTTGTCCCGCAAAAGGGTGTTGGTCGTCGATGATGAAACTTTACGGGATCCGCGTTCGAGGGATGAACGTTCCGCCAAAGATTCAATCCTCGTTTACGATATCTCTTCGAGCTAGCTTCTTCGCAAACGCTATAATTACGCTGTTGGAGCTTTATGCATTTGCACGAACGATTCGAGCGCGATTTTTTTCATTGCGATCTCTGGTGGACCGTTTTCGATCTTTTTCGTCGGGAACACAAATAAAGTCAGATAAAGAGCATTGATTTAAATAAATCGATATTTATAATTTATAATAAGTTTATAATAAGTTGCGGTATAAATAAATGGGGTAATGTAAATGATAAAATAGTAATTGCGTAAATACATACGCGATTCTGTGATAATAATCGCGAACGGTTGTCTGAACATTGTGTTTAATTGGTAATTGATGAGGAAAGAAAATGGCGTACTCATTGTAGGTTTATTTTCTGTTTCAGGAGAAGGAACTATGACGGATGATCGTTTCGTGGAAGGTGGTACGTATTTGAGAAACTGTTGATAGTCGAGATTAGCATGTAAGGATTGCGATTTGGGGATGTTTGGAGGAAGGGTTATGATTTCTGGAAATTTTGCAGATTGCGTAGATTGGAGATTTGAAGGGTTGGGAATTTGGGAATTAGGGAATTTTGGTATTTGGACAATTGGGAATCTGGGCTCTAGGAATTTGGAGATTTGAAGATTTCAGGGTTTGAGAATTGGGTAATTTGAGTATTTGCGTATTTGGACAATTGGGAATCTTGGGTCTGAAAATTTGCAGATTTGGAGATTTGGAGATTTCAGAGTTTGAGAATTGGGTGTTTGAGCGATTGGGAGTGTAGCCTTTGAGAATTTGGGGATTCGGAAATTTGAAAGTTTGGAGATTGTATGATTTCAGAATCTAGAAACTTGGTAACTTGGGTATTTGGGTATTTGGACAATAGAGAAATGGTATTTGAGAATTTTAGGATTTGGAAATTTCGAAATTTGGAGGTTTGGGAATTTCAAAATTTATCAATTTGGAAATACAGGAATTTGAGAATTTGAAATTGTAAATTTTGGAACTTGAAGATTTAACAATGTGGAAAGATAGAAATTTTTAGGTAGGAATTTCCAAGTACATTATAATATATAAATTTGGAACTGCAAAACTGTAAAACTGTAAAACTGTAAAACCTGAAAACTTACCTAATTGTGAGTCCAAAGAGTCGCAAACTGAAGCTCGGAAAACTTAAAAATCTACAAATTGAACATCTTCGAAAATTCGGCGATTCAAAAGCTACAGAAAGGAAAGATGAAAGACGAAGGAAATAAGCAACCACAGAATTTTATTTTCGGCGAACGACTGAACCGATGTTTTCTTCCTCTTTCAAGCGGGATGGTTTCAAGCTTTTTCAATTACAGACACAAAGTTACGTTGCAGATTGATATCGGCCGAACCGGTCTGGCTTTTAAACTAACCCTGGAAATAATAATTAAGGATCCGTGAAATTAAAAGTCTATCCTTAACAACATCAGCGTGATTGCAACGATTCTCTTAGGCCCTTTCTCATTCGTCTTCGAATATTTTTTTTCTCCTTACCATTGCTTTCTACCGGGCATTAAAACTCAATGAAAGAGATTCTCTACCCACGAACCACTCCCGCCGGCAGCTTAGACCCTTAATTAATAACCTAATTGCATCCGTAACGATACATAGCCTATTGGATAACCCTTCTTTCTTCTCTTTTCTCGTTCGTTTCTCTCCTTCATCGAGACTTTCAACGCGCAGACGAGTCTACGTCTTCCTCCATTTTCTAGCTTCCGTCTTTACCTTCGCATGTTTAACAGGGTTTTAGCTGTGTCTACTTGACAATCTACATCGAACCTTTGAAATTATTTTAACGGCAGAAACATGACGGCAAAGAAACGTCACTTGGAACAACGAAGTAACAGGTTACAGGAACCATGTAATTTTATCAAAGCGTCGTTAACGAGTTGCCACAGCGATAATGAGTGATTTTCATTTGGTAATTAAACGTCAACTGACAACGCGGGTGTCGGAGATTTTACGGGTTTTTAATCGTCATTTTTTAATTTTGTACAAATCTGAAATTCTTATTTTCCCAAATTCTCAAACCACAAATTCTTAAATTTGCAAATTCCTAGATTCCCAAATTTCTAAATCTCAAATTTCTAGCTCACTAAATTCCTAAAACTCCAACTCCTAAATTGTCAAATTTTCAAATTCCGAATTCTCAAATTTGCAAATTCCCATATTTCCAATTCCTAGATCCCCGCGTTTCTAAATCTCCAATACCCAAGCTTCCCAAATTCCTAAATATCCAAATTCAAAGTTTCAGCATGCCATTTGTCCAATTTCTATATCCCCAAATTCCTAAATTCTCAATTCCTGCATCTCTAAATTTCTAAATCGCCTGTTTCTACATTTTCCAATCCCCAAATCCTTAATTCCTAAATTCGGAAATTCCGAATTCCCAATTCCAAGACCCGAAGACCCTCAATTTCGAACTTACCAACAACACCAATTAACACTATGTTCAAAGACATATAATGACCATTTATTTTTAAGACAAAACTAAAATAGAAAAGTAAATAAATAAAGTGTAATACGTAAACTGGCCCAAAACAACGTTCTTTTATCTCGACAAAAATTAACATACATTTTAATAAAAGCTTCTTAGTAATTCTTATAATTTAAAATAATTAATGCGTCATATTGACTAATCCCACAAATATAGTGTTAATCCAGGTACCAGATTCCATAATTCTCAGTACGTTTATTCGCGGATCATGTTCCCAACGAATTCGACGATGGCTACACTTCGCCATTTTTGCTCCCGGTATTTCACCGCAGTAACAACGATCACGTTTCAGAGCGAATTTTCTGAGGCACCGTGGAACGACACATCGATCCAGTAAGCACATAATTTCAATTAACAAACACAATTACCGTCCTATTAGAAAGGAGCCGTTGGTCGTGCGGCGATCCTTCTGGTTTCCTAACTGGTCCGCGTTCAACCGATGCGTTCTGTGGCAATATTGCACTTAGGGAGCTGTTCAATGGCGGGTAAAAGCCGCGGCTCTTTCTTCCTGCACTTTGAAACTGGCTGGCTGTACTATGGCGCGACGGAATGCCGGCAAAATTCAATATCATTGCTCGTCCTTTGTGCTTGAACGTTCCTCGTAAACAAACCTCATGGTACACCGTGCAGCCACGTTTCGACTATCTTCGAACCTCTGTCATTTCCGTCGCTTCCGGTTTGCCATTTTCGGCAGACTTTTATCTAATTCCGCGGCCACGTGTTCACCGTGTTTTTCCCCCATTTTCAACGATGGATCGTAGAGAACGACAAGTTGATCTACTCGTTTGCGAGTCGCATTTCATTTTCGTTCGACACTCGATACCAATGGCCGAATTTTCTGCTGGCAAGCTAACTACTGTTGACGTTCCTGTTTTTCGAATCTTCTAGTTTTTTTTTTTTAATTGGAACCGCGATACGACGTTAGGGATGCTCCAGGTGGAAGGCTATGCTCGGAACAGGTTTTGTGTCAAAAACTAATGCAATAACGCGAGTTTCGGGTTAGATTTGGTGCCGATTAAGGGGTACATTCTGTACTTTTGAATTTCACACTCTATCAGACTACAGAGTTCCATAAATTCAAATTTTGAATTTCAATTTTCTAATTCAAATTTTTAATTTCAATTTTTTTATTTAAATCTGTAATTTCAACTTCTTAATTCGAATCTTTAATTTCAATTTCTTAATTCGAATCTTTAATTTTAATTTCGTAATTCAAATCTTTAATTTTAATTTCTTAATTCAAATATTTAATTTTTATTTTGTAATTCAAACGTTTAATTTTTATTTTCTCGTCCAAATTTTTAATTTTTCATGAAGGTTCGCACTTTATGCTTCTTTAAACAGTATCTCCGAAAAGAAATGTAGCAAGTCCATGTATTTCTTCAAACTTTATAATTTTCAATATATCAAACATACCCCCACATTTATGGCAATATAGTGTTATGATGGTGTTACATGCATCAAACTACGGAATCTTAGAGTAGAGATTTCAAGATTTAATTTAAAAAGCAGTACATAATTTTACAACGATGTTTCACGGAGTTACCGTCAGTCAAATTTGGCCAACATCTGGCTAAAATTTTTCTGTGCCATATTTCTTTTGAGCAGTGTATTTTCGATCATCGAACACGCGATTCTATAAAATACATGGAAACAGTAGTCGACCGGTTTATTCGTATAAAAAGGGTCATCCTCGTCCTTATTATAAGGATACAATGGGTATTGCGTAAGCAGCTTGATCTGTCGACCCCTTGAAATCGAAGAAGATTGTAACTGTAGGGGTAGCTGTTGCCGTCGGGGCGTGTTTCATTCGCAACTCGCTTTATTACGCCGTCTTCCTTTTGTTTCGAGATTCTCCCGATGCAGCGTCACCTCCGGTATCTTCTCTTCGCCCTTAGTCCTTTTTCCCGTCCGTTCTTTCGTCTTCGAAATCTTATCTCTCGAATCGATGAGACGTCCGGTTCTCTGCTCACGGACGTTCATTCCGCTTTTCTACAAAAATAATCATCCGTCTTCCTCCGCGTTTCGAGTTTTAAATATGGCCACAAAAAGCACATTCAGAATTTTAGATGAACAAGTACACCTTCGAATTTTTACTTCTTTACACACCTCGCATAATTTTATTAATCATGGTAACAATAAATCGTAGTTTTCTGCATTTGTACTTTTCTGTTTTAGATAAGTGCATTCAGAATTTTAGAACGGGGAAAATATCAAAAAAATGTGTGTCGAGGTTTCAAAAAAAATCGACGGTTTAGAAAAATGAGAATATTTTGAGGAATGTTAAAATGTATCGTTCGAAAAATGTTTCTGTAATTAATCGCTTTCGTTAGAATTGCAATCGTGCATAATTATTTTGACTTTCGCAATGAATGCGTTGATGACCATATGGTCATATATACATATCACTGGCAAATTTAGTTAAATCAATTAGTTACAATAAAAGAAAACTGAGATCTCTTAATTTCGACAATGATATGCACTAACAGATTGAAAGATTTATTATCATTGTTCAATTATAAGATGTCTAATCACAACGTCAATTTTCATTGAGACGACCATCGTGTATGTGTTAAATTAAATTTGTGAGAATGTTCTTAAGTATTTTTGTTGGATAAAAAACATTTTTAATTAAGATGTTAACTGGAATGGAACATACCAGGGCTTTTAAAATTCAGAATACACATCCTAGCGATTTTACAAATTCATTATATACATACTAGCGATTTTACAAATTCATGATACACGTTCTAGCAATTTTTCACATTTGCACGCGAGCCTAACGATTTTTCGAAGCAGAACAAACGGTAGCAGGGTTAATCGGAGTCGTTTACCGCCCGTTGAAAATTGACCTCAAGTTCAGTTTGCCGGACATGAACCGGCGGCTGCGTCCAGCCAGACAGGCTGGAAATTAAGCAAACCGTGATACCTGATCATTGTACCGTTTTATATATCTTTCGCTTGGAAGCGTTGATTTTTTTTTCCGCCGGTTAGCGGTCGGCTGGGAAAAGCGACAGGGGTTCGAACGTGCAGAGGGGCGGTTGGTAATTAAGGGTGAAGGGTAGTTCGGCAAGAGTGGGTGGAACGAAGCGTTCCTGGCAATTAATTTTCGCATCGTTTCAGTTTACACTGCCACCACCGCCGAAACGTGCTATACACCCCCCCTCCCTCGCCCCCCTTAATACCGTGTATCTCTATTCCCTTCGCATGAACGACGAAAATACAAGTATGCGGTGATACAGTGTGATAAGGAAACGTTGCGACGCTTTTCATCGCCATACGGTTTAGGTTTCTCTACGGTTCATGTGTTAATACCGTAATTAATATGCGACGTGTCACCCCTTTCGTCAAAATACGATCGTGCGTGCAATGCCACGATAACGATTCTTTACTTTTAACGCGACGCTGTTTGTGAAATTTTTGTCGAATTATGAACATGCAATAATAATCGAAGCTTGTATCTCGGTATTCTCGAGAAAACAATTTTTCGAATACTTACAGCTGTCTTTGTTATAATTACAACGCATATATATCGTTTTTCCGCAATAAATGATCTTTATCGATGAACGATCTTTGTCGATAAATGCTCTATAAATTTAGGTTGTGGCTATTTATATGTACATACAGTGTGTATACACAATTGGCTACATACAGTATGTATATACAATTGGCTATTTATACATACATGTATAGTATATCATACTGTACTACTTATATTGTATGTACATAAGTTATCAAGTTTAATTACTTAAATTATATCAAGCGAATTGTTGATTATGGTATTTTAATAATTGTGTACACACACTGTATGTATAAATAGCCAATTGTCTGTACGTGTTGCATGTACACAAGTTAGCAAGTGTAGTTAGTTAAGGTATGATAAATAAATCATTCATTATGACATTTTAATAATTGTATACACATACTGTATGTATAAATAACCAACTGTGTATACCCACTGCATGTATACAAGTTAGCAAGTTTAGTTTAGTTACGTTAAGTGAATCGTTTATTACGGCATTTTAATAATTATGTACACACACTGTATGTATAAATAATTCAAGTCCCCGTTGATGGCACGAAAGTGTTCCATGTTCCTTGTCATTTAATATTCCTGAACTAATTTGAATTGATCCCCTTTTGTCCGAAAAAGAAACCTAATATAAATGAAACGCGACGGTTTTCAGCACCACGGGCAACGATTTAGGCTTTCGCTCGGTTCGAGTGTTAATAGCATGATTAATATGCGATGCCTCGCTTTTCACCGGGTCGACAAATTCTCCCCACGGCTAAAACCACCCCTTCTGCTTTTCTCCGAAACGCGAGTCGAACTCGCGGCACGATTTCCAGCAGCTTTCATCCGTTGAATTCAACATCGTTGCAACAAATTCGGCTTCGTGCTCGTTGCACGCTCGAACACCCTCGTCGTCTCGCGCCTCCCGTCGAGATTATTATTAATTATGCTCGAGTCAATGATTCGAACGCCTCTCGTTTAATTGGTGAACCTTGCGCGAGGGCTAGTTAGGTTCGTTGTTAGGTTTCTCCGTTGATTCGTTTCGTCCTGCTTCTGTTGTAGCTTCACTGATGTCGAACGTTCGTTTTTCTCCCCTTTTCTGTATACTACAATTGCGGATAGAGGGTGTTGTATAGTTTTTCTCTAGAGCACATCGCGTTAGTGGATTACATCTGAAATTTTAATTCTTCGCAGCCAAGAATTATATTCTTTTTCAAGGATCAATTGCACTTTCGATAGTCAATAAATATTGTTTACGCTTTTAATACTCTTTCGATTAACATTTTTATTTCATTGTTTCAGATCTTATTTGGATAATGAGAATTCGACTGATGAAAAAATTGCTCCAAATTTGATTATTTTGTTAGTTGATTTTCGATTGTTTCGTCAATACTTAAATTGTGCATATTTTTGTTTGAAATTCGACTTTTGAGTTCTTAGAACTCGAATATTTAATGATATACTATTAAAATTGGACTCTTTCATCAATTAAAATTAATCTTCATCAGTTAAAATTATATTAGATCATCAATTAAAATTTGTCTATTTCATCACTAAAAATTAAACTATATTATCAATTAAAATTTCTCCCTTTCATTACTTAAAATTGAGCAATCACACTGATTAAAATTCGACCTCTTCGTTAATTAAACTTGGACTATTTCAAGGTGTACAAAACATGTCATTTCATAAATAAAAATATGGCTACGTAACGATATAAATTGCCATGTTCAATATACGTTTCCGAAAGTGTGGTCTAAGAGAAAAAAGACAGAGGTAACGAAGCAATGCTTTTGCATAAATTCAGCACAGATCCGAATATTTTTCAAATATGCAGTGATTTAAAATATACAACAAACATGTTATAAATAACGGCGCAAAATCCCAAATACCGCGAGCTGCGATTTATAATGTAAATACGTATGAAAGGCGATTTCGTTTATGCGTGAAAATTGTCTGCCAACATTTTGATCATACGGTGAAACACGATTATAAAAGGGGAAAGGATTACGGAATTTTTTGTCCAAGGATTATTTCGCGCTTTTAATCCACGAAAGCAAACAATGAATCGTGTCGATGTATTATGTTCGATGCACCTTTTCCATCAGCGACACGCGTTTCTGGAAAGCAAATTTTTCGATTCCCGTCGAAAGTAAACGCGAAAAGGAGCACATCACGGTAAAACGATAAAACGCGTTCATCAAGGAAGCGCGATTAATTATTTCTAGCGAGATGCGTGATGATAAATGCTGGCCACGAAACACCGGCACCGGTTTGTTGCGATAAATTGGCTTCGAAACTCGTCGCTAGTATCCGAAGTTCGCGTATTCAAGTTTCTGTATTAAGGAAGACTGATGAACACTTTCCGCAACATTTTATAACTCCCGGAAAACTCATTCCGACGTATTAAACGTTATTAACCCTTTGTTAATCAAGTCCCTTAGTTGCGTCGCGATTAACCCTATTTCGGACAAATACCCGTAAGAAATATTCGACAATTTCATAATTCGTGAAATAGTTTTATGCAAGTTAATCATTCACCGTATTCCGAAGCTTATTTTTTCAAAATCAGGGACAAAAATTTTCTTGTTGAAAATAATTAAAATGAAACTTCGATATTTAATGTCATGACATTTAATTAGAGGTGCAAATAATTTCGTTGCTCGAGTTCCATAGATCTTGTATCTTGAGGGATACACAGCATTTTTACTATTGGAAAATAGCAATGTGCTGTTGTAGATTGTAAAATGCAAAACTTCCTAGTTGAAAAATTTATAGAACTTTCCTGAAATTGTTATTCTTTTATTATTGATCGTCAACATCGTCTTTTCTACTATGTTAAAAAAAGTATAATACGATTTTTATTCGCTGTGTATAATACTATAAATATAGTTACAAATTATTCATTTAAAATCATTGCATCAAATGAAATGCGAGTGGCCTTTCGAACTCAACAGGTTAAATCGCTGAAGGGTTGAAGAAGAGTTTCTCCGAGCGAAGTCATTGATAAAAGGTGAAATAATTATTTCTTCCCACTTTCAATAGCGATCAAATTAATTTCTCTGTTTCATTTAAATAGACCAGCTCGTATGATAAACCGTGATCGATAATTAACACCTAGCACAACTATTTCTTCATCAAATGCGTCAGACATAACGATTCATTGCTACAAAATGAAGCTGACTGAAGAACGTTCGAATGTTAAAACATTCAGCGATCCTCAACCATGAAAATTACAAATAGACTCAACTTGAACATCCAAACGTATTAGGACTATAAACGTTTATGAAACAAACCATATAAAGCTTCATCGTGTTTGCGATCGGGAGTGTAGCACGACATTATAGTACAAGGGATGAAGATCCGGAGTGGTACATAATATTTTCAAAAATTCTCAAAATAGATGAAAAATAAATTTGTTCGAATCGATGAGTGTGATGGGGGGTGGATTGTCGCAGCGAGATCGCTGCAAAAAGGTTAGATAATAACAATTATTAAGCAAGCTAATCCGTAGAGCGTACACGGGGGTGGTTGTAAAGAAAACCCGAAGCTAGTGGAGGAGTTAGTTAGGCGTTACGAGGATTTACGAGAGGTCCTATTTCAAGCAGCTAACCAGCAACGGGGACTGGGGCTGGTGGGGTCAGCAACTGCCGGCCGATAGCTAGGGGGTTGGTACGGGGTTATGGGGTCCATGGTAGGGCCACGCATACACCAGGGGCAATAGTTTTCAGCCACCAGCAGTCATTTGTAACCGGAAGCCAGCTAGGTTGGCTTTATTGCTGCCATAAAGATCTCGGCTTTCTCGGTCAACCGCGCTCTCTTTCGTTGCCTCTCTACGTTGTTAGCCGAGTGTACGGTGTTGCTTACGATTTATGCAAATTAGCACGTCTGTCCCCTGTTCCGGATCAAATTGGAAGCCTACGTTACAGACGGGTATCGATAACTCGGGACGAAAGCTTCTACCGATTAAAATTCTTTCGGATATCCTATCGATACAACCTCAACATTTTTACGAGGGTAATTATTCGTCGAACTTAACTAAAATATCTTATTTATCGGTATTTATGCGAGCTTTCTTAACGGACTAAATATGTTCTGTCTGAGAATTGCAATAGTTTTATTAGGTGCTTTACACGAATGTGAAAACAATTTGATATGTTAATTACGAGTGTTTAATGAAAACAGTAGTGTAATATTTTAGCAGTTGCAGTATTTTCGTATGTACTTTATTCGAATATGAAAATAATTTGAAACGTTAATTAACAGTATCTAATAAATACAGCAGTAAAAGGTTTCAGTGGTTGCAATATTTTTATATATACTTTATTCGAACGTGAAAATAATTTTAAACGTTGATTAACATTGTCAAATAAATACAGTAGTAAAATATTTTACTGGTTGCAATATTTTTGTATATACTTTACTCGAATGTGAAAATATTTTGAACGTTAATTAAAAGTGCCGAATAAATCCAGTATTGTAATTTTTCATTAATTATAATATTTTCATATGTACTGTACACAAATGTAAAAATAGTTTGATATGTTAATCACAAGTGTTGTATAAATACAGTATTGTAATATTTTATTAATTGCAATATTTCCATATGTACTTTACACGAATGTAAAAATTATTCGAAACGTTAATTAACAGTGTCTAATACGTATTTTACAAGAATGCGAAAAGAGTTCGAAACTTTAATTGACAATATCGAATAAAGTCAATAGCGCAACGATTTAGTAAAGTGTCTTAGTAATTTTAATTCTCGCATTCAACGTAGATGTTACGCAGGAATATAGAAAAGGTTCAATCGAAATATTAAAAGCGTCGAACAAAGACAATGGTATAAATTCGGAAATTATTCCAGATTAAATTAACGCGATATTTCATTCATTTCGAGCGCGATCGATGAGCACGAACGTTATAATTTTCGATAAATACATGGTGTTATAAAGCGCGGCGAATACGAAGAGGATAAATAATTTTTGTTTGTTTCGCGGAACAACAATGACGAACTTGTATAATAGAATCGTAGGGGAAATATTTGTGTACGCGTTGTGTATGAACTATATTATGACGTTTACTGGTAATCAAATTCCGCTTCGCCTGGTATCAAGACCCCGAGGGATTTATATACGGTATCACGATGGATGCAAATGCAGTAGTCATCAATTTACGGTATTACGACGAACTACTTACGCATAGAGTTCATAGTTCACTTTGCCTGATCCGCTTACGGGAGTTACTATCGACATCTTTGACGAGATATTGCGTTAGAACTTTGAAGCACGAAGCAGTTTGGTCCACGTAATTGCTGATCCGGTTAATTTGAATGCATTAAAGGTCAAACGCAATGCGAGGGATTACTAATAATATTATCTGACATAAGTACACGCTCTCTGCAATTCAGTCAGGAATTTGCAAATTTGGTCTTTCGAAAATGTTGGTTTTGATAATTTGATAAATTGGGAATTTACGCACTTGGACGTTTGGAAATTGAACAAATCGGGAAACCAATTCGGTTATTTGATCGATCGAAGAATTAGACGCTTGGTCATAGAAATTTGATTCAAGTTCGATAAATTGTTAATTTAGAAATTTGATCATTGGGAAGTTTTCTAGATTGAGAATTTAGAAATTTAATCATTTGAAAGTGTGCTAAATTGACGACTTAGAAATTTGATCATTTAGATGTTTGCTAAATTGAGAATTTAGATATTTGATCATTTGAAAGTTTGCTAAATCGAGAATGTAAAAATCTGATCATTTACAAATTCCATAAACTAAATATTTCGAAATTTGATCATTTGAAAGTTTGATAAATTGAACATAAAAAAATTGTATCATTTGTAAGTTTAAGAAATTAAAGATTTATAAATTTTATCATTTGGTAGTGAATCTCAAACTTGTTCAATAGAAAACTTGGTCAGTAGAAAAATTTGTATTAACTAAAAAGGCGAACGTGTGAAAATTCGATAACTTCGACTTCCAAATTTATGAAATCGAAAATGTCGAATGTAAAAATTTTACAAAGATATAAAACTCCCAAAATTGTGAAACAAATCTAATCCAACATAATACAACCTAATTCGACACCGATACAAATCAACACAAAGATTCCCTATTACCATCGATTAATTTATTTACTGGACGTTAGCGGTTCGACAGATAGAAATTTCATCTTAAGGATTTTCAAGCGTAGAACACGGCGGAGCAGCTTATTAACAAAGTTAAATTGAGCAAAGTTTCCGACTCTGATTACCTGTGCCATCACAGGACAGTTCTAGTTTACTCGTGACGACAAACTTATTTCGTCGGACGATAAGCTCGCTTTTCATGATATTTCTAACAGGTTTATAGGACGGTTTTTACCGATCCACGCAACCCGTAAGCTCTGTCCCCTCGCCGTTGAACAATTTTCGTCAAAAATGTTAGTTAAACCATAACAAAGATGTTAATCTCACAATGGTTCATAATAAACCTCATACTCTAATTCGATAAATCGGCGACATTTTGTGATATATTTGTATCATGGAAATTTCCAAATCATAGCCATATAAGATACATATATGTCCACGTATGAAATGTGTCACTGAAATATCAAGTACGACTATGAACAAGTATATATGTCCATATCTACGTTACGTCGGTAATTACGCATAAACAACTTACGATTGTAACAAAAATTTATGATACAGACGTGAATTTTCGTGATAAGAAAATTACGACAATATGTACACGTGGAATTTTTTAATTTCGTGTCGCTGTTATTTTATGTTCTCGAAATGGGAACGAAAATTGAAATTTCTGGACGAAGAACTTTCCGAATATTTCACTGTTGCAGTTAATATCAGCTGAACTAACGTGCGTCAGCAGCTTAGAATCTTTCGCGGACAAAATTAACGTTTCAGGTAATCAGGAGAACATATGCGAGTTTCAGGAACTTTGTCCCCGGTATTTTGCAGGCAATTGAAGACACTTTCCGAGCTTATGTCGACGCATTCAACCTTTGCCAAGTTCCACGACCTCGTCGCACGTTGTACAACCTGTTGCCTTCCTGGCAAAAACCTCACTGTAAATAGTTTGCTTATTTGTCGCGAATTTCGCCGACGGTTTACGTTTTAACCGCTGACTCGCGTTAATTAATCGCGGTCATGCATAACTCGTTAACTCGTAACCTACATTCGTCTTTATTACCTTCTGAATGAAATTGTACCTCGTGTTATCCTCGAAATGTGAATATACTGATCCACTGTTTCAATTTACCGGCTTTTATTACGTTTATAACTCGTTTCCGCATTGTTGGAGGATTTTGGGGATTTGCGGTTTTTGAGAATTCGAGGCTTCGGGGATTTAGGAAACGGAAAAATCGAAAATTAGGAATTTGGGGGTTTGGGAATTTGGGGGTTTAAGAATTTGGGAACTTTGGAATTTTCAAATGTGAGAATTTGGGGGTTTGAGAGTTTTCAAACAGGAAAATTCGGGATTTGAGAATTTGGGGGTTTCGTAATTTTGAAATATGAGAATTCGGAATTTAAGAATTTGAAGATTCGTGAATTTCGGGGTTTATAAATTTGAGGACTTTGAAACTTTCAAATGTGAGAATTTGGAGGTTTCAGAATTTGGGGACTCTAGAATTTTCAAATGTGAGAATTTAAGGGTTTGAAAATTGGAGGATTTTAGAATTTTTAAACACGAGAATTCAGGGTTTAGGAATTTGGAAATTTTAATATTTAGGCATTCGAGTATGTGGTTATGAGAACTTTGGTATTCAGGAATTTTCAAACGCGAGAATTCGGGACTTGAAGATATGAGAACTTGTAGGTTTGAGAATTAGGGAAATTGAGAATGTGCAAATGTGAAAATTTAGGCCACACATATTTAGTGATTCCATATTTCAATCTACGAGAATTCAATAATCAGAAATTCGAGAACCCAAGAATTTTCCACCTTGGAAATTTATGTATTTTCAAAACTTCCGAATGTGCAAATCGGTGAATTTCGAAATTCGCGATTTAAAAATTAAAAGTTTAATGACTCAAACGATTAAATATCCAGTATCATTCTCCATTTTCCGCGGAATGGCCGGTCGCGAGGGTCGAAAATTCCGTGTAGGTCGAATGTGCAGCGGAGGAATTGGATCCTGCGTCATAATTTCGAGCATAAAAAAGAGTAATGAGGGTAGACGCAGGTGACGGAGCCGATAGACGACATTTTTGACACCGGTGTCATTTTTCAGGCAGGCGGGGACGTTAGTCGTCTGGCGTAGTACGTTCCCGAAGAGAAACGAGCAGTAAGCTGAAACCGGCACGAAATGGCGGCGAATTTTTTTACCAGACAATGCTGAGTCCTGTATAAATATGTAATACCAATCTCCGCGCGGCGGATGGCAAACATTCTTGCTGCTTTTCTCGAAACGCCTGGTCGTTTATCAAATCTTGTCAAATTAAGCCCTTGAACTTGCAAACGTTCGTCCATTGCGCAACACGTTGCAGAAATAATTCACAACGTTGGCGTCAGGAACACGACGATGAACGACTCATAATTCCGTGTGATCCCACTGACTGGTGTCACGTTACAAAATACGGTCTATGCTAATAGATAAATTGATATTGAATTGTCCGGCTGTCTCATCTCGCCATATATTTTATCGTTCTTGACTGATTTGACACGTAGAAAGTGTTTGCATTATCGAGAATTGTAACGAATCACTTGATTCCGACAATGTAACCTCAATTTATGTAAATGGTAGTTAGGTGATCTTCCTGGTGAATTTGACTTTGTTTATCTGTCATAGTTCCCTGCCCATTTGGTCCGTGTAATAATAATGTCGTTTGTAATTGATTTATTGAAAATTGTTGGGTGTCTAGAAATTTGAGATTAAATTGATTACTGTAAATATAGGTTGTCTACTGTTTCTCAAATGTGAGTCAAATGAAATTATGATGATTTTTAACACGCTGATACAACACGACTGATCAATCATTATCGTTCGATAATTGATACTTTACAAATTCTGTGTTCAGGTAAACTCGAAATAAAAGGGTTGGACACGCAAGAGAGAAAGTATAACAAAAAATGACTTTCTGAATGGAAACCGTGTTGAAGTAGAAAATTATGAGAACGGAAAATTGACCATTTATGGTCAGCGATTCGATTCATATCGCGTAAACGTTTGTGAAACCATTATCGCTACCGTTTCTATTAATAATAAAACAGCCATTGCCCCGTGTAATGACGCCTGTTAACGTTCATAAAATTTAAGCGATCGTACCGGATTTATGAAGAAGATGATGATGGATGACACGTTTAAGAGATGAAATATTGGACGTTATTATTCGAACGATAGTAAACGTGCGCTGCCGCCACATATGCCACACACGTGTTAAAAATACAAGAAATAGTTTCTTTCGTACACGAACATAATTGTTCGACGAATAATTTTTCGTTCAACATATTTTTCAACGTACAACTTTTGATGCTTCAACATAATTGTCAATAATTCTTAATTGGAGATGTACAATTTTTTATACGTGAACATAATTGTAGGTATACAATTCTTCATACATTTTCGTAGTTGTCGATGTACAATTCTTCATACATGAACGTAAGTGTCGATGTACAATTCTTCATATATCAACATAATTGTCGATGTATAATTCTTGATACGTGTTCATAATTGTCGATGTACAATTCTTCAGGCATCTTCATAATTGTCGATGTACAATTCTTCATGCATCTTCATAATTGTCCATGTACAACTCTTTATGCATCTTCATAATTGTCGATGTACAATTCTTCACACATCTTCATAATTGTCGATGTACAATTCTTCACACATCTTCATAATTGTCGATGTACAATTCTTCACACATCTTCATAATTGTCGATGTACAATTCTTCACACATCTTCATAATTGTCGATGTACAATTCTTCACACATCTTCATAATTGTCGATGTACACTTTTCCATACATGAACATAATTGTCGATGTACAATTCTTTACACATCTTCATAATCGTCGATGTGCAATTTTTCATACACGAGCATATATATATATATATGTTGTCGTAAAATTCTTCAGATATCAAACAGTAAACAATGAAAGTATGGATGCATCAATGTAATAATCAGTTTCCGCATGCAGTGTTTCATGATCTCATCGTCTAAATTGAAATTTCTCGAAATATTGTGCACCATTTCACCTTTCAGAGTAAAGATTGTTTTCGCGCGAATCGCTCATATCAACAACCGATCTATCTCTATTTCAATCTCCTCGTATCTAATCTCCATTGTAAGTCGTCGAGATGATCCATCGGCGCAAAAATGCAAAATAAAAATGTTGCATCTTATCGCGTGAAATAAGAATTACATGTTTCCCTCGCACGATCAGGGATTTCTAGAAGATTTCTCGACATCCATAATAAGAAACGGAGCGAAAATAATGCACAAAAGCACGGTCATCGACAACCTTTTGTAGGGTGATTCGACAATCTTTTGTAGCGTCATTCGATAACCTTTTGTAGGGTGATTCGATAACCTTTCGTAGGGTGGTTCGAGGACGATTTCGTGAACGACACATCAGGGTGATGAGACACGCGTGAACGCGGAGTTTCGGAAATTCGGTAGCTGAATTTTAACCCAGTCGGTATTCCCTGGTGTTTATAATACGAGAAGGACCTCGCTTTAATTACCACCCTGCGGTGTTTACATGAGCCGTAATATTTGATGCGGTCGGATAGGATCCATGTCGACGTGAGTGGACCACGTATTCGCCAGAGAAATATGTATATCAGGGATACAGAGACTTGAACGGTAATCAATACTTGAGCACTACGAAGGAAAAATATGAGGACGATAGCCGGATCGATCGCATAATTACACGCGATATTTGCTGCACGAGAACATTTATACCGTTTCATCTTCGAACCGTGTTCAGACGAAATACTCTGTGTCGAATATGATATCATAATTCGTTCTTTTTCATCAGGAACCACTGTTCACTATATTGGTTAGTTAAGAGAGACGCGTTGTTCACGTATTGCCTGTTTGTAGCGCAACAACCGCTTATTCAACAACAGAAACGTTGAACAACGGATGCAATGTTCAATAAGCCTATTCAATAAGGTTGTTGCGAGACAAATTTTTTAATTCGCTATGCGAAGAATTTGAGATCTCGAGAATTTGGAAAAGGTGATCTAGGGATTTTGGGATTTGGAAATTTGGGAATGTGAAGATTTGTTAAGTTGGCAGTTTAGGAAATTTGAAAATCTGGGTAATATGGAAGTTAGGATGATTTGGAAGCTAGGAAATTTTGAAATTACGAAATTCGATGACTTGGAAGTTAGGAAATTTAGGAATTGAAAAATTTTGGAAAATAGAAATTTGGGAGGTCTATAGACATAGATTTTTGACAATTTTGGAATGTCGAAACTTCGGGCTTGAAAATTTGAGAATTGGTAATTGGGGGATTTGAAGAGAGATTGGGATAGGGATTGAGAAATTTAGAAATTTCAAGCTATGATAATTGAGAAATTTGGATATTTGCAAATTTGATAAATTAGGAAATAGATGATTTTGAAAGATGGGAGTATGGAGATTTATAAATTTAGAAGATAGGAAATTTGGAAAATCGTGTAATTGACAATGTGATTAGAAAGTTCAGAAATTTGAGAATCATCCAACATAAAAATTTGCAAATTGAATAATTAAATAATTTTAGACAGGAAGAATTAAATAATGTACAAATTTTCAATTAAGGAATTTGCAAATTTTGCAAACAATTTAATTTGCAAATCTGTAAATTAAATAATTTGCAGAATTTATAAGTCATCAACACTTGCAAAATTCGAGTAATTCCTAGCTCGAAAATCTGAAACGTCTGCGATATCGGAGTACAGAATTAGAATACGCAAATACCAGAATATCACCGTGCAATTATGCTTGCAAGCTCCATTACGATCGAACGTTAGAGAGGCGAGTCCCGTATTCATCGTCATAAGGAACGTATTTGCGTAAGGCTGATTTACGTTCGGTGATTTCTGAAACTTGTAAGTGTGCATGATGCAATAAATCAACGAAACTGACCTATCGGTACGATCTCTGTTCTGCGCTTCGGTTCGTGCACCGATATTGAAATTCCTAGAAGCGCCAGCTATTACTCCGTAATCATAATCATGCAATTTAGTTCGAACACGAAACGAGAGTTTAGTTACGTTTTTCAATGCAAATGAATTCCACGGTCGTGCGTTATGAGATCGTTAGCTGTTATAGTAGAATAATGAAAGGGAGCTCGTCTGCAAATAAAATACAGAAAAATCCACACAACGGATCGAGTAAACAACGAAACGTTCAAATTTCGCGGTATGAGATTGTTTGTCCCGAGAGAACACGAACCGAATGCATCTGCAATAATTTATCAGTTTATTTCTGCTCGAACATAAAGGTAGTTACAGGGTTATTTATCGAATCGCAGGTATTTTTGTGGTATTCTTAAATTTTTGGTAGAATATTTCATAAATTCGCATATATCTGTTTTCATTAAGATATTTCATAGATTCACATATGTTCATCAGAATATTTCCTAAAATCCAATATGTTAGTTATCATTAAAATATTTCCTGAACTCAGAAATATTAATATCCACTCGAATACTTCATAGATTCACATATATTAGCTTTTATCAGAATATTTTATAGAGTTACGTGTATCAAATATATATCGTAATAATTCAAAACATGTATGTAATTTTAATTCGTTGACTCATATATCAACTTTTGGCACGTGTAATGTATTCAACGTGCGTAAATGTTTGTAAAACAGAAATTTGAACGAGATTAAGGAAGATGGAACATTGCGAACAATGAAAAGGATTGTAATTTAATATAATAAAAATTAATATGTTTTTCAAGTGCATTGATTAATAAGCATGACGAATCTTGACATTTCTATCGAGAAGTATTAAAAATTCTCGGACTCGAAGTTGATACGATGTGTCATTCCTTAGGACAAACGTAAATTGTATCATGATTGGTATCATTTTTTCGTATAATCTAATTATCTATCAGCGCTTAATACAATAATAACAAAATAATGTCCAGTTATCGACGCATTAGTCATTACGTTCAAAACAGACATGAATCATTCTTGTCAAAAAAATGAATGATAACATATCCGATACAAGATTTTCATATCTGCAGTAAACTGTTGTTATATTGTTTATCTGGATTATTTTCAAGCGGTTAGTTGTTAACATTTTTTCGCTAATAACAACGCTGCAATATCTACATATTAATATCGCATATTTGGGGATATGCGAATTTCAGGATTTAGAGACTCGAGAATTTAGAGATTTGGGGAATTCAAGGTTTCGGGATTCGGACATTTGGAATTTTAAGAATTTTGGGATTTTGAGATTTCGAAATTTAGGATCTGGGGAAGTCGACAATTTTTTTATTTGGGGATTCGGGGATGCAGGAAGTTGGTGATTCACAGATTTAAGAGATTTATAAATTTTTTAATTTCAAAATTTGTCAATTGTAAGATTTTGGTATTTGGAGATATTCAAGTTCGTACATTAAAGAATTCGTGTTCGGAAATTTGGGAGCATGGAAGTTCGGAGAAACAGGAATTCAGCCCACTGTGTTCGATCATCGTACGTATAACACAATAAACTCATTTTAATCTTAAACGTAAAAAATATTTATTCAAATTGTACCATTAGACGCAATGACGACAGGCGAGTCGCCGTTCGATAGCAAAGGGTTAACATTTCGTAGGATGAGTATGTAAGGTATATTTCCATACACGTCCGGCCCTAGGAGAGGCTCACATCGAGCAAATAGGGCTTTGGGGTTGTCTGGCGAGTTATGGTGTTGCGCTCGCACGGTCGCACACGCGTTTACAGGCAGCGTTTCAACTCGAAAACTGACAGGGGGCTGTGATCGATCGGCTCATCAAACATCTTGCCATATTGTTGACTGAATCCGTTCCATGGGGGTGCGAACGTCAACCGGAGAGATCAAGAGAGCGAGAAAGAGAAAGAAGAGAGGCTCTATTTTTATTACGTGGTTTAACCTGACAGCGATTGCGCGAACCGGAGACTGATGACGTTTTTATACACGGCTGCAAGAAGATAAGGGAAACGGCGAAAAAATCATCTATCCGGAAATTAATATGAATCTTCTCCTCCAGCAGGATGGCCTTTTGTACGTCATGTGTGTCGTTGTTCGAGGCACGTGTTTCGTTTATGGAAAGAGAGAAAATTTGCCCGACATATCTTTATTGCTGTTAATTTCGAGGAGCACATGTGTGCAAATACGTTTATAAAGAGACATATATGGCTCCAAAGAACATATTCGAACTTGAAACGAAATTATCGGATAGAATTTTTCGGTAGACGTAATAGTTTTATTATAGGTATTATTTTATTAAGTAAAATGCGCCGACAGTACTTTTATGCATCGTATAAGAGTTATACAATTTTATACAACCTACAATTTCATAAAACTTATAAAGTGTATAAGATTTCGAACTATATACGTGTCGGGGTCACTATATCAAATATCAGTATATAATATCACTCAGACCTCACGACGTGTAAAGTTTACGATCCCAAAAAATAATTATAGTAAAGACGTTACGACGCCAATGCTCCATTTTCTTTAGCATGTGGTCATGCACACATACAGTATGTGTACACAATTGGCCATTCAAAAATTTCGACCTTAGATAAAATAAAATTGATAAGATGACAAATTACGTATTTTGTTAACGTGACAAATTAGGAACTCGAAACTCGACAACGTGAAAAATTATGAAATTGGAAATCTGATATCGTGTCGAATCGCGAAATTAGAAATTCGATAACGGGGAAAATTACGAAGGTAGAAATTCGATGAGATGATAAAGTACGGGATTAAAAATTTTATCGCATAGAGAATTGCGAAATTGGGAATACGATAACGGCGAAAATTGGTAACTCCGATATATGGAAATGCAAAAGTACATAATTAATAAATTCGAAAACTTAAAGGCTCGAAGCTTCGTAAATTAAATAAATTAAGAAATGTATAAACCTAATAATTAATCGACAGAAAAATATAAAAATTTATAACCTGCAATTTAAAAAAGTACGCACTAGTATCAACAATCCAATCGAGAAAAAAGTTCTACAACGAATTTCTGTTTTGTTTTCGAGTATGTTAACAAGTTTTACGACGTGCAACAAAAATTCCTTTCACCGGAACCACGTATTCGTTTAATTAATACAGATTGTGCAGAGGGAACACAAAATGTTGAGGGAAAATATCCCGTAAGTGTATAAAATCGTAGTACCGGGAGCTTTGAGCGGAATGAATTTCAGAATTGAATTTCTTTCCGACCAACAAAGCTATGGACATCGACATTTTTCGAACTTCGTTTATGTTAACAAGATATCCTGTGTCGGGAGTGCAGCGGCATAAATACAATTAAACGGTCCAATAAAAGGGTCGACGCTTCAATAAACTGGTTATTTTTGTTCTAATTGATTGAAATTGCTTATAGTTCTTTGATGACACTCTGATACAATTGACAATAAAATAGCTGATAAATCGTTCAATGTAACGAACAACTTCGTCCAAAAATTCGATCGAACATTAATTTTTTCTTCGCTATATTGACTTACACGAACTCACTTTTATGCGCTCGTGTAATTCGCTCTCTTTTTTTAATTTACAAAAATTCATACTTTCCTCGTTCATTTACAAAAATTCACACTTTCCTCGTTCATTTACAAAAATTCACACTCTCCTGATTAATTTACAAAAATTCACACTGTCCTGATTAATTTAAAGAAATTCACTGACTCCTAATTAATTTACAAGAGAATTTAAATAATAATATCGGTAAAGTAAATTAAATTACACGAGTCTGTAAGTTATCCAAAGATCGAAGGACGTGAATGGCTCGAATAAAATTGATACACGAAAGATTCCGCTGGTATCGCGAGAATCGATCGGCTCTTTATGAACTGTAAGCAATCAGAAAGAACGGGACGACGTGAAAAAGGAAGCGAACGTCGGATCCTTTGAGAGGAGCTTCCCCGTGCAGCTCGATTTCCGTTGAAAAGCTGCGGGGAGCAGCCGGGAACGTTAACGGGGTATCCCGAGGGCACGAGCCACCGGTGGAACGCGGTAAATGAAAGAAAAACAATACAAAAATTGACAATTCCAGAATCTGGTCGAATCTAGCCAGGAATATTGCCGCGAGGTTTATCCGACAAAGGGGATGGAGTGACGCGTTGCGACATAAGTATGCATGAAGTTAGCTCGGGGTCGTCTGAAATATTAAACAGCCAGACTCTTCGTCTACCGAGCACTGAAAACTGTTTACTCCGAAGAGTCGAGGCGCGGCAACTGCCGGTATATACCAGACACGGTTAAAATCCCGTACCGACTAGATGCTCCCGTTTGATAAATAATGCCGCTCGCATTTTGCGCGGGAAAAACTTTCGGATTGCAGCCGACAACGAAGACAACATACTCGGCAATTCAATTCGGACACCTCCACGCTGAATTTTCATCCGAAACTTCCTCGACACTTTTAATCAACAGAATGATATCGATAACGACCAACTGAACCCGTGATATTGCCATAATCCTCAACTCGTTCACCATATATTCACGGACGTTCAGTAACCATTTATACATTTAACGCTTTGAGTACCATGTCACCCACATACGGGTGACGTATGGATTCATACATAAATCTATCGCTAGTTTTGGTTGAAAAGTTTAACATAACAAAGTATAAAAGGTTTTGGCAAATATATTAAAGCTTATAGAATAAACCAGGGCAGAATATTTTATAGAATTGTCTATGAAATTTATCGAAAATAAAATTACTTTCTAAAAGAAATTGAAACTGTTTTAGGATGGTACCCAAGGTGTTAAATTGAATGTGAACTATAAAGACGAATAAATAATGAAACAGCTTATAATATGAGTCTTTGTCCCGAGAAAGCACATCTTGCATTTTCACAAAAGTTTCTTAATTTTTGTAATGTTAAGTAAGAAATCTAAGATCCGCCATTTTGACGGATTCTGTGAATCTAATATTACACACTCTCTTAAGCGAATGTCTAATAAGCACTCTCGTAAGTACATCATCATCGTAAGTACATATCATTTTCGTACAGTATTTCGTTTGCAATTTTCTACTAATTTTTGTTATCGAATCCGTAATCGGTTTTTAATAGAGAATAGTGGTAACCTCGGAACTCGCGATAATAATTTTAGTCTGATTTAATCCTTTGCACTCGAGAGGCTACTCGCTAGCTCACTATTCGACCTAATGCAACAATTTTAAATTAATGAAACAGACAATATTGACGATCAATAATAGGAAAATAATAATTTCAAAGAAATTTAGTGATGATTAAAGTTGTCGATGATTTTAGTGGAAAATATTTATTAATGCACTATACAATATTTGGACAAAAAATTTTTGTTGAAAGCTTCGTGCTAAATATACATTGACAAGGTTCCTGAAAAGTTTTCACAAAATCGCATTTTTGTGCGAAAGTTTTTATATCGAAATTCCTAAATAACTATCCAGGGAACGTGGAAAATATTAATTGAAATAATTCCTGAAAAATTGTTTTCGAAAATATTCGTTGTAAATGTTCGTGGATAATTTTCGTGGAAAATTATAATCCATATTATGTTTCATCGAAGATAACACATGGAATATTTTCATTGGAACAAGTTAGCATTGAATTTCGAGGTATTATTTTCATGGATATACATGTTAGGAAACTTTCGCCGAACATTTTCGTAGAAAAACTTTGTGAACAATTTTCTAAAAAATTTCTAAAAAATTATTTTCATTGAAAAAACTTGAACACAAATTTCTGTCAACTTACTTTAATTACCAAATTTTCCGAGAAGTTCCCTTCGAAAATTTTCATTAAATATAATCAGTGAAAATTGTCATTAAATATTTTCATCGAACATTTTCGTCGAATAACGTTATAAATAGTTTCCATGAAATCACTTCGATCGAAATACTTCGTCAATTATTTTCATTGAAAGACTTCGTCAATAATTTCCATAGAATCATTTTTATTCGACGTGCGAGCAGCATAACATTTTCTCATTAGACGTAGGAAATTTGTAGAAGGGTCTATTTGACCCCTTTGATAGTTTTAGCGTCGAAAAAAGCCACGTTATTATTTAGCCAAGCAGCAATTGGCCGGGGATAGAAGGCGATACTGCTTTCCCGGTCGTTGACGAGCCACGATTCGGCGTTTCGAGGATAGAACGACGAAGAATGGCGGCCGAGGATACGGGAGAGCCGTTGAAAGGACGAAATGCTCTTTTGTGGCTGCCCTCCGCACCGAGAACTTTATTAATTGCGTGTTTTGTCATGCAAATTTCTGCGGAGCTTCGTGCCACCCTTCCTACCACTTTTCTTCTGTCTTCGACAGCCTACCGGCTCGAGTTTCGCAGCCGTGACTCGCGTGTCCAGAACCTTTAAACGATTCCAACGGGTTCCTATCCCGAATCCGTCGACTTCGATCCGAGCCACGACGAAACTTCCCGCCGCCATTTACGACCCCCGAAAGAAAACTTACCCCCCGCCTCGTCTGAACGTTCTCTCTGGACGACGGCTGCCCCTTTCAGTCCACAGAAATTGATATTTTCGCTCGGGAAACGAAAATTGCCTCCGCTCGAACAACTTGACGGCAACTTTGGCAGAATTCGATCCATTTTTCGTTCATAAAAATCGTGTCGATTTTATATTTCGCGTCGATATTTATGTTCGATCTTGTTCTAAGAGTGAAACTATCAAAGCGGTGAAATGACCGATTTACAAATTTCCGATATCAAGTTACAAAATTTTTTAGCATGGTCTGTGTTGGATCAAGATAAAGAGTGTGGGTATCAATGCATGTTTAATCGGTTGTTCATTTATTGTGCCACTTAATTTTTAATTTCAAAGTAATCGTGTATTATATGTCGATCGTTTTAGTGTCGATAGTTTTTGTGAAATCTGCGCTGGTTCTCGTCAAGATAAAGAATTAGCATGCATGTTTAATAGGTTTATTTATTTTGCCACTTTATTTTTAATTTCAAAGTAGCCTTGTATTATATGTCGATCATTTTAGTGTAAAAGTCTATTTATTTTGCATTTTTATGACAACGTTGGGTAATAACTCTCAGAATATATTGTGTAAAACCGATGAAACAGTATTGTCGAAATTATGTGGATTAATTTCGTTTTTTATAACAGATTGATTATGATTGTCGATACTTTCATTGTGTATTTTGAATAATGATCCTGTTTTTAATAATGACAATGCAATTTTTATCTTTTCAATTGACAGATTGCAAGGTAAATTTTGTTACTAACGAGGTTTGAAAATAAATCTGGATCGCACGTGGTATAACTGATGCACGTGAAAGAAATTATAGGAGGTACACGCGTGTATAATGATAGAAAAATTAATATGAGTGCTATCTGCACGGCCATCGTTCGTATTTTGCGATACTCGTTCAACTCGATATAACGAAATCGGAATGAAAACATTTTATTTGATACCCTATTTTGCATCGAACAGCTCTTAACAATCAAGTTGTTAACCTTCCCAGTTTTTGCGAGGATATAATCTCTCGTGAAAATCACGAACAAATATGATGTCGAAATAAAATATACCAGTTAACGGGAAAAATCTTTACACGTAAAAAATATTGAATTGATAATACTATCGATGTACTATCGATATACTATCGATGTATAATGCACAATTACTTTGATGTTAAAAATGAAGTTGAAAAATAAACGAATAAACGATGATACGTGAACTAATAGATATATTAAGATGAGAATGAGATTTCAATAAAACCATCTGAACAAATTTTGTAATTTACAGTAGGAAATTTATAAAGCCATCATTTGACAGCTGTGGTAGTTTTAATGTCAAATGCAAAAGAATCTTTAAATATTTGTAATGTAAGCACATTTTCAACGCAAAATGAATGAAGGCACATTGCACACGTACTTCTAAATCAAAGATAATACAGGAAAATAGATAAATAAATAAAAATGAATTCTGTATCGCGATAAAAATCAACGCAGGGTTCAAGAAAATCATTTCAATATACATACTTACATGTATTTTGTGATTGCCAAAAGCTTGTGAATGGGTGCTAAATACTAGGAATAGAATGTATCTTTGAATATTACAAGTACAATATTCTTAAATATCACAAGTACGAATATTTTCGAATTCGAACACAAGTATAAATAGCTTATAAATATCAGAATATCATACAAATATAAATATAAAGGAATAGAAGTATCTTTGAAGATCACGAGTACAAATATCTCTGAATTCGAACACAAATATAAATATGTTATAAATGTCAGACTATCATGCAAATATAAGTAAATATAAAGCGCTTGTATAAATACAGATATCATCGAACACGAAGACAAGTATTTTCCAGCGGCGTGAATACAAGTGTTTAGCTGTACAAGACAGCTTGATATAAGAAGAGAAGGATCTCTGGCGTCTTTGAACGCATTTTCACGATGAAACCATGAGTATCCGAATCTCGACGGTGATTCAAAGCGTCGTACATTACGTGAGCGTCGCGTTTAAGAAGCAGAAACAGCGAGAAAA
The DNA here is from genome assembly GCA_947623535.1 of Coelioxys conoideus. Classification (NCBI taxonomy): domain Eukaryota; kingdom Metazoa; phylum Arthropoda; class Insecta; order Hymenoptera; family Megachilidae; genus Coelioxys; species Coelioxys conoideus. The sequence goes on from OX392450.1 coordinate 6,706,258, forward strand.
GAAATGCAGCTTTTGTCAAGAAACTTTTCTCCCGGGAATTCCTTAGTCGGCTCCGTCTAACACCTGGCCGCTTTTAATTTCGAGCTGCAAAAAAAAAAATAGGAAAAAGCGAAAGAGGGATAGATGCACGGGGTCTCTCGACGTTTATTCATGGAAATTGAACATCGCTCTTACGGAAACGAGACGTTCAGCTGGCTTGAAGGTTAATCGATGAGCCAGAACGGGCGAAAAATTGCTGAAAATCTTCGCCAACGTTTATTTATTTATTTTGTCTTATAACACGGATGCGTATACCTTTGATACGCATAACAAAATTATTTTTATTCGTCAAAAAACGCGTGCGACGGATCTGTTTACAGATAAACAAACTATGTAAGTTCGAACGATGGACGATGCTGACGTACATAACCGGTTTGTGAGACCATAACAGCCATATAAAAACGTATGATTTCTGAGGATTCTGGCTGAAATAAAAATAGAAGCCGTAACTAACTGGTTACATCCAAAAGAAATATCTTTGAAGAATTAATATCATTTATGATTTTGAAAATGTGAGACAAAATTATTCTATTCTCAGTGGTGATTAAAAATTCCGATATAATCCTAACCTAACCTAGCACACTAAAATTATATCGATTTCATAAAAAATCACGTTCTAAATGTTCAATTCTGTCCGTGAGCACCGAAGTTTCTACACACTGAAACTTCAATGAAGTTTCGTGAAAATGTTGCTAATTAAATTAAATTTAAAGCACGAAACAATTTCATTCATCGTTCTGCGACATGATTTCGTCCACAATTTCTGTTCCCGATACAGAATTTCGCGTAAATGTTTATCAGACACGATTGCACCGTTCAATTGACAGGAGAGTGTGTGCATAAGTACTTTATGCTTAAAGGGTGTAACTACTCTTTCGAAGAGAAAACGAAAACTAAACGAAACGAGACGGAAAATGGACGCAGATTGAAGCGAAATAACAAGGCGGGATGAACGTATAAAAAAAAGAAGGAGAAAAAAGAAGAGTGACGCTCTTAAGTTGTTATTAGGGTGTATTTCCCGGAGGGATTTTTCGTTTTAGCTCGACCAACTAATGACTGCATCAGGCTGGGAAACAAATTTCTGCGAAAACGAAGACGTACCGATGGTTGTGTCTGTTTTTCCTTCTTCCCTGATTTTTCGCTGCTCATTAATCACCATTGGTCGATGAAAACAACGAATTATCATTGCACAGTTAAATATTGTAGCACCGCGATTATTCGGTTAAACATTACATCGTAATTATTCAGTTAATCATTGTAAATCATAATCATTGTTCGGTTAAGCGTTATTAACTGTAATGATTATTCTGCTGTACATTTGTACTCGAAGGTGCTGTAATTCTAAAATTTTCTAGTTGGAAAGTTTAGTGAACACTCTTCGAGGTTTTTATTTTTCTATCATTGTCACTGCTATTCTTCCGCGTGTTTGCATTACGCAGAGATTTCATTGAGAGATACTTATTTCAACTTTATGCATTAAACAAAATCTTTAAAAAGTCTTTCGATGGTTAACATTGGATTTAGTGACGTGTAATGACCAGTTTTACATTAAAACTAAAATAGAAAAGAACATAAAGTATGATACGTTAACAGGCTTATGCAATGAACCTTTATCTTGACAAAAGTTTATCTTGACAAAAGACATTTTGATAAAAGCTTCTAGATAAATTTTATAATTTAACAGGAATGTATCATGAGTCATTTTGGCTCGTTCCATAAATCATAATCAACCGTTACGATTGATAAATAAAAAATTCGTAAACTAAAATTCCAGCAAGGGTGTAGCAATCGTAATAGATCTTCGCGAGATGGTAAAAATAAATTGGTTAATTTTTCAGCGAGGTGTATAAATTGTGCGAAATTCAACGGAATATACAATAAACGTTATTGAATATTAATAACCGATATATTTTGCAAGCGTTACACTGTGTTTCGTCGATAATGGGTATAGCTTATTTCTTTGCCATTTGGGAGGCACCGAATAGAATAAATTGCAAACGTTCGGCATTCGTTACTTCTCGATACAATGCACGGGCACGTAGAAATTATTCAATACCAGATATTCCTTTTCCATGCTGTATCTCGAACTACGTGACGCTTAATTTCTTATGCTTAAAGAGTTCTCTCTGTCGAGGGAGAAGAAAGTATTTCACTCGAACATTTCTTTCTTAACAGCCGCTTAATCTGAGACGCAAAATACTGAGACTTTTTTTATACAAAATATGTAAAATAAGTACATGAATATATTCACATTTTTCGTATCATAGTCCAATATTTTATATGACGTGATCTATAGTGATATTAAAATGAACATCAGCTAAATATTTTCTAAACAGTCTTCAATAAACGAAGATTTATAAAAATGTTATTTTTCGGATCTTAATTTATTATTTTACAGACCAATTTTTTATACCTGTACGCAGTTTAATTTCAAATTTATTGAATTTCATTTAAGGAATTCAAATCGTATACAAATTCATTAGATTTATTCGAATATATTCTATAACAATACAGATTATTATAATAGATTAATTTATATAATAGAATAATAGAATACAAGTATTATAATCCTGTTATAAAACTAACATTTTGTTCTTTTACGAAAATGTTCCTAAATCGTTAAAAAAGAATGTTTTATAACGCGATTCGATAAACGGCAATGACAAACAATTAATCGAAACGACAAACAAAGAGAAAACACTAGAATTATACGGGAAAGAAATGAAACGATAGAGCAATCAATAGTCGACTAATATTTTCAGAAAGTATTATACTTTACGGTGTTAATGTTTCGACCCCGTCCCCTCTTCAGCTTCGTTGTATATTAAATGGCGTTCATGGTTCGCCAGTCAAATTGAATTCCAAGGCTATTGACAGATTCTCAATAAGTTTTAACAATGGAGTCTGTTACACGAGCTCTCTTACTTTGTTTGGCACCCTTCGTCCCTGTTTATGGTCGCGAAACCATCGTACCTCCGCTACTTTCGACACTTTCTTTCGATTTTTGTGACAGAAAAGCAATTGTTGCTGTGATTTTGCGCCGCGACATTTTGAAATTCGAGATAAATCGCCACGATATCGATATCGAACATTAACAAGATTCAAAACCTCGGAATTTGGTGAAGATGGATGAGGAGAAGGTGCAATTCGTGGATCGCAATTTCGGGATCTTGGAATGTAGAAATGTGAAGTTTTGGGATTGTCGGAATTTGAATATCTGAATTATCGAGGAATTGAGAATTTGACAATTTAAAAATTTAGAAATTTGGGAACACGTGAATTTGGTCATTCGTAAAGTTTGAAATATTAGAATTTGAGTAGTTGATAATTCAGGAACTTAAGAATTTTGTGGCGCGAGAATTTAGGGATTTGGTAATTCGGGAACTTGGGAATCTGGGATTTGAGAATTTGAAAACCCAAGAATTCGGGGACGAGAGAATTCGGAAACCCGACAATCTGGGAATCTGAGAATCGGGGGCTGAAGAATTCGGAAATGTGTTACTGAAAAATCTGACAATTTAGGAATCTAACAATCCAAAAATTAAAAAATCGAGGACTCAAAAACTTCAGAACTCCTGTATCCGAAAATTCTAAATTTGACTAATTTTTATGAAAACTGTAAAATACGAAAACCTGTCGCTCGCAAATAAAATATCGATAAAACCCGTACATTAACCAATGTTCTCCCCAAAGAAAACCGTTCATCTCTAACAACTGAACCAGTCGCACCAAAAACTGACCATAATCGATTCTACACAAACACCTACAGACCTACAGTCCTATAGTCCCCCCTTCGAGCAAAGCACGAAACATATGAGTCCCCCGAACAAACCCCGGGAACAAACGAATCGAACGTATGGTTAAAAGTACGCGAACAAACTAATGACATAATTACCTACAGATCGAAGTGTAGATTTTAGGTGGATATCGAATTCGTTCGGACATACATAGGAAGGAAGACACGCGGTATTCATTGTGTGCAGGATGTTAAGAGGGTTAACTGGATGTAGGGGATATACGGTTAGGTCGATGGGTGGTCGGTTTGGTGCGCAAGGGTGTCGGTGTAATGAAGAGCGACAGTGGCGCCCCAAGCCATCGCTAATTTGCCGCTAAGTGCCCGGCTTTGTTTCCGTGCGTTGATTCCATCGTTCGCAATATCCTGGATCCGAGCCGACGTTTCTGCACCGCTTAAGAGAGACATCCAAATAACCCGCGGAACTATGGCTGCAATCGACTCCCAACTAATTTCGGCGAGCGGCCAAGGAAAAGGAGGGGAAAAAAAGAAACGGAAAATTGGTCGAGGGTCCAAAATGGCCGAATACGTACAACATGATTTTTAATGACTCTGGCGAAAGATCGATAATCTTTGTTCATGTTGCGCTGCTTTGGTCATGAGGATATTTGATTGCAAAGAATATGCAACAATTTTCAGGTGATATCGTGAAAAGAATTAATTTGCCAGTCCGCGTGATAGGGATGGGGAGCGAAAATAAAGCAGAAAATTATTATTTATTTGTATATTATGAAAGAATTAATCTATTTATAATTACACAATTTATTTAGCGTAGAAAATTGTCACCGGTTTAACTCCGTTTCATTCAATTTGGTATTGAATTTTGGTTGAATATTTGCAATGTCTTCGATAAAAAAATTCGACAGTGATCACTTAAAAAAAATGATTTTATAGAAATCAGGCACTGAAAAATATGCTGGTGAAACTACTTGTCAGTAACGAGGATTAATATTTCAAGAATAAAAATTTTTGAGAAAATAGTATTATTAATTTAATTTTGCTTCTCATCTAAACGCCAATATTAATATAAATTTTATTTCATAGTTTTCGTAACTTCCGTAGCTTAACTATGTTAATATTCCGCTGAAAATTGCATTGACTGAAAATAAATTCGTGGTAAACGTGAATTAAGTTCCAAATTAAAAAAAAATGATATAATAAGTTTCTCAACGAAATTTTAATACTTGTTTATCAAATGCGCGTATCAAATAAAATATCTGAATTTATTGGAGGTATATTTTCAAAAAAGTATTGCAATTGAAGTTACCAGTGAAATTGACGAGCATAACTGTAGCATAGTCCATCTTTACTCCATGCAATGTCAACTGTATATTTAATTCTCAAAGATTCATATTCACCGTGTCTTTCATTCATATCAATATTATTCATACGCCCAGTCAACATTGTAATGCGGGTCTTAGAATCGTATAAGTGGCATTAGTAAAAAATTGGAAATATTGTCCAATGTAAACATACTTTACACTAAGGTCAAAAGGGTATTAATAGCATGAATCTTTCCTGTGTTGATTTATGTTAATTTCAATGACACCGCTGGCATTAATTGCACGTGTAAGCAGTCACAGTTTCCTTGGTCTTTATGCAAACTGTTTGCGTGCAACATGTTAACTATACTGAGTTCATTGTTTTTTCCTAACACGTTTTCAAATTACATTTTTTCCCTGTACACACTTTGAGATCTGCATCCTATATAAATTGTAGTATTATTCTGCACAATGTAAGTCTGAATTGAAATAAGTACGTATTTTATTTATTGCCAATCGAGTGTATATTTCTTATACGCACATTCTCGCCAACTTTTATTATATGATATATGAATTTCTATATAAAGTGTTATTCTGAAGGTAGAGCTGAATTTAGTTGTTTATTATACCCTTATTCCTTTTTTACGATTACATTTTAAGATACGCCGATTATTCGCTAAATTATTCGAGAAATATACTTAATATTTAATATATTTGATATATTTTTCAAAATATTCTATCCTGCCTAAATTGCATGAGTTATACTTTTAAGTTGCGTGCAGATGAAGAGCAAAGGCAAATTGCAAATGTTGATATGTTACGAATGCGTATATTATGTGTGTGTTGATATATTACGCACGTAAAATAAAAGATGATACTTGATCGATGAAATCTAATTACCTTAAATAGCTATTAGACACCATGGACTAATTACGATGTTTCTAAGCACATTTAGTTGTATTTCGAATTTATAACATTAGTTCGAATGAATTTTCGCCTTACGGAACTTAGGATAAATTTTATGGATAACTCGCTACTTACTTCATTTTATGAATAACTTATTATTTACTTAGTTATTTTATGAATAACTTGCTTTTTACTTAGTTACGTTTTGAATAACTTTCTATTTACTTATTTTCATTTTGAATGACTTGCTATTTAGTTAGTTACGTTTCGAATTACTTACTATTTATGTAATTACTTTATCAGAAATTCTCTATTTGCTTAGTCACTTATCATTTACCGTACTTTCGAAACGATAATTTTGCCACAACATTCATAGATAAGAGTTGAGTGTACGTTAATTCTTTCTAAAGAATTGTTCCTTCTTTAATCAGGAACTCGTGATAAGTAACCGTCGTATAATGATCATCATAAATTCTAGCCGATCAACGAAACTTGTATACAAACATTGAACAAGAAAAACTTCGCGTTTAAGTGATATTAAGCAATATTCGCATTTCGCATAATAATTTTCCCTCTTCAAATTCGATTACGCGAACGATGCAAATCGAAAAAAATCAAAACGAAAATTTTCTATTTAATTATACAATAATCCTGAAACAAAATTGTCACAATTATATCCAATACTTTCTTACAACTATATCCAACTTCGTCAGAAATTTTAATTCGCGTATTCTATCAAGAAATTATATTTTTTAGTTATTCGATCGATTGAATTACAACTTGCTCGTACGAAAAATGTATACTTTCGTTTTTCTCTGAGTCCCTGAAGGCGTTACAGAAGCTTCTCTTTCCGACCCAGCAACTCTTGGATACCCAAGGAAATATCTGGTGGGTTGACTCGATGAAACTACCCCTTTTAATGTAATTCACTGGGAAATGGTGGGGCGCAGCCGAGAATGGTCGAACCGGAGGTTAGCGATCGAAGGAACTGCATCGAGGAGCGGGTTTTGGTCAGAATTAATGAAGCAAAGATCGTAAGGGTGGATCTGAACAGTGTATTGTCTAGTCGTGTTAATGGAAAAACACCCGAAGAGAGGGTTAAAAGTAACGACGTGTTTTATTCTTCCTTTCTTCCATCAATTTTCCTTCGTCTTTTTGAAAAATTACCTTCTGCGAATTTAACTTCCATTCGCGACCCCTCCATCGATTCATTTGTTGTCACACTTCGAGCTTTTCACTCGATAATCTTGGTACACTTTTAATGAAAACAGGTTCTCGTAAAAAGATACGTTTTATATTTTAACCCGTGCGCGACCCACATTCGCCAGTTGATCTATCAATTTCAATAAATATTGTTTAGATAATGTGTGATGTTTAAACACAGCGAAAGTGGCAATTAATAATAGAAAATAATTTACAAAAAATCGTATAAACCTTTCAGTTACAGTTTTCGAACAACCACGTGCCAATAATACAAATGCTTTCGAGTGCAAAGGGTTAAAGTCACTGATACGTGTTCGCGTGATGCAAAAGTTCCTACACGTTGTGATTTTTTTAGTTCAAACTTATATTCTTATTCTTAACTTATCGTACAGATGCATTAATAAATACCAACTTTAGTCTACCAACAAATATCGATAAAGATCGACCTTGGTTTACCTACATCCAGAAATATCAACATTTTAATAATTGTCCATCAAAATAATTATCTAACCCGAGCAAGACCTTTCAAATATCGAACGGGCTTTACCAAATTTAATCATGTACTCGAAAATAATCGCTGAACGAAAGAAACAAAGCAAACCCGTGCGAGCAGACATCTGATTAGATCGATGTGTTAGCGATAAGATACCGTTAACATAAACAACGCAAATAGTATCTTAGAAGATTATGTTGGATTCACACTTATCACCGTGTCGCCAAGTCGACTTTACAACCATTATTAAATAACACCAAAGGAGTCTACGATTAAAAACACGGAGTCTATGGGGTTTCTCAGATCGCCTTGAACCGTGTTCCGAAGAAGGCAAGGTTTAATGAACCGGGCGATAGTTGACTAACGTCGTGACTTTGCGTTCAACCGAAAGCAACTGCAAACAAAACGTTGGTTTCGCGGAGATTCCGAATTGGTGGAAGTCCCTCATTAAAGCAATATTCAGAGGGTCGTATCTCATCGTTGCAAGTGGACGATCACGTAGTGGAATATATTATACGGCCGTTGTACATATCACGAGCCAACGTTACGTGCTGGTCATGCAGAGAAGGATGACGCCATTCACCGGATGATAATTGGGACGGACATATAACAGGTGCCTAAAACTCCGCACGAACTATTTTTTATCTCGCTCGCTTCTCCCGATAGCGAAACACAGAAATTATCGATACCAGAGGCTAACTGTCTTTTTTTGTTGATACAAACATTTCTCTTTCGTCGTTGACCAACGAGATGTTGCATTCGTACTCTCCGACTCTTGCACGAACCGCGAATTGTTCCATTTTCTTTAACCCCTTCAGTCTCAAATTTTTTTTCGCTTGAAGAAAAATTATTTCATACTAAAATTAACTTCATTTATGTAAAAAAAAACATAGAAAAAACATATGGCGTTGCAGACATTATTTTTTCATATTAGATGATCACTGGTAGGCACATTAGGTATTGAAACTAAGTTTAAACCTATATGTAGTAAAATACAGCATGAAAAGTATTATGTACATTACATCGTGCATAGGGTTCGAAGGGGTTATCACTAAAACGAGGTCAAATGACCCATCTACAAATTTCCTACTTCTAATGACAAAATTTATTAAGCTGGTTTTTCGTTACATTTATGCGATTATCAATAAGATACGCTATACATGTATTTATTTATGTTTTATCGTTTGTTCATTTATTATTCAACTTCATTTTTAACGTCAAAATAATTGTGTATTATACGCCGGTAGTTTTAGTGTTAATACTAGACACACGGGCATTAAATGCATACTTATGGTAAAATTGGAAAAAGTGGAAAGATAAATAAATAAGTACCATGTGGTGATGCTGTGCAGCATCGCCTAACATATAGAACGATTCATTGGCTCGATAAAATATAACAGACATTTTAACAAAAGGCAACAACATTTTTTTATATCAATTATTAACACCAGAAGTACCGGCGTTAAATACACACTTTCCATACAATTAGAAATAAAGTAGAAAAATAAATAAATACCTCAGCATCACCTAATACGTTCACCACATGATGATCACCGTGACTGAATACGTTTGTACGTTTTCCTCTCATCAACAATTACAATGACAATAACAATAACGTTATCCTAACAATAACACTAACAGTTTTCCTATAAATAACAACCGTGTTGAATAAATCAATCGTTGCTTCAATATGACAAGTATAATATACGTCTTTAATATGAAAAGATTCACAAAGTGATAGGCATTTATATATTTTCAAAACATTACAGGAAAATGTTTAATGTAATAAAAACATTAATAATGCCGTCTGCGGGCGGCGTTCGAAACGAGAGGGTTAAATAAAATGAAACAACGACAATATCGAGTGTTTATGATTCCACATGCAATTGCCCCACGATTTTGCAATTGTCCTTAATACACCATGAACAAACGTCAGCTACAAAATCAGTTAGGGAAGTTGCATTCGAGACCAGCACTGGTTCTGGATCGAATTTCGAACTAGCATCCTACAGGGTCCATGACGAAGCCCTGTTTGGCCAGTTTCATCGGCGATCCTCGAACGGGGTTTCGAATTGCAGTTGGCAAATACGTGAAACAGTAGAATCTTGGCCTCTAGAATGGCGAATGTTACCGATACACATACTGGGACCTAATTCCTCTAGAATGTCGAACGTGTTACCGATACACATCCTACAACTTGGATCAAAGGTTAGAAACATGTTGGAGTTCAAAATGTGTTTCGGATCATCGTAGAACCCGTCTACCTTGAACTTATCCGATTCTGAATGAAGATCATCATCCCGTAGATCGGTAGTGAAATGAATTCGTTTTTCACTCGGTGTTTCGTCACGATGCTAATATAAATAACGGTAGATTTAACTGATCATTCAATGTAGTCTAAAAATGTTGCATTCGTACATAATGCGACAGCATATTCGCGCAAACTTGATGACATAATGACCTGATTACAAGAGTTCTTGTTTCGTTTCAATGAACGACGAGAGATAGAATGTTTATTTTCGTATTAAAACCACGAAGGAATTAATTAACCTTTTGCCTACGAGACAAGTAGTTTTCGGAGATAAAAAATTAGTATCCGAGTGTACAACCGAGAGAGTTTATTATCGCGAATACGAGTGCGAACGATGTAAAACGATAAGATGATACGTAAGATATTATTTTTGTATTACGCTGATATTTTGCATCTCGGTTATACACTGGAGTACAGATAACGTAATTGATACTCCGCGCGACTACTCTGTAACGAGTTATTGAATCGTGGCATTGTCGTAACTGCGTAAACACGCTGCAGGATGAAGTCAGAAATGAGTCACCTTGTTTTGTTCCATAAATTATTGTGTATCGGACACTAACAACATTATCTTTGTGTACATTTATTTTATGTTATATAGTTTTGATCAAACAGATTAAAACAGATAACGAATTTAATTTATATTGAATTAAAGACTTAACTTATGTTAAATCTGTAATGTCTTTATGTCTACAAAAACAGATTTACAGTCATATAGAACAGACTAATGAAGAAAATGAAATTGACAACAATTTTCGATCAATCTAAGATTACTTTTGGATAATACTGAAATTGTTCGTTGCTCAGAAAAGGGTTAAATTTGACAAAATTCCAGAACTATTAAAATGCTAGTGTCGATTTTCTAAAGGACAAAATGAAATGTCCGAGGAGAAAAAATCGGTGGAAATATTTTTATTCGATGCTGAATACATGTTAAACAAATACATAGCACAATATCGAATATCGCAAAAGATAACTTTAACTGAACACGAAAGCGAACACAACAAACATAACAAAATTATAAAATTGCCCTATAATTAATCCTTTTCCAATTTGTACCTGTGCTCTGCAAAGGGATAATTTATTCATTCTACAACGTTCACTAAACCGTTTGCATTTTCGTGAATTACAATTACCAGCTATCGTCAAGATACCTTGCTAAACGGAGAAGAATTTCGCGCTGACATTGGTCTAATTTCATCGATCAACGAAGAACTATTTCAACCTTGGTCCCCAATAGAACAAATTGCCTGTCGCAATGAATAAAATCGCTCGACTCGTAACGCACTGTTTGTTTCCGTTTAAGGTAACTCCTCGTCATTAAATGCAATTTCCGTGCACTTTATAAAAATGAAATGCATATTCTTTGACACAGGTAACGCTTTAATAGTTATTCTTCGCTTTTTATTCCACTGAGATCCGACAGTAATTATCTGCATTTCAAATATAATTCTACTGAATTTAATTTCGAATATAATAGTTATACAGAATTTTGACTCAAATATAATTATACAGAATTCAGTTCTAATATAATTATACAGAATCTTATTTCAAAAATAACGATACAGGATTTAATTTCGAATATAATTATACAAAATTCTATTTCGAATACAATTACACAGAATTTCAACTCAAATATAATTATACAGAATTATTTCCCGAATACAATTATGCAAAATCTTCTACTATAATATACAAAAATTCTACTATTTATGTTATACAATCATAAAAGACCTTCGATTAGATACAAAAAAGAAAGTGAAAGTTAACGTGAAGTAGGAAAAGCGAGGAAGACACATACAAATGATATTACGAAAATAGCACGTTTCCGTAATCCGTGGCAGACGTCATTTAACTGCCTATTACCACGTGCCACGGAATCGCCGCAGATAGATTCTATTTATAATCGAGCTAATTTCAGAGAGATAACTTCAGTTTCGACTACAAGATATTAATCGTACACGCGCGTCTTGAGAAGGAAAAATCGAAGGAAAATAATCTTTTCAGTGAGCCACACCGTTGCTGCTCACGGAGTTGACGAGCACATGTTGCGGGCGCTTCCGTTGCTCGATCTCGAACCAGAATCCACCCTCGGCCGTCATGGAGAATCCTTTTTTGCTCAGTACCATGGGGAAGACCGTCTTCGGGCAACGTTTCAGCGTGCAGTTAGCGAAAACGTAGAACAGCAACGTCTTAGCCTCCAACAAAGCGAATCTGTTGCCGATGCACATCCTCGGGCCAAGTCCGAAGCTCAAAAACGATCCCGAGTTCAGGATCTGTTTCGGATCGTTGTAGAATCGATCGGGATCGAACTTCTCCGGTTCGGGGAAGTGTTCGGCGTCGTGTTGCACCCCGTATATCGGTATCCAAATATTGTGGCCCTCTTCCACCACGTATGGTTTTCCGGAAGGCTCCGCGGGCGGCAGCTCAAAGTTCTTCATGCAAACGCGATCGGTGGCAACTATGATCGGGTACATCCTCAGAGCCTCGTTGATGATCGCGTCCAGGTACTTCATACCGTTTATGGCCTCATAGGTCACGTCACCGTCACAATTGTCCAGAACCTCGTCGATCTCCTCCTGCAACCTCTTCTGGACGTCCGGGTTGACGCCCACCTCGTAAGCCGCGAAACACATCAAGGTCGAGGTGCTCTCGAAGCCACCGAAAAAGAAAATGAACGCCTGGGCGGTCATGTCATCGATGGTCAGCTCCTTGCCGGGACCCATTTTTCCTCTGGTCTCCATCATCAACTGAATCATGTCGGGTCGTACGATACCTTTCTCGTCCCTGGTCCTTATGGTCGTGGCCACCAGGTCCTTGAAGAAGTCCGCGATCTCGCTCCGAACTATTTTCATGTTCAGTATGCCGCATAGCATGGGGAAACTACGGATCATGAAAAACTTGAGGGACTGTAGCCTCCCGAACGAGGTGCTCTCGCGACCGTACACGTAGAACTTGTTCTGACGATCCTTCATGGAGTCCACATTCACGCCGAACGCGCAGGTTGCTATCACGTCGTTGGTGTACCTGGTGAACGCGTCCTTCAGCTCCACGGTTCTCTCATCGGCCGGCAACGTGGCCAGTTGTTGGCCGTAACTTTTCGCGCAGTCTCTCATCAGCACGTACATGGCCTTCATCTTGCTGGAGGTGAACGCCGGGCTCAAGGTCGTACGAACCTCCTTCCATCGGTCACCACGGAGGTTGAACAGGTTCTTGCTGAACAGCGGATCGGTTATCTCGCTCTGGAAGGTTCTGTGGTCGGGGAACGACTCGAAGTTCTTCATGGTTATGGATCTGATCAGATCCAGGTCGCGTATCATCAGCACGGGTGTCGCGAAGTCGAAGAAACCGTAGTACTTGGTGTCACGGCGTTCGCTGTACAGTTTGTTCACGGTTTCCGCGAACGTTGTACGCATCAGCACCGCACTCCACATGCTACCCAGAAACGGGACGGGTTTCGAGTACGGGATTCCCCGTTTCTCGAAGAAGTCGTAATCCTTCAGGTAGTAGTAGCATGTTAGCAACACGGCTACCACCGCCGCGATTATGGTCCACATGTCGATCGTTTCGATGCAGATTACTTTTTGCACATAGCCGCCGTTTATCTAGTTTCGATCGCAACTTCTCCCGCGATTCTGTTGATTCGTTTCTCGAACGGTTTATGGTCGCGGTGCAGTTTTGTTGTGATTCGTGTTCGTGCAAACGCGGACTATGTTTTGCGCACGCTCTCCAGGCAACAACTGGTTCTCTCGCACTACTCCGTGGGACTTTTCAACACAACGTCGGAGTAGCTAGCGCCATACGGAGAGTACTGCGCGCTTTATTTATGACACGATGACGTTCTCTCGATAATCTAATCAAATTCGCGATACCCTCTTTTCCTTACGTTTTGATAACCGGGTATTAAAATGTCTGTTTGTAGAGGTTAATTTGTCTCGATATACAATACAGCGTGTGCCGTTATTTTTGTATCGACGTGTACTGCGCAGTTTGTATTTATCAGGTTGAAAATCACAGATCTTGCCTGATTAATCGACTTCGTCGGTTCAATTTGATGCGTCGACGGTCAAACGGTTCACACGTCGACGGATATTCGATCCATTCATTCTGATAATCTTTCGATTAATGTTTCGATAATTCGTCCAATTAATATCCTAATGAGCGAGGTTCTACTTGAATCAATGCATGTGCGAAGTGAAACGCGCGTGGCGATGAAATTCAAACAATCTGATATTTTCATATTTCCGATAACTTATCTTTGTGTTATCACTTTTCGAGTGTTCATTTCGGGCGTAAATAAAGAAGCTTTGGAAACGTGTTTCTTCTTATACGTTTCTTTAAAAAAAAAAACGCTAATCGGTGAAGTAATTTTTAACACTTAAAAAAGTAGAATATAAAGATATCGAGGATATATAAATCTATAACTAACTTAAAATCTTAACTCTGTACGATTGTAGAAAGAGATAACGCTAGGCCTATAGCCGTATAGTTAGATCGATCTGATATAATGTATCGAACGTATAATAAAATAATGCGATTATTCAATCGATGATAAGAGGAAAGCGTGTGTAAAATCGTATAAACTCGTCATGTCGAATAGCGAAGTACGATTTAAAGTCCGTTCATTGCGCACAGTTTTTCTTTCTTTCGTCAGTACTTTAATGGACCTCGTTAGGACTACGTACCTAACGATTACCATAACTTAGTCGTTTAGATCGATTCGAGGAACACGATCAACTCACGATGTAGATTGTAATTAGTCGTACGTTCAGCAGTCTGCTATTACCATAGAAAGTACTCTTACTTAGTTAGGTTATTCCAAAAGTGTCTTCCGCTATCTGGTCACAGCTGCTTTTTCTATCGACGTTTATACAAACATAAAACCAAATCTATTGTTTTTTTGTATGGCGTTATCTCATAATCTTCGATCATTCTCTAGCTGTCGCGTGCATTTCATCAAAGAAAACATTTCCGACATGTGTAATGTTGCATAGCAACTATAAAATGTTCTAGTTCAAAAATTTGGTGAATCTTTTTGAAATTATTATTTTTTTTTTATCATTGATCGCCAATATCGTGTATTTCACTATGTTGAATCATAACAAGTATAATACTATATATTGAGTTAAATGTTATTTATCAGATGGCGCAAGTGAGTCGCCTCTCAAAGGGTTAACCGTACGCTGGTCGAATTTTGAGACAGCGGGAGATCCAGGAACGGTCGCAGGACTAGATCGATCAAGTTCTGAAGGATTGTAACGGGGAGATCAGTCTAGAGGCGATAAACGACGTGAAATATATAGATGCTGTTGTCAACGAAACTCTCGGGATGTGTCCACCTATTCCGATGATTGATAGGACTTGTACTAAACGTTTCGAATAACCTGCAACGTCGAAACCGTACGTCAGAAAACAGGGCGTGTCGGTTTTTACACCTGTCCTGATATCTTTCCAGATCCTGATATTTTTGCAGATCCTAATATTTTCTCAGATCCTGATATCTTCCCAAATCCTGATACCTTGTAGGTCCAGATATCTTCCCAGATTCTGATATCATCCCAGATCTTGATATCTCCCAGATCTTGATAATTTCCCAGGACCGAACATAATCAATTCGAAGCGATTCTATGATCATCCAGCACAGAGAAACGTCCTCGGCTTTTGGAGTACATAGGTTGTAGAATTGTGCACGATCATCAGGTTCGCAATTTGCTATCGAAGAAAATATTCCAGGGACAATTTCAACGTCATACTACTTTAATTATTGTTTATTGCTATTCAGACACCAGCGACCTGTATCGTAACGATAAAGTTATCAATGCAACATCGAGGAATTCGATCGACGATTGTAAACTTTTATACTCGTGTAACTAATAAAGTTCGAACTTATTACACTTCTATTAGCATTAATCTTATTCGCGTAAGCTTCTACGCAAATAATATTTGCATCGAATGCAATACTTTGTGCTCTGCGAAGTAATAATTTGATGTTTGTATTATACAAAATTAAATGTTGTATAACTACAGAATATGTGGATATGCAAGATCATATATGTATTTTGCTAGTTTACTAGTTTACTATTTACTAGTTCATTATCATACTAGTTTGATACTTTGCTAGTTTAATAGATTATTTTTCTAGTTCGTTATTATAATATTTTATTATATAACGGCAGAATATGTATTTTGCAAGTTTACTAGTTTACTATTTTACCAGTTCACTATCATACTGGTTTACTACTTTGTTGATTCAGTACTTCATTTTGCCAGTTTATTATGATACAATTTTAACTACAGAATATGTAGTTATATATCTACGGAATTTAGCATTATATGAGTAAAGAAAACTGAGAGCACCAAGAAATTTGTGATCGTGTGTTTCCATGTTCGAAAAAGCGTAATTACAAAACGTCCGTTTCCAGCGACCGCGTCGCGTCTATAAAATAAATTAACGAAGCGGCCGAAATGAACAATTGTAAAATGAAGTTTCGCGGTGTTGCGTGGCGAGGAATTGCGGAATTAAGATTCACGGGGCACAGTTTCTAACTTATTTCGCATATAATGGAATTTACATGAATTCCGCGGTAAGCTCACGCGCAAATTCAGATTTCTGCGGATTACGGCCTATATACATACAGTTCACGAAGGCATTTACTTAAACCGAACGAAAACGTTCGAACTTGGTGCCGGTGTGGGTCTAATTAAAATATTTGCATAAAATTGCGCCGCTACGTATTTGGAGAGACACTGTTACCGCCATTTAATGTCTGATTCGTTTGGTTGTTATTCTGACTTACTTGGATAGCGTCGCATAATGAAGGCCACACGCAAACATAAGCTTGAAACTTCCACATGTGTATTGCCTGCGTGATAGGAAATAATCATAGATGTTAATTACATATGTATCTCCGCGGTAGCGTATTAATCATCGTATACCATGTTCGTCGCTCTTATCCATTGCATCATTTTGCAATTTTAATTGTTTACTTCGTTTTATTAATGTTTCGCGATTTTACTACTGTATTGGTATGCTACTTTGCTGGCTCAGTAGATTTTCACTATTATACTTGTTTACTACCTTACTTTTTTATTGTTGTACTTAGCTTGCTACGTTATTAGTTTACTATTTTATTAGGTCACTATTAAACTTGTTTGCTGCTGTTCTACTTTACTATTTTTCAACCTGACTGTTATTCTATTTTGATAGTTCACTATTTTACTAGGTTACTATCATATTAGTTTGCTACTTTACTATTTTATTATTTTTCTACTTTACTATTATGTCATTTTGCTAGTTGACTAGTTTACTATTTTACTAGGTTGCTATTATAACAGTTTGCTACTTTACTATTTTATTATTTTTCTACTTCACTATTATGTCATTTTGCTAGTTGAGTAGTTTACTATTTTACTAGGTTACTATCATATTAGTTTGCTACTTTACTATTTTATTATTTTTCTACTTTACTATATTTTTACTTTACTGTTATACCATTTTGCTAGTTTACTAGTTTATTATTTTACCAGGTCACTACTAAACTAGTTTGCTACTTTTCTAATTTATTATTTTTCTACTTTACCGTTATATCATTTTGCTAGTTTACTAGTTTATTATTTTACCAGGACACTATCATACTAGTTAGCTACATTTTTGCCACTTGACTATATTTTTACTTTACTATTACGCTACTCTGCTAATTTACTAATTTACAAATGGCAGAAAATAGAGAAAACGGTGAGTATGTAGTGAATAAATGAAAAATAAGGAATATCTAAGCGAGAGAAAATGGAGCAGTTAGTGATTTTTTGAAAATCCGAGCGCGAAAGAAGCAAACGAGCTTTCAGGCTGAAAGTTCGAGACGAGCTTACGCATAGTTAGAACAGAGAAAGATGGAGAGCGAAAGAGGAGAAGAGGCAAGGGAGAAGGGAAGAGGGCTGGCGGAACAAAATTCATTTGGCCAAATTAAACAGAGTTTAGTAATTTGCGCTTAATCCATTTGTCGGGGATCCACCGTCCGTCTGCCAGACTGTTCATCCGTCTGTTTCATCCCTTCCCTTTGCGTTTCTCCTCTTAACACGAGCACCCCTGTACACTACCCTTTACACTACGCTCGCCTTACGTGTCTGTCGATACTAATCCTTTTCCGCCCCTCGACCCTTCGTTTCCTTCATTGCATCTTCTCCTTATTTACTGCATCTTCTCTATATCGACCCTTGTGGACAAATCAGGATCACGAAAATACAGTGTTAGTGTGTGAAAGGGTAATATACGTGTGTAAATGTAATGTACGTGTGTTAAAGAGTAATATATGATAGTGTAATGTAAGTGTGTGGAAGTGTCATATGCATACATGTGTGAAAGTGAAATTTTTCTATTTCTTGATTCTATAGTTAAAATTTAGATTTTCAAATGTTCGTGTACAAATACCAAAATTGATTGTCTTGCAGCCTCAAAATTCGAATTTGTAAATTCGCAAATTTCTAAAATACAAATTCCGGAATTTCCGATTGTTAAATCTTCACATTCCTAAAGTTGCAAATTTTGTAATCGCAAAGACACGAATCGTTGATTTCTAAATCTCGAAAATCCTAAATTCTCGATCCCTAAATATCTGAATTCCAAAATGATGGATTTCTGAATCCGCGAATTTCTAAATTTTCCTAATTTGCAAACTTCTGAATCCTCGAATTCCCTAACTTTCAATTCCTAGATCCATGAATTCCTAAATCCTTCAATTCCTAAATTCAACAATTTGTAAACGTCGAAATTGCCAAATCACAAATTTCCAAATCCCCAAACTTGCAAAGGCCAAAATTCTGAAATTCCAATATTTTGAAATTACTCAAATTTCGAAATTATCGAGTCCTACATTATCAAAATTTAAAATTCTACATCTCAAATCTCGAAATCTTAAGCTTCGAAATTCGCATATGTCCGAATTTTCAAACATTCGAATTTCCAAATACGCAAGTACCATTATTCTCAAACTTTCTTACTGGAAATCCCCCAAATCTTAGCTCTTTAATTTTCACCTATTAATTACAACTTAACAACGCCAACGAAGTATTTCTTGCGGCAAAATTTTTCGTCCAAAATGATGTTTAATTGAAACGTCGCCCACTCGTTACATTATCTCGTAGCTATCCAGTTGCATGACGGTATACGATCGGTTTCAGGATGACGTATCCCGTTTGCATAACTTCGCTGACAAACTCGCCGTTGTATCACATCCCGTACGTAGTCCCGTGAATTTCTGAAACACCCGAAGCATTAATAAATTGTTATTCCACATTGCGATGGCTGCCAAGCAACGTGTAAACAGATGTCCTGTTCGTTTCAGGTTCAACGAGCAATGGATGGTCATTAGGTCAGGAACATCCCCTCTGCGTGTGAAAAAGGTAAGGATCCCGATTCAGACGAATGTTGTTACACTATTTACCCACATTCGAGAAAATAAACAGAAAATGAACATAATGTACAGAGTAATAATGAGCAATAAGTTATTACCGAGTAATGTGATGTAATGAGTCAACTAATTAAACAATAATTCTTCTTATTAATCAATTATCGATAGTAATGTACACACTGACATAAAATTAAATAACAACACCGAACATCGAATACACATTTTCGGCACATTGACGTAATTAAATTGAATTAAAAAGAAACGTATGGACAATGACCGAACGTGAACGTCGAAGTACATTTTCAATCAATTAAGGTAATGATTTACATTATCAATAAGATGGCTGCGCGACTGTGCAAAGCGCAATCGAGCAAATTGAGCAGACAGTGGAGATTAGAAGCAACAATCATTTCTCCAAAAGATTACATCGGATTAAGTGGATTTAGAGATTAAAGGAATGTTACAAAGCGAAGATCACGTTACAAAGAACGTTGCCGTAGACTGTGTTTTAATAATGTTTCAGCGAGCGTGACACTTTATAGCTTCGCTCGAGGGAGACATTCAATTATCCGAAATAAAATATAGTCGGTTTACGGAAAATTGCACGGAGCGATATTAAGTTTGGCAAAAATGTACAATGAGATTTATAGCAACGAGAAATTAAACAAAGGTAGATTCGAGGACTGACCTGCGGATCAAGCGAGCCTAATTTCTCGAGTGCCTCGAACGCAATAAATCCACAAGCAGGACGTAAAGATATATCGTCCTGACTTCTTTTCCTATCGGATCCGTGCTATTTTCTACATCGACGAAAAACGGTTTTTCATTTCCCGGAGAGTCAAATTTTTCTTAGTCACCCGTTTCCGATATCGACTCGCGTGACCCGACGATGTTCTTAACACGATGGGAAAACGTAACCTTCAAAAGATCACACAATTATTATTTATTACAATTTATAATTCTTTTTACGTGGACACTTTTACGATTCTTCTACGTAGACACAAAAGTCCAGATTAGGTCCAATAAATAAATTCAGACCGATATTTGAATATTTAATCACCTCTTTAATACAGCCATTATAATTCGAATAATTTCTATAGAGGAATAAACAAATTCATCGTACATTAATTCAACTACCGATGTGCCTTATTGTTAAACAATTTCTTTACATAGATATACATGTTGGATAGAGGTGAATGACTGTGACAAATATTTTATATGCAATAAATGATTTCGTATCTTATACAGAAATGTTTAATATCCTCTTTGGCGCAATAATAAAATTGCAGTAAAAATAAAAAAAAATGCATCAAATATTCCTCTGAAAACTTGTTCATCAGATTGTTAGTCAATTTTTGTTACATACATGTACATGGTGGACAAAGATGAACGCGTGTGACAAATATTTTATATGTAATAAACAGTTTCGCACCTTACATTTGAAGATTTAATATTCTCTTTATCACAACTGTGAAATATGCAAAATTTTATTTTGTGAAATAAACAATTGCATGAAATATTAATCTAAACGTCGGCGTGTTTAATAGTTAATCAATTTTATACATATGTACATGTTGAACGGAGATGAACGACTGTGACAAATATTTTATATGCAATAAATGATTTCGTGCCTTATATAACTCTCTTAGAAAAATACAAAAATTGCATCAAATATTATTTGAAGAACCTATTCGTCTGACTGTCAGTAAATTTGTTTAAATAGAAGTACATGTTGAACGAAAATGAACAGCTGTGGCAAGTATTTTAAATGTACTAATCACATTCGTATCTTATACTCGAATACCTTATCTCCTCTTTAGTACAATTAAATTATCAACAATTTTTAGTACGAAATAAAAAATTCCGTCAAATATTAAAAACTGTGTATAATGAGCAAAAATGAATCATTAAATTGAGGGCATCAAAATTATGTTGGTCCATGAAACGTTCCCCAGGTTATTGATGATTATAAACATTCTCCTCTTTGATAAATTAAACCTTCTCCTCTTTGAGCAATTAAACTTACCCCCCGTTTGCATTGTCGAATTAAAAGTTCCATCAAAAATCCGACCACCGTCCAGCAATTCCACCGAAATAAAAATTAATCGAAAGAAAAATTAGACAACAAACGAAAAATGTGAATTCCGACGTCGCCGAAAACTATGACGGGAATTCTTTCACACCGCGTCGTTCCGTTGCGATTTCAACGAGCAAGCTTTTAAATCTCATCTAAAATTCACGACAGATCAAGATCCATTCGCGTTGAGAAAAACAAAGAGTACGAAAGACGGACGAAAACTGTAGCTCGTTCCATAAAACACATTTTATCCTTCCTTCGTTCGTGCCGTTCGCGAATCGAGTCTTTTAGCCGGTGGTTTACATCGCACGAACCTGCCCCTATCTTATTATCACGGAATTGTTTTCAACCCTCTCGCATCCCCGTTACGTTTTTCTTCTCTTTCTCTTCCATTGTCGTTGAATCCCGTCCACGAACCCCCTTGTTTCCCCTCTCTGTTCAGAAGGATGCTGCGAGCAAGCGGCGGAGAAGCCAACTTAAGTGTATTGGCAGTTGTGTCCACCTTTTATTCTCATCCAATCGGCCGAGGACCTTTAAGATCACTCCGTTGGAAACCGTAGAGTGCTTCGAACCGAATGTTTCTGGTTTCGGCCCACTCTCGAGACTGTCGGCGACTCTCAAATGCATAAATCTCGATCGTTCGGGCACGACACCGACTTTCGAACGATATCTTCTCGGTATTTCTCGTCTACAGATTTTCGGATCGAGTTCGACGTCGTTTCGAATAATTTTATCCCCGAAATTTCGACCAGGACGAGATTCATGTAATTGCGTCGATTATGATCTCGAACGTAAGATCATAATAAATAATTAAATATTACTGCGGCACATAACAGATACAACCATTCATTAGTTCAATAAAACATGACAGATATTTTGACAGAAGGTCGGCCACAAAATTTAATGACACAAAATGTCATACAAGAAACCAGTCATTTTGACTGGTCGGTAGTTCTAGTGTTAATAATTACATTTATTTAATTCATTAAGAATACCCGAATTCCTTTTTCTTTACGACTATTTGCTGCAATAATAGCTCCAACACCTGTATCTAATAGTAACGCGTATCGTACACATTTTTTTCTCGACGAAACCCAATATGGTTGCATCGTGAAACGCTCGAGCGTATAAAATGGCGCGTAACTCTCGACAGGTAACCGAGACTACCGTGTCCTGTTATCGTGACCGATTCCCACAGAATTCGTGCAAACTGTATAACGTTCTATTATCAGTTTGTGTCGCGTGTAAATTGTGCCACGGTCCTCCTGTAATCGCGCGCATTCGGCTGTAACGCGAGCGTTCCGCTTCGTTGCCGACACACCCGTTTTGTAACGGAAACACGATCCTCTTGTTCAACTCGATCAGCTGGATAAATTCTACTTTCCCGCTACTCGTCCGACGTATTTCATAACGTATGCCCGATTGCACCGATCGTTCGGCAAAAATACCTAGCGAAATTTCACTAGGCCCAGTATTCAACACCCAGATCACACCTGGATCCGAGTTTTGTATTCTTTCCTGATTTCTTACAATACCATTTTTACCCCTTGCGATGATGGGAAATAGTGGGAGTATGTCTACTCTCAGACACTATAGCAAATAACCATACTAATCGTAGAGAAAAGTTGAAAAAATTGTACCACTTAGTAAAGTATTATACCTAAGTTTCGGTAATTTTATACATAAGTAAGTTATAGTGAGCCTGTGAATTTAGCTCGGCAATTTTATAGAATACCATTTAAATAGCCCATGTATAACATTCACGATAATTTTAAAACAGTTGTTATGATCTCGAGAGGATTTGTAGTGCTAGTTTCCAATAACCTATCTTTGAATTATATATTTGAATAAGTAGATCAAGCAACAAACAAAAATATATCAGAATGTACAGATTCATACATGTACATACTTTATACGTGTATAAATGTACAAATAGATGTAGACTCGCGACACAAGAATCACGAAAAGTTTGCCGGACGATTATAAAATAAAGCGGCAAATTGAATACCGGCAGGGACCGGTTTACTTTACGAATTATCCTCCGAAACGTTTCAAGAAACTGATTGTCGGTGAAACAAACTCGTAATGCTCGAAGAAATTTCATCGGATTCGAGAAGTTTGTTGCCGAAGCTCGTTCGGCTACGTCCTACGCTGCAGGACACCGAAACTTTTGATTATTTTAATGAAAAGCTTTCCCAATTTTCTGATTGCTACCTTACCGAGTTACAGCGACCATCTCGAAACGAGATCCGACGAAATGGCTAGCAAAATATCGAAACTGCTTCAGTTTGGTTCATTGTTTACTCCCGTTCGTTCGAGAGATCGTCGAAAGTACGCTACGATGTTATGGCTACGACTACCATATTCGATACAATTAGTGATTCGATATAAATAATTTCTTTATACAAAAATCTAGATGACGAAATATTTTTTCATACAAAAATCTCCATACGAATAATTTCTTTGTACAAAACTCTTGATACCAATTATACTCTCGATACAAAAATTTTAATACGAATAATTTTCTGCGTACAAAAACTTGATACAAATAATTTCTCGATACAGAAATCTTAATACAAATAACTTCTTTATAAAAAAGTCTTAATATGAATATTTTCTCGATATAAAAATCTTAATAAAAATAACTATTACACGCAAAAATGTTGATGTCAACAATTTCACAATAAAGAAATCTTGATTGAACAATTTCTTGATGCAAAAAACTTGATATAAATAAATTCTCTATACTGAAATCTTGATACCAACAGTTTCTCGATAAAAATTTTATATGAAATTAATTTTCTTCGCATAAAATAAAGAGGAGAAACATTCAAGGATAAAAGAACGTTCAGCAGGTACATTATGTTCGTGTTCGTGTTCGACTAATTGTGCTTCTTTTTTCTGCCAGCAAAGAAGACGAAGAGGGAGAATCAAGAACGATGGACGAAGAGAACGTTTTCACGGAAAAATAACTACATACACCAGGTTGGCGACGCGTATTCTTGGGGAATTAACACACATTTGCGCTGTTATTGCTTGAGAATACACGTAGTTTGCCTGGTCGTTCACGTCTGGAAGCGAATTCTCGTTAATCATAACGCAATTAGTGTTTTTTTAACGTAATCAACAACCAGACTCTCGTCCCGCATCTTTGTATCCCGAAGAGACTGGCGTCGAAAGGAATTCGAATAAATATAGGTTAAATGTAGATAAATATATTTCACATATTTACAATGTGTAATGACACATTTCACGTATGTATCAAATGCAAAAATATATCTCACATGAGTATGGAATGTAAATATATATTTCATATGTGTGTCAAATGTAAATATATATTTCATGTATGTATCAAATGCAAATATATGTATTTCTCACGTGTGTATCAAATGTTAATATATACATTTCATATGTGTCAAATGAAAATATATATTTCACTTGTATGTCAAAGGTAAATATGTTGTATATGTATATTTCACGTGTTTGTCAAATATAAATATGTATATATTTCTAAGAGATCTTTTTTATTTTTTGAGAGTATCTATACATATAAGGGTATGTAAGAGTGATAACATGTAAATAAAGGAGTGTTCATTGTATTATATCGAATAAAAGTTTCCTTAATAAAAATATTGCAGTGTAGTTTTCTTGAAGTGTACAACTTTCGATACAGCGAGTTCCGATCGATCGTATTTATGCAGCATTATTATACCTTGTTATTTCACCGAGCGTTCCTTGTAAAAAGGTTGTTGTGTAGAAGGAAAATGAAGGGAGGTAATAAAGGCTGAATCACTTTCTCGATATTTCTACTTTAACCATCCTTTTTGTTACTTTTAAAGACCCTTTCTGATGCATCTCTCGGGTGACTACAAGTAATAATGGACAGCAATAATGGCAGTGTTAACAATACATGCTCTATTATATTACATTATCAACGTAAAAAAAATGAGGAACAAAGTGGTGTTATCATTTTCTTCCGCTGTTACTTTATTTCTCCTTCCTCTTTTCATAGAACGTTCGTTTCAATCAAATTATAACGCGAAATTAGATATCACGAATGTGCATGATTTCTCATTTATCATTTCACTTCAGAATCGTCCATAAATGAGTCTTTCGGTTTTATTAATTGACAACAACAAAATATGATTTTCCATATTCATTATCATCCGTCGCTTTTTGAATATAATTTCCTGCATGTATTATGATATTATATTATAACAGGTTTATGAATATACAATTACTGGATGATTGCAAGATCGTAGGAATTAATAATTAGTAATTGCAATTTATAAGTAATTAATTAATGAATAATATTAATCTTATTAATACCGATACGAATTTATGATTTAACCGCACTACGGTTTCGATTGAACGGTGTACTATAAATCTGTTGATTCAATTAATTACGACTGAAATTTCTTTGATTTAATAAACGAACTTTCTCCGAAAGTGTCCGTCACATTTTCCAAATAATTTCCCTGAAATTCCAAACGATAATAAATATGCAAAGTTGTTTCGAATGCAAGGATCAACCAATATCGAACACGTTATTCATTCAAAAATTAAATATTACAGAAAATGAGGATACTATCGCGAAACAGGTGCACAATTTCGTAAAATTCGCTTTATTTATCAAGCTGCTTTCATTTACGGTTCAGAAGCTGCATCGATTATGACGAACCGTAGCCCGACCTTTTCACACCTAATAAAAACCATGATTCTAATCACGACACACAATAAATATGCAAAGTGACTCGCTGTATACTGATTAAAGATTTATCGGCTTCTCCTTTCAGTTTTATTCGCGCGCCTCGTTTGCGATCTTGAAAACAAAATTTCTGCCACGGCGTCGAAGTTAAAATTCAAATCACTCGCAACACTCATGAAATTATAATTTCTCCAACTTTCATAAATGTTCCCTGCAACTCGAACGTTCGGACTTTATTAAAAAATGTATTAAGACATTAATCATTGTCTAACTGGCATTCTTTTTGATACATAATCTTGTGTCTCATATAATCTTATAATCTTATATAATATTATATTATCTTATACAATCTTGTAATCTTATATAGTCTTCCAAATATTTGAAGAACACGTTTTCATAGCGTTATAAATAATTAGGATCCTTCGAGCAACATAATCTTCCCAGTATTTCATATTTATACGGGATGGGGCATAGTATGGTGCTAAGGTAAGGTGAATACTGATTTGGCTGTGCGAATTACTATAACATTTATTTATTAACAGTAATGAAAGTAAAATATGAACCTTATAAATAGTTTATATCTGTGTGTTTGTGTGGGAGTGATGTTAAAGTACGTTTTGTACGAGTGTTGTATAATATTAAATATGTTTAGATGTTTTGACAACTTGAGAACTTCTCAATTTGTGTATATAAATTAAATATGTTTAAATGCTTCAACTACTTGAGAACTTCTCAATTTGTGTATATAATATTAAATATGTTTAGCCGTGCCTGATTGACTTCTCGTTTGTGTTTTTCTAGCAACAAAGTTTTAAGGAATATCCACAATAAATTGTATACACGTTTCCTGTTAAATTCACACGATTTATATCCTTTTTGAGCACTTGTATTGAGCGAATTATAGAAAGGGTGTTTTTATTGTGACCGTGTGCCGAACCGTACGTAAATGAGGGCCTGATTAGGGTAATAAATGTTGACCCTTCGTTGCAGCGCTCAATGGTTATTACGGTTTATAGAAAATCTAGCGGATCTTACATTTTACACACTACTGAGCTCTTTATTAATCATCACAAGTGTTAATTTTTCTTATACAATCACAACGTTCAAACAGATCTTCAGGAATTTACAACGTTTAATTAATCCTCATTCTTGGACCCACGGTTTATGAGAGGTCTGCGCGATTAAACTTTTCTACAGATTCATTCAAACTTGTTGTTACCCCGGACAAGTGCCATAAATCCAGTGTCGAAAGAACAAAAAGAAATTCGACAACGACGAGAATCGAAATTCGAACAGGAATGTCCGACCGCATGGAAGTTGGTCAATTACGAAACACCTTTTAAATCTCGACGTTCGTTAGCGCAAGAAGCGAGTCGAGGAAGAAGAAGAGAAGGATGGAATCCGCGGGCAAAATCACCGGTCGGAATCTCTCCGTTCTTCTTTTTCTTCTTTCGGCATTCGTATACAACAAGCTCGTTACTTAACACCTCTCGAGAAGAACCGGAAAGCATTAAGCAAAAGCGTTAGACACGTCGCGAGATACAGGGAAAACAGCCCTCTCGTTCCTCGGCCTGTTAACTTTTCAACGAACCTTGCCGCCACACTCAAAACCTCTCGCTAAAGAGTGATTTACGTGTCACGGAAACTTACCCCGTATTTTCCCCGCCATTATATTCGCACCCTCGATTCTTTCTTCAACAAACTCGCCGGCCCCGACAGTCTCCTTGCTCGAGACTCGAAATAATTCGTTACAGTGAACCACAGACATGCCACGAGTTTGGTTTCGACGCAAAAACGTGACTGACAGAGTGTGGATCTAACACAGTTACACCATGATTTAACCAGTGCATTTTTAGGGATCTCTCTGGACACGAGAAGTCGACAAGTTGATCGTCTGTGAAGGCAGGAATATTCGAACAGTAGGATTTGTTAATTTGCGTGTATGGAAAATTTGGGGATTTGGAAAGTTGCAAATTTGGGATTATAGAAATTTGCGAATTTAGAGATTTGGAAGCTCAGAGATATGTGGGTATAGGAAACTTCGGGATTCGTGGATTCGTGAATACAGAAATCTAGAAATTTGGAGGGTTAGAAGTTTGGAGATGAAGGAATCTGAAATTTAAGAACTTGGGAGCTCAACAATTTGGGGATATCGATATTTGGAAACCTCAGAATACGGGAACTTTGGTTTTTGGAAATCTGGGAATTGAAAAGCAGGTATTCGGAAACATTGAGAGCTGTGAATCTAGAGATTGCTAAATCTCACAAATGGGAGCTCCAAAAATTGTGTGATTCAGAAATTTAACCTGAAAATGTAAGAGTCAAGAAACGTGAGAATATACAAATTTCAGGACCTATTTCAGATATTCCAAGATCTAATGAATCGATTCTAGGGAAACATAATTTGTGTTATCGTTTACCTCAAAATTAAGAACTTAGGAAACGGTGAACTAGAAAATTTTAAGAATCTATTATTAGGTAATTTAGTTATCTTAAATAATACAATATTTTAATGTATACTAACTTACGTTGCATCGTTGATTCTTTTACTTTCAAGTGACGTGAATAGCAAATATTATAATAAAACCGTCTAACGCACAATACAATTTTTGCGTAGGAATTCGTTGAAAACTAAAAATATCATCGAACGCAGTGAGAGAGCATGTCGCGATTTCTTTGTGAAACGGAACATTTTTCCGGACTCACTGACGGATCAAACGAAAAACATTCTTACTTGCATACAATCGCGCCTGTACGTATGACATTTCTAAAGGATCTGCGCGACCGACGGGGGTGCCATACGAAAAGCATTTCAGAACCGATGTATTTCGAATAAAAGCGACGCAGCTGGAACCCCGTAAAGCTTAGAGTTATGGTTGTGTGCAGGTGGGGATACTAGCGAGTTGGAATTTTGTACGTAATATGTGAATTTAACGATACCCATTGTGCCTTCGCGCATTTACCGTTTAGGATGAACCCTTTTGGAGTTCACTGTGTGATTATTGCTTGATCTAATGAAACAATACTAATACGATATACATTTCTGAATCATTTCTCAATCATTTTTTATCATTCCTTGAGTAACATATTTTATATTTCTCTGTTGTGCGCTTAAAAATTGAGAATAAAAGTAGAAATAGAGGGTAAAAGTTACAGTGATATGACACGTGATGATGTTATATGTAGTTATACAATATACATAAGTATATGTGACGTAGTACGATGATATGCAATGTGTGGCGATGCAATCGCAGCATTATAATGCGTGGAAATACGACGTGTGGATGTACCACCCGTGGGAATACGGCGCGTGGATATACAATGCATAGAAATATGGTGAGTGGTAATTTAAACGCGTCGAAATATCACGCGTGTAAATACGACGCGTGGTGATACGGCCGGTAGAAATACAGTGCGTGGAAATACTATAGATAGAGATATCACACATGGAAGTACAGCGCGTGGAAACACCGCATGTAGAGATGACACACATGGAAGTACAGCGCGTGGAAACACCACATGTAGAGATAGGACACATGGAAGTACAGCGCGTGGAAACACCACATGCAGAGATGACACACATGGAAGTACAGCGCGTGGAAACACTGCATATAGAGATTCACACATGGAAGTACAACGCGTGGATACACCTCATTATAGAGATATCACACATGGACGTACAGCACGTAGAAATATCACGCGTGACAGTACAGAGCGCAAAAATTTTACCGCGTGGAAATTTTTACGCTCAGGAATTTTAACACGTAGAATTACGGCGCATGGAAATACCATGTGTAGCACTTCTACACACGCTGTACTCAGCGTGTGCAAATTTTGATGCGCACAAATACTTGGCGTGGAAATACGCAGCATGGAAATACAGGGCGTTGAAATTTTAACGTGTAGGAATACCACGTGTGGAAGTGCGACACGTGGAAATTTGAGCTCGTGGAAATACCGAGCGTGGAAATATCACGCGTCGAAATTTTAATGCGTATAAATACGGGACGTGGAAATACCACGCGTCGGAATTTTAGCGCGTAGAAATACGGGGCGTGGAAATATCACGCGTCGGAATTTTAACGCGTAGAAATACGGGGCGTGGAAATACGGCACGTGGAAATACGGGGCGTGGAAATACGGCACGTGGAAGTACGGGGCGTGGAAATTTTAACGTGTAGGAATAATGCATGTGGAAGTGCGACACGTGGAAATTTGAGGTCGTAGAAATACCAAGCGTGGAAATTTTAACGCGTATAAAAACAGAACGTGAAAATACGGGGTGTGGAATTAGAACGCGCGGAAATACGGCGTGTAAGGATAAAATCCATAGAAATTCGAAACGTTTGTCTTAAATCGTGAGACAAACACGGAATTGAAACACGTCAGGTGTATATTAGATGGTAGCATGGCAAAGGCACACGTGACGTTTGACAACGAATTGAAGGCACGCTGGTTAGAAAACAAAAGGAGAATCATTAGCGAAAGCACGGGTGCATTCGCACGGATGAGTCTACTTAATTACAAATCTTCAAAGGGATTTAGCAGTAAGACCCGATTAATTTAGGCATCTTAGTGCAGCAGCTTAGGGTTGGAATTGAGATAGATGTCGGCAACGCAAACAGACGATGGATAATGGTGCATGCACTATCGAATCAGGGACTAATTAAAGCTAAGTTGCTCTAATCATAAGCACATATGTAATGTACATGTGTAATGTGTTCAAACTGAAGCTGCATTCGAGATTCTGCTACTGCGCTGTGGACAGTCTCGAGTTAGACATAATTTATTGCATTCTAATTTGCGTTACGAATAATAATTTTTCGTACAATTTAAATAGTTATGAATCATACAATTACAATAGTTAAGCACATATAATTTAAATAATTCAGTATCATACAATTTGAATAGTTAACTACCCCGCAATATAAATAATTAAGTACTATAAATATTTAAGCAGCACATACTTCATAATGATTCGAAAATGATCGATTTACATAATACTTTATTTCGAGCGGAAAAATTGTTAATATTTTAATAGCGTAAAAATTGTCGAAATTTTGCATAAACGCAAATAAAAGGAGATTAACTGTGATCTCGAGTACGCACGGGATGGATACTAATCGAATGACACTTTGAAACGATAATTAAACGGAATTGCATAACTATTGATTAAAACAGACTCGCCGGATTACATTTCGTAGGACCATATAAAATGATCATAAATTATTGCACATTATGCAAGTTCTTGTACACGTTAGTCACGTTTGCTCATTATCAATTAATTAAACCGTACAAGCAAAGCATAAATCAAATTTTCACGTATTAGATCGCTTAATCAACGTCATCGAGCGTGGTTACTCTGCATTGAAAATTTTATCACTTTGTTTTTTAACTTCTGACCATCGATCATTGCACGCTACAGCGAAAAGGATAAAGTTATCGCTTCTCGGAGATCTTCGGCGGAACAACGACCATAATTTCAGTTTAAAGACCGCGACGAAGTGCCAACTTCTGTTTAAACTACGCTTGAAGACCTGCGTAATAGTGACGGTATAAATATGATAACAGAAATGGGAAGGAAATAGTGAATTTCAACAACAAAGAAATACCGAATTACAGCAACTAAGAAAATAACACGAAAAAGTAAATAATGCAAACTATTAGAACTCCAATTCGGTAATTGAAGAAAATAATTAAAAATACCGTATTACTGTTATTAAGAGAAATAATAAGAAATAGTGAATTATAACAAGGAAGAAATAATGATTTACGAAATTAAACAAACTAAAAGAACGACAAGCATAAGATTACTAAATTACAATAATTAAATGAACACTAAATTTCTATTAAATTACAATTATTAAATAAATACTAAATTTTTATTAAATTGCAATTATTAAATAAATACTAAATTTCTATTAAATTGCAATAATCAAACAAACACTGAATTACTACTAAATTACAATAATTATATAAACAATAAATTTCTACTAAACTGCAATAATTAAATAAACACTAAATTACAGCTAAATTACAATAATTAATTAAACACTAAATTTCTACTAAACTGCAATAATTAAATAAACACTAAATTACAGCTAAACTACAATAAATAAATAAAAACTGAATTGCTGCTAAATTACAATAATTAAATAAGTACTAAATGACTGCTAAATTACAATAAATAAATAAACACTGAATTGCTGCTAAATTACAATAATTAAATAATTGACTAAATTACAACCAAATTACAATAATTGAAAAATAAAAGAGAGCGAAGTACAAATGGAAGTATAGATGATTATTCTTCGAACGAATCGTTTGCACGTTGTCATTAATAATCCGGTTTCGTTCAGCTACGTGATAGGACGATGCAGTTTTCAATGTGTTACAGCGTTTACAGGATACGGGTCAACATCGTGTGTTTCCGTAGACTTTGTAAACCGTACTTTACATATTTATTAGCGTCGTCGCTGTTGGCATACGTCCCACGGGAGATATTCGACTTTAAACGGCCGCTCCTTCGCGCGCCTTGTATTTGCCTTTGGTGGCGGCAAAGACGATCGATCCACCGGATATGCTTCGTTGTGTGCCGAGCAAACTCTGCAGCAATTATCGCGAAGAGCCTGTGTCACGAGCACAAAGAAAAACTTCAGACCGTTTCCTCTTTCTCCTCGAGTATCCTCTATTTCTTTAACTACCCGGTTGGCTAGCTTTCAATCTTCAGGGTCTCCGGTTTTGAAACTTTGTTGTTCGCGAATTCTGAAATTTCAGCGTCTTTAACACTTTGATCGCCACGTCATCCACATATGGGTGACGCTTAAATTTCCACACGAATCAATCATCTATTTAGGAAGAATTTGTTCATTTATCTAATTGGAATCACTGGTAGTAATTACTTCGACCTATGAATAATAAATGAAGCAAAATATTGTGAAGATATTTGGAAGGATTTATTAATCATAAAAACACTATCTAGTAAAATTTTCAACTGCGTTTGTGTGGCAGTCAACGTGTTAAATTTGTCGAGTTAGGAAAGTACAAAAATTGAATTCGCAAATTCGTAATTTCCCGAATTTTTTAATTTACAAATTCTGTGATACGAAGAGTTTGTGAATTCGATGATATTTACAAATCGGGAAATGTCACAGTCTCACAATGCTATATCCACAAAGCTACAAATTGTCGAACTCAAACTTTTGACCGGACAAGTGACCGAATTTGCAAATTATCAAAATCTGGAAATCCTGAATCCTCAAAAATACAAATTCTGGAATATCTAAATTTTCAAGTGACCGAATTTGTAAATTATCAAAATCTGAAAAATCTGAAAATTTCGAGATGTTGAATGGGTTACGTCAAATAAAATAAAAACTGCCTCTACAGTCATGTAACCATACCTGAAATACTCGCAGGCCCCAAACCCTAATTAACAATGACCGTGAAGAATGCAATGTTTTCCGAACAGGTATAAGGATCGTCGGTGCTTTATCATAACACAAGAAAATTGTGCGATTCCCACTAAAATTCGCATCTGGCACCCGAAATCATTCGCAAAATTATAAAAATTTACTCGTAGAATCAAAAAGAGAGAACGAGCATAACACACGAACAGTCGAGCTTCCTGCTAGCATGATCGAAGCCCGGTCACGGGCAATTAATCAGGTCCGCGAAAACATCCTTGAGCAGAGGGTAGCCACGTAACAATTTATTTACTATTTGTTCGAACATGAATTAATTTCAGCGAGCTCCATGGTTGTCTGATACACGGGTTCACGGTGTCGTGACCCCGTGGCTAGCCCCGGGTTGTTTAGCAGCTCGCACTGAAATAATTCCCGTAGAAATTTGATTTGCTAATTCGACATCGGTTTTCATCGGTTCAACCTTCGTCGTGAAACAGCTGCGCCCGGTCTTCTCGAATATTATGTTCGTCGTCGTCGCCGTCGTCGTCGACGCACCTAGAGAACCGTCGTGTACGTCGAACGCAATAACAATGACATTATAATTATAATTGCAGCGTACCGGCAACGTAAACAGCTCGTCTTTGTAGCGACGCGCGCGGACTTCTTGCTCTTATTAAATGAGCCACTGCTGCTTCCAGCTACCCAGCCAACGTTATTACGGAACGTAATAATAACTGGGGTGGAGGAAAGGCTTACGGAAGTCGATCCGAGACAAATTATACAAGAATTTCCTTTGTGCAGCCTGTTTGTCTGAGGCTTACGAGACACGGCTTCTTCCAGTGATGTCTCGAGGAGCAGGTGTCAACATCTTCGCTCACGATCGCGTGTATCTTCAATGATCGATCTATTTACGAATTCACAAATTTTTTACGAGTTCACAAATTTATGGACTATGCATTCGAGGATATAAAATTTTCAAATTTTCTAGTCGCTGTATATAGTGATCCAAAGGTTCTCGTATCAGCATAATTACGACTGTACAATCTTTGAAGATTTTACGTGTTTCTATTGTGGAATTCCTACATCTCGAATTTCCAACTATCAAATTTTCTGTACCTGGACATTCTAAAACGAGTTTTCTACAAGGTAGATTTTGTACTTCTTAATTTTTTGATTTTGTACATGTAAATTGTTTAGTTTTCTATTTACCAAGTTTCATGTGAACCGAATTTTCGAATGTTTTAATTTGCTACACACTACATTTTTCTCATTCCAAACTTCTTGTCGACGAAACTTCCTACAGAATATATTTTCTATATTTCAAATTTGTTGCAATACAAATTTTGGAATTTTGGAATTTCCTACAGCTCCAACTTCAGAATTTCCTACGCTTCAAATTTCCTATTTTCAAAATTGTTTACTCGAACTTTTCAAAATTTCCTACACATGGAATTTCCTGTTGCCTAAATTATTTCTCTAACCATTTTAACATTTCCTATATAGAAAATGTCAAAATCTCTTAATGTCTTACGTGCTTCTTCAAATCTTTCGTATCCAAATTTCCAAATACTCTACATCCGAAATATTAAAAAATTTAGAATCTTTGCAAGCATGAAAATTTGATAATTTAAAAAAATCATAATTTAGTAATTTAGTAAGTTGGAAATTCAGAAATAAAAAAAATGGTTATAATGTGTGTATTTAAAAATTTGATTCCTGAGAATCTTAAAATACCATCATATAATACTTATGTTTCAATATCTTAATATTTTGTATCACCTAACCATATCTATAAAAACTATTTTTCGCCTAAATATTCCATAAACATACATTCATAGTGTACATAACTAGATAATATCCAGCATCCAATTTTTGATCCTCAAAATATATCAGTTTCCATAAAAATAAGTTAAATTTTATTTCCAATACGACAATAATTTATAAATATATATATTTTTAAAGCAATAATTATTAAAAAAAAAAGATTGTGCCCGAAACAACTTCGCTAACTCGTACCTGGACATAGCACGAATTAATTGAAGTCACTCTGGTCTGGTTGTTACTCTCAGTCCCTTTGACACCTCTGTATTATGAGAATTAATACATAGGCAACACATGGTTTAGGACTTGGAATAATTTAATTGCATTTTATATTAATTATAAACACATATTAAATTACCATAGTTGTAAGGTGAAGAGAGAAACAGCGATTCATGAGTTTCATATGTAATGAAAACATATTTTTAATTTTTATGGGTAAAGCGTGTCTCGAACTCACGAACTTCGGATTACGAGGCCGGCACTCTAACCATTTCTCTACTTCACCTTGGAGACTAACTTTTCGATACGTCTATATATCGTAACCGATTTATACAAATTTTGCTATTGAGTATAACACGATTATTGTAACAAATGTTTTTTGCTAATAAATTTATAAATAAACATCTAAAAAATTATTATTGATAATTTTCAAAATTATGAAATTTTTTTTTGAATTTTAAAATTTGATCGAAACTGATTCCCAAATTTTATACAATTATTGCATTAAGATGCATAATTGTAACAAATATATTTTACTTATATTATTTTAACATATATTCTAATATATTACTTGGACTCTTAAGTTATAAATTATAAGTACAAATTATAAATTATAAGAATTTTATAACATACAATATCAATAAACATATAGTTAATAGCTGTGGAAATAAATAATTCAATTATAAAATAATTAAATTCAAGTATTATTTACGCTTTTAACAGTTCATATACCATTGTATGTACTGTATTCGCCGGTTTAGAGTTTCAATAAATACATGCTAAAAAATTTTTATTTTAATTAATTGTTAAATCCATCAAAATATAATAAAAAACGTTTTACGTACATATACATATGTATGCAAACTGCGATAGAAAATAATACATTTCAAGGTGGAATAAGTTGAAGAAAGTACAAGAATAAAAAAATGAAAACTGTTTCGTTCGAAATTTCAGAAAGATGTCAAATACAATTTAAACGCAGGTATCACGTGAAATTCCGTGTAGCCCGGTTGAAAATGCAGGCCTATTTACTTTATGACACGTGAGATTACGCTAGATCCATATTACACCGATTACAAAGACGTTCATGAATATTTAAATAGGATGGCGCAGTTCGATATCTCACGGCGAGCTGATGCGCCTGAATAGATAATGACGCCTACAATTTGCGAGCCGTCTACATGGACGAAATGTTACGCGCAGTCGGTTCTCGACGAAAACGATTTTCTCGTATTTCTATTCTACCGTGAATTTCGCCTCGTCATCCGTCCCGGAATAACGAACAACTTCGAACGGCGATATATCGAAAGTTATTTCACAACGATCCTCCGAATTAACCGGCAACTTACACGATTTACGCTTTACTCTTTCTTTCTATCTCGCACTTTACGAGGAAAGTACTTCCGCTTCGTCAACTTGTTCGACATTGAAATTCGTTGTCTTCTGTTACGTTTCCAACTTGCTTGCTTAGGGTTACAATTCGTTCACATAAACGAATTGATTGTAATTTAACTCATTGCGCTGGAAAGCGACTTGCAGTCATCATTCGATCCAACAATTTCAAACAACTTGAAATAGGTTATTATTGGTTTCAAACGACAATTTGATACAGGGGCTTATAGGTTTCAAACAACAATTTTAATAGAAACTTACAGGTACTTAGATGTTTCAAACAACAATCTTAATAGAAACTTACAGGTACTCATAGGTTTCAAACAACAATTTTAATAGAAACTCACAGGTACTTAGATGTTTCAAACAACAATATTAATAGAAACTTAGAGGTATTTATAGGTTTCAATCAACAGTTTGAAGTAAGTACTTTATACGTACTTATAGGTTTAATAAAACAACTTGAAACAGGTACTTTCTAATCAAATCTATGT
This sequence comes from Coelioxys conoideus, assembly GCA_947623535.1. Taxonomy (NCBI): domain Eukaryota; kingdom Metazoa; phylum Arthropoda; class Insecta; order Hymenoptera; family Megachilidae; genus Coelioxys; species Coelioxys conoideus. Next base: position 6,743,789 of record OX392450.1, read on the forward strand.
ATAGTGTTATACATGGGATAAACATGGTGAAACAGACTGGTGGCAAGTAACATCTTGCTACACAATTTATTGTATTTGTTAGACGAGTTGGTCAAAACACACTATACATATAACAATACAAATTAAGAAGGTAAATGAAAATGTGAGTACTCAGCGATGCTTGGACTTAAATTTCAATTTGAGGAATATTTAAAATTTGAGTAAGATTTGTCACATTCGAGCTGTGAGGAAGTAGTCATGAAATTCTTCAATTACAGAGTTTGAAAAACTGTTGCCAATAGCGAAAAAATTCTCGAGATACAAAAGGTTATCGATAATTTATAAACAACGCGTATAATTCACAGTAGACGAGTGACACTAAACCCAAATTATCAATTTGAATGACGTCTTCGTGAAGCAGGAATTATATTTATTTTTGTACTCCGATTATGAAACTCTTGTATTCGTCATTACTCTTGCGCAATTACGATTCTCTATCTTTCAAAAATATTATGAGACATAATAGCAATAGTAATAAGCAATGATGATAATAAATAATAATAATAACAAAAACAATAATAGTAATAATAATAATAAATAATAATTAATTGTATAATTAATATCATAGTACTAACAGTTACCCAATCATATCAATCACGTAAATAATCAGGAAACAAATTGAATAATTATGTAACACAATAAAATTGTATAATAATACATCGCAACAAAATGAAACATTCAAGACACTGAAAAAAAAAAGTAATTTCCAATCGTGTACATGAATCATGTAAAATAAAATTACGATAGTGAAATCTCCGTCTGTGCCTGACACGAAAGTTATGTCAATATTGGAAATATTCAGCGAATAATTTTCTCGCATAGGAAACAAGAAAACAGTTACGGGGGGGAAAGATCTAGGATAAATTACTTTCGAAGTAGCAGAAATACAGTCATGCGGGGTGGACACCATTTATGGTACGCTATTTACAGGGAACGATCGTATTAAATTCGCGTAATCGAACGATTTCAGTTTTCCCCGGCGCAGTGAAACGCGTTTCAATCGGCCGAGCGATTGGTTATTTGAGGACAGCGCAGTGTTGTTCGAAAGGCCGAGGAAAATTTCGCGATTATTCGAGCAATCGAAATCAGAAGATAATTTGTCAGGAATATATCGGCCGGACGGTTCCGTTTAACCCACTGTTTTCATGATAAACGCGCATTGATATGCGATTGTATTTTGCAGATCCGCGCCGGCCTAAAAGCTCGCGCTGATTTCCATGTGTTATAAATGCGAGCGATACGATTCATGCTTTCCATAAATTACACGACATTTCGAACAGTAATTGTGGACACTAATTCCGTATTCGATTCGCAGCAGATCGGGAACAAGAGACGGAATTCAGCCGGAAATTTCGCTATTTATTTTCGCGTTTATCGCACGACCGTGCAATTTATAACCGCTTCAAAATTCATCGAAGAAAATTATTTTACCTTACTACGCGGAAATCTGCTCTTCGGCTTACAACGGCGGAATAAATCGAACGTTTCGATTTCAGATATCGATCCGTCGACTTGGCTGTAACGTTTCTTAGATTCTTCGAGTCTTTTGTGTCGTTTTTTTTATGTTTCTTTCGTTTGATTTATATTTGAGACGATCGAGTTTAATCCTGTATCTGATGAGTACATTATAGATAGATATACTGGTGGAATGTTTAATTAGGAAACAAGTAAATACTGAAATTCGATTTTGTCGGTGATTTTCATCTTATATAAAGGGTTAATGGAAATTTTTTAATTCGTATCAAGATTTTTCTGTTTGCTTGGTAATTGCACAATTGAAATATTTAACAATTCAACGATACGGGCATCGAAATTTCAATATTTGAGAAATTACGAAGCTGCAACTTCGGAACAGTCAATTATAGCATGGCAGTCTTCAAGTTACAAAATCACGAAAACTCGATGCCCTAAAATCCCAACATTGCACACTTCACAAATCTAAAAATCCCAAAGTTAAGAACTCCTGCAGCCTCAAATTTACAAAATCCCAAAATCGTGAAATGCTAAAATCCCAGAATCCTGAAAATTCATGCACTCGAAGTTCCAAAATGTCAAAATCACAAAATATCAAAATTCCAAAATCTCAAGATCCGAAAATTTCAAAGTTTAAAAATCTTGAAACTCACAAAACTTCAAAACCATGAAATTCCAAACATTCACACGCCCACAGATCCAAAATCTCAATATCCCGTAATTGCAAAACCCCAACATTAAAAAATCCTAAATTCCCAAATTTGCAAAATCCACGCGCTTGAAGTTCCAAAACCCCAAAAAATGAAAATTTCGAAGTTCCAGTATGTCGTAAGTGCAAAATCCCAAAATTCCAATGTCCCAAAATCTCGTAACCACAAAATTAAAAAATTCAGGGTCTCCACTATCACGTAACCGCAAAATCCCAGATCCCTGAAGATCCAAGCGCATGAAGTTCAAAAACTCCAAAACCCCAAAATACCAAAATTTCGAAATCCCAGCATGTCTTATGTGCAAAATCCCGAAATTCCAAACCTCCAAAATCTCGTAATCGCAAATTTCCAAAATCCAAACGCACGAAGTTCCAGAACCCCAAAATTCCAAACATTCAAAATCCGGAAATGGCAAAATACGAATGATCCAAAATCGCTCCAAAGTTCGCCCACAAAAAAAAACCTAGAAACCTAAATGACGATAATCTCCGGAAGAGAAGCCTGTCACGAACGCGGGCTCCGTTCTCGAAACGGATTGACGCGAATCCGGAGTAAATCAATCGAAGAGAGACGAGGAAAATTCAGCGGGGATGAAGAAAGAGGAGGGTGTGTATCAAGAAAAGGGATAATCGAACGACGCGAAATCATCGTCCCTGAGGGATCGAGCAATCGTCGCTGTACCCGCTCCCAAGATAAACTCTTGGCACGTCTTCATTAGAGTTTTCTAGTCTATTTACGGGTGTGGAGAGAATCCTCTTATTACTGGACCAAGAACAACATGCCCGGCACATTCGTATCCTTCGATACGCATACGAGCCTGTATATTTGCCCTGCTGGATTACAACTTTCCTCTCCTTCTCATCCACTCTGTCCTCCGTTGTATTTTCAAGATCGTAGCCGACTACGAAACGCAACGGAACTCTCGTTTAATGGTACTTTAGCCGAAACCATTTGTGACGATGGAAACGCTCTACGAGCCAATAAAAGCATTCGCTTTCTTCGAGTAATCACCTAAGCGAGATGATCGTCCTTTTTGAAACATCGGCTACGCGACAATTCCATGTTTGAACGTCGTACAGAATTTACGATGTTCGACATTATGATATATTCTTCTTCTTCTTCTTCATAGGCGTTTTACCATGTATTCGTTCGGGACATTCAGAAACGATTAATGACGAATACACTTACATATGTACATACACGCTAACGAATGGAGTAACATGCACTCTGTAGAATATATTGGGTTGATACATAATTATCATAAAAGAAACCAAAACTGTTTATACCGGCGCATTTTTTGTGTGAAATTTAGCGTTTTGTTGTATATACTGTATGTATATAGCCAATTGTGTATACATACTGTATGTACAAATATCTAATTGTGTATACAGTATGTGTAAATAACCAATTGTATATACATGCAAACTGTATGTATAAATAGTAGCAGCCTTAATTTAAACATTGGGTTAATGCATAATTATCCGCCATTTGTGTAGGCACATTTTTCGTTTATTAGCGAAACTTCTTTTTAGAAAAAATATTCTTCTGTGTAGTTGATGAAAATGTATTACGAAAATCGCTTTTATGTTTGTGATATTTTTTTCACCCGTTCCTTAGAATTATTTCGCATAATTAATAGGGGATCTTCCCGTAAAATGTCACTTGTGTCTAAAATTTTATGCGGGAGGGACATAGAATTATTTCGATTTCGGTCAACTGCGAAATAATGGCGTGAAACGAGAAAGTAGGTTCCGAGATATTACAGTGATTTTAATTTCTCCGTAGTTCGAATCGCGATTCAATTTTCCGTCCGACACCGAATGGAACGTTTAAAGCGAGAAACGCGCTAATTTCCGGTAAAAATAAATACACATGCGCTACCTGTATCGTTCCCCATGTAATAAGAACCGATTTACTCTATATTATACCCCACATTAACCCTGCAACGAGGGTTCGCCTAATAACGAGCAACTTACTCTTCCGCGTAATAGTATTATAGACTAACAACGTTCGACTACACACGCATGAAATACTTTCGTTGTACAACTTTCACCCCTACGCGGAAGAAAAATTTAGGACGCGATAACGTAATATTTTTTGCAATTAGCGCAAGGATTCTCGGCAAAAAAAAATAAAAGAAAGAAAATGCGAGCGCGTGTATTTTATTAAATTCCAATGCGTTTGTGAAATTAGGATCAGAGGGAGGTACCTTAATAAAGAATCATTGATAATATCGTACAAATTTTTACCCTCCGAATATCTCGCTCGATTCATTTCTGACTGAATTATGGGCACAGAGGAAATTCGGTAGAAATTCGTTTGGATTCATCTGAATTTGGTATTCACCCGATGACAGTTTAAAGGAAAATCCATTGACTTTAAGTTTACGAACAGGAGTAAGTTAATTAAATTGAATTACTTAGACTCTAATGAACGTGACGAAATCGGACAAGAACTTTAGCAAACGCGACGAATCGATCTTAGGTTCGATGAATCGACTTCTTTCAAGATTCGTCGTTTATAGTTCCGATATTTTTAGTATAAGTTTGTAATAAAACATTTATGACCTGATATTTATACAATATTTCGTTCCAGTTGAACATTGAATATAACACTGGAGAAATAAAAATGGAACACTATACATTCAATATCGTGACAAAAAACTCGTAGTCGTTATTACTAGTATTTTTATTTGTCCGACAAATAAATATTTTCGAAGTTCTGTCAAATTTTCTTCTAACCTTTTATGAAATATTCATAACCCGATATTTATATTTTTATATTTTTACACTCATATACTCTCATATTTTTATATTTTTATATTCTTTTACACTCTTATGATGTTATGCTCATACTCTTATACTTTTATATTTTTATATTTTTATTCGTTAATCGCTGTTATTCGTTAACACCATTTGACGTAATACAAATAAAACAATGTACATTTCTAACTTTGTACTAACTTTGTAATGAAACGTGTACAACTCGGTATTTATATAAAATCGTTTGCTTATTAATTGCAGAAGACGTCGACACTGTTTGTCGCAATAAAAATGAAACATTACATGTTCTTCGTATAATTCGACAAGTAATTACTCGAAATGAAAAACTGTTCGAACCAACGTAAGAAATAAGTGTCCCGAAAGTGTGATACGCGAATATCGCTGATAGGGATTTCCATCGTGCAGGGAACGCGATAATTTCGTATTCCGCGGAGCGTTTAAAGGCGAGTTTCCGTGCGGGGTCGCGCGAGGGTTAAACTAGGCCAGACGGTGAGAGAGAAAAAAAAAAGACACGTGGGCGCCGGCGAAGAAATTGAAGAAGAAATATACTTCTTTCAGGAGAAATTTCAATATCCCGGTTTGTGCTACGCCCGCTTTCCCGGCTCGTCAACGATCCACGAGGGAAAGAGAAACGAAAGGAGAGCCGCCGACGAGGAGGAAGAAACCGTGGTGGCTCTCATGACACTCTCGAGAGGTTCTTCTTCGTTCGTGACTCCAGTAGACATCGGGGGATCACTTCTTTCTGTTCGTCGGTTCCCCGTCGAGAGTCGTGCTTCGTGCCGGTTAATTTAATTCTTAAACCGAGAATAAGGGGTGGCCGGCTATGACGAAAAAAAGGAGGCCAACGACCTTTACTGTGGAGAACGCGGAAAGCCACCGTGAGGCCGTTTCCTTTTACGGCGACCTCTATACCCAATGATAATTGGTATAAGTGTTACTCTCGACGTGGAGAGGGCTTTTACTTTTTCCAGCCGTGCTATTTCACTTTCCGCGGATACATTCTCCGGAGGATCGTGCATCAACCAACAACTCGTTGTTTGTCCTCGAAAATGTTGCATATATACAACGATCGTAGAATTAGACGAATATCGATGTATCGGTTAGATGCATAATTATCAGCCATTTTGTGGGTGCATTTTTTGTTAGAGAAACTTTGGATTTCGTTCACTTTTTTTTGCAAAAATATTCTTCTATGAAAATGATTTTCGATGTACATTTGTATTAACTGAACATAGAACAATGTTTCTAGAACAAAAAAATGTGAACAAAATAATTACACACGAACCCAATATTTAATTTAAAGATGTAGCTATTGATGACACTACATATACAATACATATAATATATATAAATAATTTGCCATTTAAACACACAGTGCATGTGCACAATATGTTATTCCTGCATACAGCATTATATACACAATTGACTATTCATACATACAGTATATATATAATACATAGTGAGATATGTACATGCAGTACGTATGCACGGATGTTATGAATAGTATGTATACATATACAGATAGCTAATTGTGTGCACATACTGTAATATAAACAGCCAATTGTGAAGACATACTGTATGTATAAATACAGAATTCTGTATACATACTGTGTATACAAATAACTAATTGCGTAGACATATTTATATATAAATAGTGAATTGTGTGCATACTGTATATGTATATGAACTGCAACACCCTTAAATATGTATAATAGATACGCATGTGCATAATTGTTTCTTAGTGATATCGTGTAACAGTAATACATGATAAGTACGGTTTAAATTCCACGGGAGCACGTTGAAGAAAATTGTCTGCGCCAAAAGGTTAGCCCGTAATTACGTCAAAGAGTTCTTCTCTTTTTATTCGGCGGGTTCCTTATCACGAGTAATCTGGAGAGAAAGCTCGTATACAGGAAGTGAACGTAACCACGGATCGAGTAAATGCGTTAGACTGCGAAAATGGATTATTTACCTGCCTTTTAAGCTGCCTGCTGAGAAAGCCGTGCCAGACCCCGAAGACATTTCCTAACCACATTGTGGATACCGGCCGACACCGAGGCTTCTTCTTCCGAAATAACGTTAGAACATGGAAAGTAGAACGAAATTGGCTCGAGTATAATGTATCCGTCTACGAACAATATGTTGAATGTAACGCAATGATCAAATATTCGATGTGTTTATGCGGCAACAATGCAACATTGCTACGAGTAGCGATATATCAAAAGCTCGCACGCTCCATTAAACGGTAGACGGTTTCGCTTTAACTCATTCGCTCAGGCTGCTATGCGTAAACAATTTCCCTTTGAAGCGGGAAAATTGATGGAAAACAATTCATAAACCGTATTACCGTGGGAGTATGTAAAGAAAATCGCTTGTCTTACGACGAACGGGTAGAGCAGACTGCGAAAATCGTGATCAACCACAACCGATTCTATTTCGGACTCTTTTTTGTTTCGTGTGGAAGCAAACTCGAGATTCGAGTGGATGAAATCGGTAATTTTTTAACGTGGGAACCGAGGATTTCGGATTTTTGGACATTTTTGGTACAGAAGTTACGGGGTTTCTTTAATGAGACAGTTTCGGGATCTTCGAACTTTCAAGTTGGGAAATTTAGGGATCTCGAAGTCGAAATTTGGGAGTTTACAAATTTTTGACTCCACAACATCCGATATGGTATTATATTTTCTCCAAAATTTCAAAATCGCAATACCTTAATATTCCAAACGCAGGAAGTTCTGGAATCCCAGAATTACGAACTCCTAAAGCGCAAAATCCTAAAACTCGAAAGTCCGAAAGTTTCAACTAAAAATTCTGAAAGTCACAAAATCGAAAAATCTCAAATCCTTTCGTTCAAAACATTCACACTGCAGAAGTTCAAAAATTTCAGTATCTCATAATTGGAAAATTTCGAAGATTCAATATCTCGTAACTTTAAAATCCAAAAATTCTAGATCTCAATACCTCGTGTCTGCAAAATCCGAAAATCTCAAAACTCCAAAAAACACCAAAATCACAAACTACCAAAAATTCTAAAATCCCAGTCTTCGTCAATTTCAACGCCTCAAAATCCTGAACTCCCAAAATCTAAAAATGGTAAAATCTCAAAGATCCAACATCTCGAAATTGGAAATCCTGAAATATCGAAAGCGTTTCATTCGAGTGCGTTGGAACCTTAAAATTTTCAAACTGGAAAATTTGTGGATCTCGAAGAGTTGGGAGTTCAGAAAATTCAGATTGCCCAACATCCAACAGTACCAATTTCTATAACGAGCCATTACGTAATAACGAGCCGATGACCCCGAACTGAGACAAAAAAAAAAACGAACTAACTGGGTATTTAGGAATCTGGGGAAAAAACGCAATGTCAACGATGACAGAAAGGTCAAGCACGCGAGCAGCGAAGATATCAACAACGAGACGGTGTCTGGACAAGGAACGACTAACGGGAGAGCCTATAGCAACTGCGACGGAGCACCGAGACGAGATATTCTCTAACAAAGGCGACATAAGTTACGTAAAGTGGCCTTATACGCCCCCGTGCTACTGGCTATTCTTTACTGACTTCCACACAACACCGGAACACGTCCACCTAACCGGCGAAAGACGCACACCGACGTCAACCTACAGCAATTGCACTCGTAAACGTATCAGGTGAAAAACAACCGGATCTTCATACAGGTTGCTTCAAAAGAAAAAACGCGCGAGACGAAACGTGATTAGTTCGATAGATATTTAACACGCAAAAATTTTAATTTGGAAATATTTATGTAATTGCGATACTAACAAGATATTTTATTAGAGAAAAATCTTGCTGAAGGATTAGAAAAAGATGCTACCCAAATATCTAGGTTCCCTAAATTCTAGATCGCCGTATACCTGGATTTACTAAATTTTATTTAATTTAATTATTCCTAATTTTATTTTAATTTACTAATCTTGATATTACGTCTTCAAATTTCTAGATCGGCCAATTCCTAGATTTTTGCATTTTTGCGTCCGCGAATCGCAAGATTCTCGAATAAATATATTTATAAATTTCTAGGTCAACTTGTAGATCGTTAAATCTCTAGATTCGCGTATCTTTCTATCTCTAGATGCCAAGGTGCACAAGTAGTACCTATGTCTTCAAGTGGTTAGCCACTTCCTAAACCGACAGGTACATAAATGCACAAATTTCAAGGTCCTCGAATATTTTGAAATTTCTAGATCCACAAATCCGAAATCCTCTGAATACGTATATCCCCAAATTTCTGGGACCCCTAGTTTCTGAATCCCCAAATTTCTAGGACCCCTAATTCCTAGATCTCTAAATCCCAAGGTCCCTACGTACCTATATGCCCATATTCCTACGCTTCCAAATACCAAGGTCCCTACGTACCTATATGCCCATATTCCTACGGTTCGAAATACCTACGCCTCCATATTTCTAGATCCACAAATTTCAGTGTCCTGATATTTATAGATCCTCCAATTCCACGATCTCCAAATCGCACGATCTCCAAGTATCTATATCCCCACTTTCGTACGTTCCCAAATTCCCACACCCCCATATCCCTAGAACCACAAATTTCAGTATTCCGATACTTCTAGGACCTCCGCTTCCTAGATCTCAAAATCTTAAAATCTCCACGTGCCTACATAAGCCGACATTCCGACATTTCCAAATTCCTGCGCCTCCATATCTTTAAACCCACATATATAATTGTCCAAAAATTTCAAGGCTTTTTAATTTCTAGCTCCCCAAATCCCTAGATTCCCGTATCCGTTGATCCCCAAATTGCCATGTACACCCTATTCCGTCGGCAAGTATCAAAATCCTTGAAATCCCTAAAAATCGTAAAATTCATAAAAAATGGACGTCTCCTCCAGACGCGAAACTCGCTGCGAGCCAATCGTTCGCGGTGAGCGACGTAAATCGCGAACGGAACGGACGCGAACACTTGTAACGACACCATATTGTTATTTCGCATCGTATCGATCCGAATCTAATGAAATATCCTGTACAGAGACGGCGGGTGCTCGTCCGCTCGCAGGAACCGAGTAATCCGTGTATATGTATGCCTTTCTATACAGGGTGTAACGCGGGTAACGAATGTTATTGATGTCCAGCACGATAGTGCAGGATGGCACGCCCTTATTGTCATTTTATACGATACCTGCCTCCATTTTCGGTCACAAATATCGGATAACGGCGCGACACTGTCGCACGGGACGTCCCTTTTTTTCGGTTGCGTCGTACACGACGACGGCTATTGGCTTCGTACAGCAAATTGGACGACAACGGATCGTTTCCCCGTAGGAAAATCTGTTCTCCGCCACGGAGACGGTTACGTTCTCAGCCTCCTTTTTTCCCTCCTTTTTCCTTTTCTTCTCCTTCGACGTTCCGGTTCTTTCCACTTTTATTTTTTTCCCCCGCGCTCACGGTCCCTCGTTTTGTTCCGGCGCCTTCGTTTTAATTGGTTATTTGCTAGCACCTACCGAAAATATCCGCCGACACAAAGGGACTTTCGCGACCACTCGATAAAGCGACACGAGCGTAATCATGCTGGACACTGTATCGAACGTACGGACGATTACGATGGAAACATAGCGAGGCCACGGACGATCGATACAATTTTTAGAGGGTTGATCGATATTTTCGTACGGAGGAACGGGTCCACTCGTTTGTTATGACTTTGTTGTATTCGTAAAATCCTTGGGTTCATTTTTAATTTTCGAAATAAAAAATTCAAAATTTTAGAGAGTCCATAATACTTGAAGATTCAGAAGCCTGGATATCGTGCAATATGAAATAAAAGAATTAAGAAATTAATTTTAAAGTTTGAGTTTAAAATTGAATTTAAAAAATTAAAAACTGAGCAAGTATTGCCAAACTTGAAAATCTAAACATTTGAGAATGTGCAAAGAAAATTTAGATGTTCGAGAATTTTCAAAATGTGAGATACTTAGTGATCGAGAATTTTAAAAACTTGAAAAACTCGTTCGAGATTTTGCGAAACCCGAAAATCTTAGACCAGGAAAATTTCGCGAAGTCAGAAAATGTCGATGTTCGAGAATTAGCAAAATTAAAAAGTTTCGAAACTTCCGAAAAATTCGACCACCATAAATGCTCGTAAGAGCTTTTAACTTCCGTATCTGTCACACGGTATTTGATTTCGATCTCGAATCGTTTACAAGTGTCCGCCGGAACGACCCGTTTGAACGTTTTCAAGTATGTTTTCGTGATGTCGGGGGTACAGTTTCGATTAATTCTGAACAGGTACGTACATAACTTATGCCAGATACGTTTCGCAGAAACATTGTCGCGGAAATACCTGGAGGAAAAGCGAGAGAGAGAGAGATGGAGGACGAAAATTGTTCACACAAAGAGAAAATTTGGCGACATTCGATGGCCGGACTAAAGCGAATCCCCGGTGTCTCCCTAGGGAGTTGGGATCCGCCGGAAGTCCCTCCCGGCTTGTGAAATGAGAAAACCGCCCGGTACCCTGCAGCGGTGCAGTCGATATCCGCCATCCATCAGCCTCGAGACACCAAAAACAACGACTACTGGATTTCGCACGCTACCGCACCTAACAACCAATCACTCGCGAAACAATCAGTTGTATACATACACCGTTGATCGATACCGAGAACAATAAATTAATTAATAAAAATCCACGATCAGACTGCATTCGCATTTGCGTTCCTATGTGAGATTATGCTTCGTTCTTGTTTTTATGGATTAAGGTAAATTATCTATTCGTCGGTTATCTTTTTAGATACATGTATAATGTTTGAGAATGTAAGGTTAATGATTATTACGTAGATAATGCATATGCATGTACGTTATTATAAGAACGTGATTTAAGGATAGTCACTTTTTTGATAAACGTATGCAGAGGTTCGTGTGAGATATTGGTTAATGCATGTTCGTTTGTTTAAGTTTCTGAACTTGCAAGCTTAATAAATTTCTAAATTTTCGAATTCACTAGTCCTTAAATTTCAATTTTCCGTATTTACGGTTTCGGAAATTTGTATCAACATAAGCCCTTAGTATGTCAAATTCAAAGACCCCAAATCACGAATTTCCGATATTTCTCCAAAATCCTCAAACCCCGTATTCCTATATTTAAAAGCTGCAAATTCTCAAATATTCAAATTTTCAAATTCCGAAATCGCTATATCATACAATCCTCGTGATTGCAGATTTTCAGTTTCCCAAATCTTTTAAATTCCAAATTTCTCAGGTCCCCAAATCCCATATATTTCTAAAATCTCAGATATTCCAAATTCCAAAGTTCCCAAATTTTAAAGCTCCTAAATTCCCAAACTCTTGAATTTACAAATTTCCGTGTTCCCAAGTTCCCTAAATTCACGGTACACCAAATTCTATACTCCTTAAATTCCTAAATTCCTAAATTCTCAAATATCCAAATCTCTCAAATTCCAAATTCGTAAAACTCTTACATCCCATAAAACACTCAAATTCCAAATTTTGTCAAACACCAAAATCCCCCAATTCTCTCGAACTTCAAATTCGTCAAACACCTAAATCCCCCAAATTCCCAAAATCACAGATTTTCAAATTTCTAAATTCCCTGAATTCCCAAATTGCTGTATCCTCAGTACCTTGAATTCCAAAATTCCAACCACGCGAAACCCTGAATCCCTAAACCCCCGACTTCCTGTACTCTACCCCAAATTCTCCGCAATTCCCCAAATCTCTAACCATTCAAAACCAAAATCCCCAAATGGCTGATTGTCCGAATACTTGGATCCCGTTGTTTCCGAGTTTCCGGTATCCCAAGTTCCAGAATTCCAAATTCCATCGATACGGGCCATCGGCAGGACATTCGAGCATTCTTAAGGAAATTATAGGGACATTTTCTCGGCGCTATTCACCGAAATTATGAAGGGTGAACTCGCCCGTTGCAATTGCGAAGGGTGTCCCCCATTCTGACACTCGCATTCCTTCACGAACGACACGCAGCGTCGTTCCGTTTTCTCGACAAAGACCTCGCCACGAGAAAATTCGTTTCGATCCTTTTATACACTTTGATGACTCCCCGATGACGCTATATCGATCATCGAATACGAACTTCATCGAATGGATCGACTTGGTGAAAATTCGGCAACTCGAAATGCGGTGAACTTGAACGACCTAAATATGGAAATATTAAATTGTCCCATAAGTTTCTTCCCTCTTTGACAAAAAAAAAAAAAAACGCGCTTCGAGGAATATTTTGCAAGTATTTAATGCAACAAATCTTAAACAATAAATATTGTATATTAATTTCTATTAAAGAAGGAAGGAATTTATGGGACACCCTAATATTATGTCGCTTATTGCCTTTTTACTACGAGAGTATTTTACCTTGTCCAAAATGTATATTATTGTAATAATTTCCGTTCTTTCGTTCCTTCGTTGTGAATTAACCAGTTCTTTCTTCATTTGCTTCGACAAATGCAAAGATTCATCGGAATTCTGATATCTCTTGCATTCCCAAATTTTCAAATCCCCATATTTTGTGATATCTAAATTCTCAAATTCCCAAAACCTCAAATAACCCTAATCCTAAAATCCCTAAATTCTTGCTTCTCCAAATTCTCAATTCTCCTAATTCTCAAATTCCTGAATGCTAAAGTCTCCAATCTCTCGAATCCTGAAATTATGAGAACCCCAAATCCTCAAATCCCCCCATTTTCCAATCCCCAAGATCTGACATTTTCAAACCTCCCGAATAAAAATGCGTTCCGCACGAAAAATCTGAACGGAAGGAACGAATCTTTTGGATGAAACTGTTGGTTTCATTGCAACAATGTGCACGATCGACGAGAAGCATTATAAAATAAGCGGAGCAACAACATCGCAAAGTACGCTTGCTTTATAACCATTCTATAATGGCTACTTCAGCTTGAAATAAGAAGCGTTTATAGACCATAAAGTATGCGTATAAAGCGGCCATAAATGTCTACATAATTTACAACTGAAAATTAGTCGATCTTTGCGATTTGCATTTCTGTCGTTCGATTAAAAACAGCGATACTTTCGTCGCAACATTTCATGACTGCATAAAAACCGAACGAAGATGAAAAATTTGGTCGAATATGACCATTTATGGCACTGTTCGGTTAAAAAATGTGATATTTTCGTGGTAAAATTTCAGGATAAAATAAAAATTGATGGAAAATCGAAAATTAAGCCATCGTTTGTGTCTCTGTTCGATTGCACGCGATGCTTCCATTGTAAAAACTGAAAGAGTTTGGTGAAATGTATTGTGCGAATTCGAAGGGATTAAAGTTAATCAATTATCGGTTTAATTGTAAAAGTAAGCAAAACCGCTGAAGGGATGATTAATTCGTGCACTATCGCTTCGCCGAATCAAAAACGATGCAGCAAAACCGTGCGGTATTGTGCCGTGAGTGCGTCGTAAAAGTTTAATGCAAAATGAAGTAGTTCCGCGTGTTGTTTTCAAGCTTTAGCACTTCGACTGCGACGGTAGAAACATCAATGTATAGTGCAATACTGGATAATAAGAACTCTTAAAAATATTACGGAATTGTTGTTTCAGTTTGCTATATTTGCGGGTCGGGAAATATTTTTATGGAGGGACAGATAGGACTTTTAGTACTTTTAGTATCTGATGCCATATTATTTGTGAAATGAACTCTTGTTGTTTTAAATTACGATATAATTGAATTTATACATTTTTGAGTTTTGGAATTACTAAGTTATCGAACTTCCAAATTTTTTGTTTTAAAATTCTTCAATTACGAATTTTCATTCCCCCAAATTGCAGACTTCCGAGATTTTAGACTTCAAAATTCTTAAATTTCAAATCTTCAAAATTTTCGCATTTCTACTTCCTAAATTTGTAAAATTCCGAACTTTCCCCATCCCAATTTCCCGATTTTTAAATTTCTAAAATTTCTAATATCTCCAAACTTCCAAATCCTAAATCTTCAAATTCCATAATTCTTAAAATATCCTAATCAAAGTTCCTAATTTTTCAAATAATGAAATCCTGAACTGTATAAATTCTGAGATTTCCGAATTCTCAAATTCCTGAATTCTGAAATCTCCAAGTCCTCAAATCCCCTAATTCTCGAAATCCCAGAATTCCAAAATCTCCAAATTCACAAACTCCTGAATTCTGAAATATTCAAATTCTCAAATCCTCCAATTATCAAATACCCAAATTCTCAAATTCCTGAATTCGGAAATCTCCAAATTATCAAATCCCGCAGTGCTCGATTTCCAAAATTCTCAAGTTTTCGAACCTGCTGTACCGATTTCTCGGTAAACGTCGACGTCGTCCAACGACGTTCGCATAATCAAACGTCAAACGACGGACGGAAAAATTAAAAGAAAGGGCAAGCATGGAGGATCCCTGTAGCGGGGAACAATTTATTTTTAATCTATTTGTAGCTCGTTTAAAATGTGATTAGACATCACGAACAGAAGATAGCGAGGAAACTCGTCGCGGAACGTCCGCTCTTCGTTTACCCGACAATTAATCTTGTGATCATTTTTTTCTCCTCCGTTCTCAAGGAACCGTGGATAAACAGCAGACTTAAATACGCAATTTAATAAGAACGCGTTAACAATTGCAACTAAACGATAACACGAGTTCGTCGGTTGAAGAATAAAAAATTAGGGAAGGATTAAATGCTTCGAGTAATTTGTTAACGTCGAATAGAAAAAACGAGTAATTTAATATGGAACTGATTGCATTAATTAAAGTGACAAATTGGTTGGGAGATGATAAGCGAGGAAAGGAACTGAGGAGAGAAAATGGGGAAGCCGGGATTTGGGCAAGAGAGATTCAATTAATAGATAAAAAATCGACCCAGAGGTTGGACAGATCAAACAAGAATCTGGCCGTAGATACTTGAAAGCAAATAAAGAATACGTAATTTGTAGTGAAACTATAGAGTTTAATTAATGACACATAACGTAATTTTTTTACGGATCTAATCTAAGAAACTAGTGTCTTAATACATCTATTCTTACGTGGTTAACAAATACAGAAGCGCGTAGCAATCCTCGAAATCTTAACAATTTCATATTCCATGACTTCAATGAGCACGTCTGTTAATATATTAGATCTTGTAAATAGCTCAAGCAGAAAATTAAAAATTAAATTAAAATTGAAAGTAAAATTAAAAGTAAATAAAAACTAATTAAAAGTAGAAATTAAATTAAAATTAAGAGCCAAATTAAAAATAAAATTAAAAGAATAAAAATCGTGTTAAAGTTACCGAGAATTTCTAAAAACACGTAATGCATGCCCGGTATGTATTATCCAAACAATGTTGAAATAATGATAAAGTACGGTGATTGGGCAAAGTTTCATCGAATTCAAGGATCATCAAATTGCAAGTCGTACCACCTCCCTGTTCTTTTATTTCCCCAAGAAACGAGTCCTTCGAGCGATTCGTGTAGATGTCGCTTCATTATATCTTCAAAGTCGTAGTCATACGATACGCCAGGATAATGCAGCATTCTTCTTGTTCGTTTCACTTTCTTCGACTTCAACGTTGTCTCACAAACATTCTCCGGTACCCGTCGTCTCGTAACGACCACGTCGAATAACGACATTATCCGTAACATCGTGGCTGCCCTCGTTCGCGACCCACCGCGAATGTTTTCTGTCACTGAAGTATGATTAAAACGTTAGCTATGCAACGCGTTACCCGCGAGTAATAGTCCTTCTTAATGAATATCGCGGTGACTTGCAACATGTACCATCCTCGAAAATGATCTAAAGGAATCATCCCCCAACACCGAGAGGAGATACAGTTTATTTTGGTCACTTTTTCTAACTATTGAACTGTATCAGTTTATGCAGACTTTTTTACTTATCGGTACGTCATTTTCTGAACACGGTATAGATATGCTGTAACCAGATGGTTATGTATAGATACGGTGTTAGATATGGTTATAGCAGTTAAATATTGTCGGAACGGTCGATCGAGTTTATTAAAAATTATGTTGATGTTCGATAGTATTGTTTAGTGATTTAGTAGAGTGTTGATACTAGAATTATAACATTTGATTTGGGATTAAATATCCAGGTATTGACATTTTTAAGGGTGAGTATTTTATGGGGAGAGAACAGTGTATGGTGCAACCTTTGAGAACCGATAGCAAAATGTATCTGGTGAAGTTACAATTTAGTATTACTGGAGACATAAATGTAAGTACAATACACGTAACTGTAACACAAGGAGATGCAATGTATTATATGTAAGTGCAATGTATGGAGTTACAACATGTAGAGTTGTAACGCGTAGAAACACACCGCGAGAATGTTGACAAAGTCAAATGCAATGCGAGATTCAACGCGTGGAGTTGCAATATGTAGAAATGCAACGTGTGGAGTTGCAATATGTAGAAATGTAACGCCTAGAGTAGTAATATGCAGTGACACAATGCATGAAGTTACAATATGCAGTAATGCAACACGTGGAATTGCAACGTATAGTGGTGCAACGTGTGGAATTGTAACGTGTAGTGATGTAACGCGTTGAGTAGCGATATATAGAGATTCAACGCATAGAAATGCAATGCATGGAGATTGGAAGGGTAAAATTGCAATGGGTCAAACTATCACGCGTAGAGATGAAACGGGTGGAATTATCAGTCGTGGAACTATCAAGCGTGGAAATACGACGAGTAGAATACGTGGAAATGGAACGCGTAAAGACACAACGTGTGGAGGTACAATGAGTGGAGTTACAACGCACGAAACTGTAACGCGTAGAATTATAAGGCGTGAAGTTACAACGCGTGGAATTCTAACGCGAGAAGTCTAACGCACAGAATTACCAATGCGGAGAAGTACAACACATACAAATACAACACATGGATATGCAACGAAAGAAACTGCAACGCATGGAATTACAAAGCGTGAAATTACAACGCATGCAAATACGCCACGTGGGAATGTAACACGTGGCGACACAACATATAGAAATCTGACTGACAAAAATGCAAGAACCGTATTGAAACGTATGATAATAAATTCTAAAACCTACAGAACTGTACAAACATTAACACTAGATTTATAGAACTAGTCAAAATAACTTATGACACATTTCTTATTCAAAATTAAAAAAATTATCGACAAGCTTTTATCAAAGTGTATATTAATTTTTGTCAAAATGAGGGATATATTTATTTCCTTGTTTACTTCGGTTTTAATTTAAAATGGTCATCGCGTATCCGTAAATCCAGTGTTAATAAAAACACGAAGTAAATGAAACTTGGAAAATAAAATAAGAAGGAAAGTTTGATCCTTGGGGTGGAAATACGACGAATGTTTAACGCCGACCGATACGTCTTGGCAACGATTAAACGAAAACAGTTGTTTCGTCCAGTTTCTTACGGGGTAATAGATTGGAATCCGCGGTTACCAAATTGATTGTTCGATCGATCACGAAGTTCGCGCCAGATCGAGTGGCAAGATATTGGCTCGAACGACAAAATACATCGCGGCACGGATACTTGGCGTCTTTGCGCGATCGATCATCGAGAAACAGATGATCGATACGTTCGACGTCGTCTGCCGGATGGAAGTTCACCGCCTCTGGATACGATATCCGACTGGACGTAACTTTCACGCCGTACGCTTCAAGTATGTGGCAAATGACGACGGGTGATCCATAAAGATCCGAGGTCACTCGTTCAACTTGCGTGCAACTATTGTTATCGAATGTACGATGCTTTAAACGCATCCACTCCCGCTCGTTTAAAGGACGCCATTGAAAAATTCGTTCGCAATAATTCATACGACCCTAATTTTAACATTGTTGCGGCTAAGATTATTGAACCATATACAGGAGCCTCGACACGAACTTTTATCACTAAAACTACCGATGTACAATGAACAATTATTTTGAAGTTAAAAATGATGTTGAAAAATAAATGAACAAACGATGAAACATAAGTGAACACTTACTGATTCTTTGTCTCGATAACAATCAGCACAGGTGTCAAGAAAACCATCTAAACAAATTTTGTCGTTTGAAGTAGGAAATTTGTGAAACGGACATTTCACCCCTTTGGTTGTTTTAGTGTTAAAAAGACGATAAATTGATGGGTTATATGTAGGATATGTATATAGGTCGATAGGACAATAAATCGATAGGTGGGCAATAAGTTGATAGATGGACAATAAATCGATAGGTGGCAACAAATTGATAACTGGACAATAAATCGATAGATGACCAATGAAATGATAGGTGGACAATAAATTAACAGCTACAAAAAATGTTATGTCACATGAAGATATATTCGTAACTCGATACATTTCATCTAAAACCTCTTATAAAAAGGTAAAATAAATTAGTTACTGTAAGCGAACGTTGTAATACTGTAAGTGAACATTGTGACACCGTATGTGAACATATGTAAGTGATCGATCAAAAATGATGCACTAATCGGTCGGAAAGTTGATGCATAAAGGGTCAAGCGAAAAGGATGAAAACCGTCGAAACGAAGTGTTGATAAAAGTAAGATTAAAAAAGGTAGACACAGAATGGGATGAAGCTCGAGGATAAGATAATATATTGGAGAGGAATTGCAATAGACAGAATCAACCCTTCGCAATTTGCTACGAGCCATTCGACTGGACTCTTTCGCTCCATCTTGCTCCCACTTTCTCTGACAAAGGACCCTCTGACAACCAATTATCCATCCGAGACGAAGGAAACGCAGGAAAAGGAGATGCAGAGTATGCCATAAGCGAAACGCAACGAACAGTTTGATTAATAAAAGTCGAATAGTGTAAGCGTCCAAGAATAGATTGTTCACCGAGCGATAGTTTATCAGAGCCGACCTTTCCTTTCCTTTATCATGTACATTCGTTTGAAATTTCATTTCGACGTGCCGTGTTACCAATTATTCTCCTGTTCCCTTCGATATTCTCCGATATTAATGACGGTTAACAACGGAGATCCCAGGGAAAAAAATTCGAGGCGATGATTATTTCGGCACAGATCCAGGAATATATCGCGACAAAGGTACATCGTAATAAAACTGTTTGAGAGACGCCTCGAGTGATGAACGTGAATATGCGAACTAACATAATGCTTTAAATCAGCTGGATGAACTACTTTACACGTACGAGTTATTCGCATGAACACCCTCTGTCTGCTTGTTACGCAACACGCACATTGTGTATCAGATAAACCGAATTGATAATCAATATATATTTTAGAATACATTAATAGAAATATGTTAGATCTACAGACAAGTTCTGTTCGATAATTTCATTTCAAGTTTGATCATGTATTCGCATACTCCTTTGAAGCATATATGGTTGTGTCTTCGTGTAATTGCATTTGTACACACGTGACCTTCGAAATGAAGTACAGTAACGATATCACGTGTCATTATTTTCCTCCTTTTTAACAGACAGAACTTTCCGGTGGACATAATATCTTCCATAAAATGAAAATTTTCTAACGAAGCTTGTAAATTCGCCAACCCGTTAAATCACCATCCACACGAGCAAAATGAAGGACTTTCAGAAGCTGCGTAATTTTATGACGTCGATGAATATTTGTCAGAATTTTGTAAAATTTCATTGGTCGACGAGAGTGGAGAGGTAAAAGTGAGCAAGCCAGCACGTAGGGTGTCGGAGTCTTTATTTCGTTGGATGGGTGAGATATTATAATCACGTTGTACTATCGATTGACGTGTGCACGGAGGGGTTGCACGACAGTCTGCTAGTTGTACGGGGGTTGAAAAGGGGGTCGTTGAAGGAGGGAGAGAGAGAGCGAGTGTGTTAGACGGAAGGGAGGAAGCTGCCAGGGAGAAGACGCTGCCTAATAGAATGCCAATATGATTATGTGTGCCATGCTGCATCCAAACCACGATCCATGCTGCAGCTACGATGCGGCTGTTGAATACCCGAAGCCGATGTAATCGACTAACACCAGCCGGCGGTTCGAAACTGATTTTGTTTTTTTGCTCCAAAAAAAAAATATTCACCCTCTTCGTCATCTCCGCCCACATCTAGGCGCCTTCGTTTTTCGTTCTACGCCTCCCTTCTGCAATTCCGAGTTTCCTCCTTTCGAAGTTTCGGAACTTCTTCATTTCCGAGGTCGATCGTTCGCGTTTCGCAGGATTTGCGAGTTTCGAGGATCGACAATTTGGTATTTACGGAATTTAAAGTACCGACGTACGATGAACGATTATTTTGAAGTTAAAAATGAAGTTGAAAATAAATGAACAAAAGATTGACGTAGACTCATACACTTATTAATTATGCGTCTTTAAGAGAATGAGGACAGATTCGTAAATTTAGTGTTCAGCAGTCTAATGTTTGGAATTTGTAAGTTTGAGAATTCGGGTGTTCTTAAATTTCAAAATTTGTAAGTTCGAGAATTTATGTTGTGTTGAAGTTCGGTATTTGTGATTTCGAGAATTACTAAGTTTAAGAATTTTTAAGTTCAAAGTTTTGTAAGCTTGAGGATTTGTAAATTTGAGAATTTCTGAGTTGCAGAGCTTGTGAATCTGAGAATTTGTCACTTCGAAAATTTGTAAGTTTCAGAATTTGCAAATCTGTGAATTTATAAGTTTGAGAATTTGCGAAGCTAAGAAGTTGTATGTTTGAGAATTACTAAGGTTAAGAATTTTTAAAAGCAAAGTTATGTAAGCTCGAATATTTGTAAATTTGAGAATTTATTAGTTTGAGGACTTGTTGATCGGAGAATTCGTCAGTTCGAAAATTTGTAAGTTTTAGAATTTGCAAATCAGAGAATTTGTCAGTTTGAGAATTTGCAAATCAGAGAATTTATCAGCTTGAGAATTTGCGAATTTATGAGTTTGAGAGTTTTTTGAATTAACAATATATCAATTTGAAAGTTGTTAAGCTCAACACTTGCAAATTTGACAATTTTTATATTTGAGAGTTTGTAAACTTAACAATCGAATTTGAGAATTTGTGTATCTGAAAATCTCTAACTCTCTCCGGCATTGCGAATACCAAATCTTCCCACGGAATAATTTTCAACCTGATTACAATCTCCGTTCTCGCTGATAGTTTCCTGAAAGCCGGTGATATCCAGAGTCATCGTATGGATAATTATCGCGTTTCAATATTTGTAAAGAAACTCGAGATCGACGGTATCCACGAGGAAATTCGAGGAAGCGTGAAACGTTCAACTTTCGATTTATAACGTTTTTCCGGTCAAACGCGGTGAATCCATCAAGTTGCTCGTTTATCGGGAAAATCAAGCAGTCGTGTGCATCGAATGCATTGTCAGTGCATTAACTCGTACATCCGAGTGGAAAATAATATTACTTAGCCGAATTACCGGTGTATCGCACGCAAATGGTTATTCTTTCTTTGTCAACTCGTGTTCCGATCGAATTTAACATTTACTCATAAATTAAGTAAATTGAGGAAAACTTGATTACCCTATCGAGACTACCTTAAAATCCCATCCCATTCTTCAGGATGTTTCGTCTCATACTTACGTTATGTAAACTCATTCTAATCGGATTGTACAACGTGTGTGCAATAACGATACTGATCAATTATCAGTCACTCTGATTAAAGAGGTCATCGAGATAACATCTGTTTTGAATTAAAAAATATCTTAAATCATAGAAAAACAAAATTTGGTACTGATTTTAACTTAACCCTTTTGTAGATTTTTCTAAAAATTTGTTTCTTGTTTATAATGTTTCTTTCATTAACGCCATTCAGTTATTTCGAGGTAGCAGGCGTGGGTTAGTAGAATTTAAAAATGAATTATATAAAGAAAAAGAAATACAAAAAATATCATGCACCAAATTACCCTGGGGTAAAGTATTCTAAACGCACTGAACCTTAACACTAAAACTACCAATCGGTCAAAATGTCCAATTTCGTGTTGGACATTTTATATCACAAAATTTTGTTGCCGCCCGATTGTAAAAATGTCTGTCATGCTTTATCCGGCTAATGAAAGGTTGTATATGTTAGGTGATGCTGTAGTATTTATTTATTTTTCCACATCATTTTCAATTTTAAAGTAAGTACGCATTCGATGCCGGTACTTCTAATGTTAATAACAATGTCTTAATTTATTCGGATCCCACCATACAGACTAAGTATTCTTTCTTTTCGCATAACACGGTAATGGAATAATTAAACACGTTGACAGCCAAATGGGAATAATTGAAAATTGCATTAAATAGTATTTTCATTTTTACCAAATTTTACCAAACATTTTCACGATGCTTTGTTATATTTATCCATCATAATTCCAAGTATACTAGTACCTTCAGTTAAAAAATCGAACATATTTTGTATAATACGGCTGTTAAATCCGTGCAGAAATTCGAGTGTCACCCGTATATGGGTGACACGGCGGTCAAAGTGTTAATCCACGTTTCGAATCGATGCCCGAAACGAAACAGTGTCCGCGAACACCCGTTCGCGACAAAGTCTCGCGTTTAAATCGTAAAACGCGTGTCTCGGAACGGAATTTCGTCAACGTAGACAAAACGCGATGTCTCGTCACGGTTTCGCAAACGGCGGTGTCCCGAAAGGAGAGGGAAAGCAAAGGAAAACGGAAAGGGAGGAAGGGATGATGCGTTATAAATAAAGCGGCGGCACCTGCTACATACTGATAAACCCGAAAGGCTAGCCATGCGCGAAACAAAGGTTAACTTTGACGGGCGCTAACCCTATACAGAGGAGCGTATAGGTCGAGGCAGCAAGCGTGATGAAACAGCCGAGAAACAGGACGACGCCGTGATACCGGATGTATCTTTCGATATGTATTATAGACGCTTCTGTTCGATGCCGTTAAAGCACTTCCTCCGCTTCTGTTCCGATCATGTTCAGGACATTGTGAAATCGTTCGTACGCGAACACTGCCATATATGTACCTATGTACGTACGTGGCTGCACCATGTCACGTCGAACACCTTTTAATTCGTCGCCCTAATCGTTTGACTTTCGGCAAACACGTTTCCGCCGAATTTCGTCCTCCCTTGATCCACCGGAAATGCGGATCGTCGATTTCGGATTACTGGGACGTGCGGTGGTTGTGCGTTAAATTAAATAGAACTTGGTGTCTTCGGATATTTAATTTATTGAAAACGACAAATATTTGACACGTTTCTTTGTTTGTAATTGTTAATATTTATTTAAGGGTGTTGAAATTATCGCGCTCAAGTTTTAACAGTACCTAAGTGTTTGGGCACTCGCATTAAAAGCATAAATTATATAAAAACTCAGGAAAAATGGGAGGTTCAAACTTGTCTCGATATGAGACGGTTGCTTCATTTACGATTTTACAATTTTACAATTTTACAATTTTACAATTCTACAATTTTACAATTTTACAATTTTACAATTCTACAATTTTACAATTCTACAATTTTACAATTTTACAATTCTATAATTTTACAATTTTACAATTCTACAATTTTACAATTTTACAATTTTACAATTTTACAATTTTACAATTTTACAATTTTACAATTCTACAATTTTACAATTTTACAATTTTACAATTTTACAATTCTATAATTTTACAATTCTACAATTTTACAATTTTACAATTTTACAATTCTACAATTTTACAATTTTACAATTCTACAATTTTACAATTTTACAATTTTACAATTCTACAATTCTACAATTTTACAATTTTACAATTTTACAATTTTACAATTTTACAATTCTACAATTCTCATTTTTATAACAATTGCTCTATCTTCCAACAATTCAACGATTTCCTTATTCTTGTTAATTACTGAACATAATTATTTCTTTGTAGGAATAACGCAAAATTTTGTTCTCAACCGCAATTTTTAATATGATCGAACGTCACTCGTGTTCGCGGAAATACTTTAATAAACAGTTTCTCAGAAAACACGCTAATGTATTATTCCTGTTTGTCCACAAGGGTGTTCGGGTATGATTTCTCCGCGGTGAGGACGATTCGAAGAATTCCCAGTAAATTTGTTTAAAAGAAGCTGCTCGTTTTATATTATCACAAGAAAGCTCGTGGAAATTTACATCGGCCACTTTTATTAAACAATTCTCGGTTGTTTCCTCGACGTGAAAAGGAAGAAATGGAAGCCGACGAGGAGTTACAAAGCTCGAAAGGAAGAAATCGGAGCCCGGCTACGGGAACAGTTGGTTGTTCGTAACGAGAGAGCGAATACGTTCCGACGAGGACGAGATTGAACACGAAATACGATTCCTCGCTACTTGTAAACATAATATTTCGATTTTTGTTCGAAAGATCGTCCGGTAACGAGAGAAGTTTCATTCGGAACGGGCGCAGTCAGGAATTTCTCGCTCCTAATTTCCGTCGCTAACGACTCGGTCGAAAGGTGAACCGGCAGCGATAACGATTTTTTACAAATCGTCCTCGAGATACTTGATAACGAGACACGCGTACAAATCCTCATCGAGCTCGTATCTCGAAAGAAGACGCCACTTGTAAGTAACCGAACCCGATCAATATTTTATGAACGGTACTCTTTCTATTCACGGCTATTTAACTCTTTATGTCTCGATTATGGTTATTTATTCATACATTATCTATACACAATTGTCTATTTAGACACACAGTTTGTATACACAATTCTGCATTTGTATATACAGTGTGTGTACACAATTCTGTATTTATACATACAGTATGTGCACACAATTCTGTATTTAGATATAGTATATGTGCACACAATTGTCTATTTATATATACAGTATGTATGCACAATTCTGTATTTACATATGTGTAAATACTGTATGCAGTATGTGCACACAATTCTGTATTTAGATATAGTATATGTGCACACAATTGTCTATTTATATATACAGTATGCATACACAATTCTGTATTTATATATAGTATATGTGCACACAATTCCGTATTTATACATACAGTATGTGCAGATAATTGGCAATTTATACATACAGTACGTGTGCACAATTGGCTATTTATATTATACATTCGAAATGTACGAATAATTTTGTCCCTCACTGTATATGAAATCTATTTCGAGATTCGTGTTCCCCGCAGATCCCTCCAGATCTATCCATGCCTTAATTCCGAAAGAGAAAGCGTGAAAATTTAATAGGGGCGTCTCGTGTGGAAAAAGAAAAAAGGGTTTTCCGTGGATGCCGCGGCTCGTGTCACCAAGGAAACGTCATAAATATCGTCAACGGAATTTTAATAAATCGCACAATGGAATTACCCGTCTAATCTTTAATATCCGTTACCGTACGCGCTATTCACGAGCGATCGAGCTTGAATATACAAACAGAAATCGGAAGCGATCGTTCGCGTTCGACTTCTTGTCGATGCCTTATATTAAAAGTCCGTTCCCGTCGACGATTGTCCATCGGGAATTGGCGAAAAAAAAGGAGAAGAACGAGAGAGAGAGAGAGAGAGTGGAAACGGGTATGGAAAGGCAAATTTGCAGTTATTAGAGGGAAGTTGTACAAGGATTGCCTACCGGTATCAGACGGGTATCGAAAAGGGTCACAACGATGAAATTCTTAGCGAAGCAGCCAAGAATAGAAGAGCATCGGCTGTCGAGAATGGCGGAATTGAATTTATTCAGGCAGTGCCAATAAGTCGGAAAAGTCGTGCCCTAAAAGCCGGAATCCGCTCGGCTGCGATCCATCCCCGATTCTCTTTCCGCTTTGACTCTGTTTTATTGTGAACCGAGACCGTTCGTTCCGCCCAAATAACGCTACTCCACGATGAAAGTATTTTAAACGTCGCCCACCGGAAACCGACTCGATAAATAAAAATCGAAAATATTCTCTGCCTTCACAGTGTCAAAAACCGTTCGCATTTTATGTCCATCTTGCATCTTCCATGCTCCGACGTGTGCCACATAGAGTGCCTTCAACATCTTCACGCCCTTGTCCACATATGTCGATGGTTACTTTGTAACCTACATAAATCAGTATTATTTTCTACACAATTGTGTATACATGCTGTTTGCATAAACAGTATGCATACATTGTGTGCACGTACTGTATGTATAAATACAGAACTGTCTATACGTACTGTATGTATAAATAGCCAATTGTGTGCACATACTGTATGTACAAATAGACAATTGCGTATATAGAGTGTATGTATTAAGCGATCCGGAAAGTAATGTCGTTTTTTTGCATTAAAGTCAGACAGATAAATTTTGAACACTTTTTTATTTTTAATCAACGATGTAATCATCCTCGTTTTCAACAACCTTTTGCCATCTATTGTACAAATTTTCTATGCCGCCTTTGAAGTATATAATGAGCTGATAAATAGCAAACGAATAAGCATGCACAGAAACATCATTACTTTCCGGTCTCCCTAGTAGAAATCTGATGATATGGGTATCAGATGACAAAGAAATTAGGTGATCTTGGAAGCTGGGTAGATATCCGGAGAAGTAAAGATCTAGCGAAGGATCCAGGAATTTGAGGATCTGGGAAAGTATTAATTTGTGAATGTAAAAATCTGTCGATTTAAATAGTGTGGCAAATCTAGCGGTATAAGGATCTGATAATATACGAATCTGGGGGTATAGAAATGTAATTGTGTATAAGATATCATAATCTCATTACACATTCAATAGATCTCTATGTCCAAATCGGTGACTATGTGTGGATCTAAAAAGAGATCTGTACATGCGGAGATATGGACACGTGGTTACTCGATGACACATGAATCTGACAATCGGCGAACATAATGATTTACAGATACAATTATTTCAGGGAATAAAAATCTGGACGCCTAGGAATTCGAATATACAAGAACGCAACATAACTCACGCATGCAGGTACTTCTCTCGGTGGCAATTAAAAATATTGATGTTAACAATATGGATGTTATTTGCAATTATTATTTTTATTGAACCGAATGTCGATCCACCCGCGACCACGTATTGTCAGCTGGAACTCCGTCGATCGCTGATTCCAAACCCGCGTTTATGGCAGAATCCGTCGAAGAAAATCTCGCCCTTGTTCGACTGTTTCAACCCCCGATTTGCGCGGTATAATTTGTCCATTGAAGGGAACTCGTTACGAGTTCACCGTTACTATCGCGATTCATGCTACGAGAGTGTCATAACTGAAACTCGGACGAAAGAGAAATCCACCGTTTGCGCGAACAGGCTTATTAACGCAGTCTCAAAGGAGTTAGACCAGTCATCGTGGTGGCTACCATTATGTGTTAATTATAATTATAGTAATGGGTAAACGCGAAGGTCTCAATGGCGAAACTCAATGTGCCACTGCTAAATTCCGGGGGCATCGTCTGAGCTGCACAACGTTCTCGATAGCTCCGCGTAATAGCAAGCTTAGATATCAATGGGTTGCATATTATGACGGAGTTCTAGTCGTCTTAAGGACCTCCAAGCAAGTATTTAGCCTTCGGTCACCTCCCTTTCCCCGTTGATTATTCCCTTTGGTTCCCCAGTTTTCGAGATACTCGTGAACTCGCTTATTCGCCATTTTGAAACAACTTGACGCGTAACTTTTACAGAAAAATGTAGCTGGACTTTCTCCTAAATCGCATTCTGAACAGATCGTTTTCGTACATCAGCCAAACTATGTTCGTACATAAAGTATGTTCATATAGGAACGAAAAAATATTCGTACATAAAAAAAAGCATATTCGTACATGAACGAAAGTATATTTGTACACGAACGAGAATATATTCGTACAGAAACAAAATATTAGGTCTACCGGAAAGTTCTGCCCGTTTATGAGAAGGAAGAAAATGATGGAGTTCTTAATACATTTAACAATGTACAATTTCTTACTGTCGCGTGAATTTCAGGACATTTGAAGTTGCTGTATGTTGTTGTGCCTTCATTTTTGGCTCATTTTTTACTGTAAGCGTTATGTATAATATACAGCTACATATTTTCAAATATAATTAATTATATAGAAAATGTTTTTATTTCTGCATTCCAAGTGTATGCATACTTTTATCCCTCACTGTAAATACCATTTCGACATACTTATCTACGTTGGATGTTACATCGTAGCCATTTTATACGAAGAACATATATGTCCAAATATAATTAATAATACAAAAAATATTATTGTTATTTGTATATTCCAAGTGTACGAATACCTTTGTCCCTCGCTGTAAGTACCATTTTGAAGCTATTGTACATATGTGTTGGATGCTACATCGTAGCCATTTTATGCAAAGAACATACATATCCAAATATAATTAACAATATAGAGAATATTGTTGTTTTTGATATCTATATTGCAAGTGAACGAATACCTTTGTCCCTCGCTGTAAGTACCATTTTGAACCTATTGCACATATGTGTTGGATGTTACATCGTAGCCATTTTATGCAAAGAACATACATGTCCGAATATAATTAACAAAATAGAAAATATTGTTGTTTTCGATATCTATATTGCAAGTGAAGGAATACCTTTGTCCCTCGCTGTAAGTACCATTTTGAACCTATTGTACATATGTGTTGGATGTTACATCGTAGCCATTTTATGCAAAGAACATACATATCCAAATATAATTAACAATATAGAGAATATTGTTGTTTTTGATATCTATATTGCAAGTGAACGAATACCTTTGTCCCTCGCTGTAAGTACCATTTTGAACCTATTGTACATGTGTGTTGGATGTTACGTCGTAGCCATTTTATGCGAAGAACATATGTGTCCAAATATAATTAACAATATAGAAAATATTGTTGATTTTGTTTCTATATTCAACGTACACGAATATTTTTGTCCCTCGTTGTAAATATCTTCGGCGGGTAAAACGCAAATGTCGATCGACGGATCAAAACTGATCGTTTTTAATCCTCGAATCGGCGGTCACGCGCTCGAATTCCGCTATTTCATGGCTCGAATGATGTTGACTTTGAATGGTTCGAGCTTCGTGATTTTTTTCCCGCGGATTTCCAATTAATGCCGGTTCTTGGTAAACGATTTTCAAACCGGGCTCATTTGGTGGAAATGAAAGCTATTTAGTAACGTTTGTACGGGGCCGATGCAGACGTAGGCAATCGTTTATTTTCCAGCATTTTCATGCGCGTATGCTTAATGGGAGAGGGGCGAGATTAATATTGACAGATGTGCAAAAGACGAGTTATCTTCGCGCACGTACACGCTCACGTATCATTTTCCAATCTAACAAAGACATACAGGACTTTTGATCCTGCGGTACGTGTGTTCGTTCAAATCCCCGTGGATCCCGTGTGTATACAAATTTCTCTCTGTCTCTTGCGCGTGTCTCGTTAAACGCTTCTCACTAATTTCTCTTCGCCTCTCGGTTTCAATTTACTATTTTACCGATCATGCATTAACTCGTTCGTATTTGCGCAATCCGGCGAGCAATGTGTGAAACATTTTTTTTTTGTCGCGGAATTTTTCTTTTATCTCGATCTCATCGGGGATACATCGATAAGAAAATAAAAATTGTCGTACGATCGGAGGAAATTTGTCGAACGATCGATAATTTTTAGAAATTTTGAACTACAATTTGGTCCCAGGATTCGGGAACTTTGGTACTCGGACTTTCATGAATTTCAGAAGGACTCGGGGATTTGGATCGAATATGGGAATTTTAGTATTCGAGAATTTGGAAATTTAGGATTTCGAGAATTTACAGATTTAGGAATTTTAGAATTTTGAGAATTACGAATTTGGGAGTGTGAACATGTAGAAATGTAGGAATTTAGAAAGTATTTGGGGGTTTTTGAGAATGAAAGATTTAGTACCTCATACATTTAGAATTTTGATAATGTAGGAATTCAGGAATTTAGGAATTTGGGAATTCAATAATTTACTAATTGAGCAATTTATGAATGTAGGAATTCAGGCATGTGTGAATTTGAGAATATAGAAAACCTTAAACGTAGAAATCTATGGAATGTAGGAACACGAAAATTTAGGAAAGAGGGAGTGTGGGGATTCAGGAAAGTAGGAATATATCAATTGAACAATTTTCAAATTCGAAACGCTGAGAAATGTAAAAGTGACGAAATCTTCAAAAATATAATAACTCAGAAAATCGAATATTCGAAAACTACCGAAATTCGATCACACGGAAATTTGCAGAATCTAGAACCTGAAAATTTGAAAATCAAAGATTCAGCAATTTTCTAGATATATAAATGTACACATTTACTGTCCTCTAAATTCTCAGCATCTGTAAATTTGACTCTCCATAGAACACCCATGAATTTTTACTGATAAGATGCAAATTGTTAATAATTAACGGGCAAAAAATATACTATCGATTCGCGAAATTTGAGATGCATACCACGAATTCCGACGTTTTGTTCAACGGGTGATGTTGCGTTTAAACGGGACAGTCTCGATTGTGTTTCCGAAAAATTCGCATTAATGTTGGTCGTTCGTAAACGATGTTCAGCCAGATTCATTTGCCAGGAATGGGAAATATTTAATAAAGTTCAAACGCGACTGTTTTGGACGTAAAAATAAAAATGTCCACCGTGTATTACTTCGTTCGTGCCTGCATAATGAGAGAGCAGAGAGAGAGAGACGCAATTAATATTCACTGTTTTTCGAGCGAACATAGGCTTCTAGGGCTTTTGATCTTCTGCTACGTACGATCATTGAAACTGGCGTGGGTCCTGTGCGTACACATAATTTGCGCGTGTGGTTTCCTAAATGCTCGTCTCATTTCGTTCCTAGACTTCAATCTGCCGCTTTCCGGATGATTCATTACTTCTTTTGTATTTACGCAAACGGGGACCCGGTTGATCTAACACATTTTGTAGAAAAAATATTTGGTATTTTTTATAAAGATATTTACGGGTATACAGCATGATTTGGGAATTAGAGGATTTCAAAATTTAGGAACTTTTCAAATTCGAAGGATGTCAGGTACTTGGAATTTTGGATTTCGAACCATTCATGATTTGGTGTTTTGGAAATGTTGAGATTTGAAAATTTGGTGATTTGGAAGTTTCGAGTTTTGAGGATTTGGAGATTTGAGGACGTGAAGACTTCAGGATTTGAACATTTTTTAATTTCAGTATTTTTTAATCTTAGACACCCGAACCACCTAATCCTTAATTTCCCAAACCCCCAAATCCCTAATCCCCATATTTTTAAATCTCCAAATCCCCAAATCCCCAAATCTTCGAATTCCAAATTTTATTAAATCAACAAACATTTAGATCTCCAAATTTCAAACCCCTGATCCAAAAATTTCCAATTTCTCTAAATCTCCAAATCCCGAAATTCCGAATTTCCCTAAATCCCCAAATATTCAAGTTTCCAAATCGTTGAATTTCCAAAACTTTTAATTTCTCTAAATCCCCACATCTCTAAATTTCTAAATCCCAAATTCTCAAATTCTGCAATTTGCAATTTCTCTAAATCCTCAAATCTCTAAACCTCCAAATTCCAAATTCCCAAATCCCTAAATTCTCAGTTTCCCAGTAATCACCGAAACCTCAAATTTTTTAATTTTTTAACCCGCAAATCTCTAAATCCCAATTTTCTAGGAATCGCCAAACTCCTAAGTCCCTAAATCCTAAAATCCCAAAATCTCCAATCCTCTGAGAGCTAAATCCTGAAATCTCCGGGTGACCAAATCCCACAAAATATCAAACTCTCGAGTTCCCAAATCGTCCAACGTCCACACCAAAAATTCCCTAAATTCCGTACTTCCGAAATTCCGAATATCGAATTGACATCGCGCCGGTAAACGAATAGCACCAGGAACGAGCAAGAGACTGACAGGGTTGAATAAATGAGAAATCAGGATAAGGATGGTGGCCATAAAAGTGACGTAGTCGTAGAGAAACGCAGCTTTGCCGAAGCGAAACGCGAATTCATGTGATCGACAGCGCGTAAAATTATTCGAAAAGTTATTATTCATGTTGGCTGTAACCGTCGTCATAGCAACACGTTTGAATATGAAAATTCATACGTATTCACGGGGAAACAGAAACTTCTCCAAATTATGTTTTCATTAACAGTTCGTTCGTTACCATATTCGATGCGATATTGTGCTGTACCTTATACCTAATGTCTAATAACGGCGTTAGTATCATTTTCAACCGTTCATTTTTTAAGATGACATAACACCATTTATGTTCGAATCAAGATATCGAAGGGTTTGTGCTGAACGAAATTTAAAAATAGAGATAATTGATAATTATTTATTATCGTCCCAATTAATATAATTATCACTATTTATGAACTAATATGTTTTTGATAGCTATGAATGAACATACGTCGATTTTAAAATGAATGAAATGAAGATTTAGATATTTAAGAAAGCTCAAGCCCGTAGAAAAAGTAAATTTCCCTTAATTGAAAAGAAATAAATAAATAAATATATGTATATATATACATACTTTTATTATATATATATATATACTTTTATGTAATGAAATCAAAGAACCATTCAACTTATTCTTCGTTAAATAATTTTTACATTAAAATTTATGTATAAACATAATAAAACAGTTAATAGTGGCAATTAATAATAAAACGTTAATAGCTTTGAAAGAATTTATGAAACTTTTCAACCAAACAATTTTAGAATAAAAACACCTTCGTGTGCAAAGGGTTAAACCAAAGTCCTGAGAGTTCCATTTCCTGCGAATCGCGATTATTATTCCGAATTATGCGAATCCGCGTTGAATCGCGCGAACGATACGAGATAATGAGTTCGCCGATCGAATCGATTTGCGGAAAAATTGAAACCGCGAACGGGGGGAGGGTAAAAATGTCATAGGAAAGGATAAACATACGGGAAAAATATTTCTGACGGTGAATGTAGCTCGTGTCCCGTTAAATATCGTGGGAAACGAACGAAGACAAGGAACGATTATTAACCGGATCATAAATATGGAAAATGAATCAGGCCGACGGTGGTCCGTCCCTTCGCCACGATCTCGAAAATACAAAAATTTTCTCGCATAATTTTTAACACGATAGAAGCAACAGCCGAACGAGGAACGCTAACGAATAGAGGCGACGCGAATCGATAATGGAACGGTACAAGCGAAGCGTATAAAAATTGCATTATCCGTTCCTTGACGAACACCTTGTCGGATTTAATAATTTGACATCGACGATACGAATTCATGATTTCATTGCCCCTCTTTTCAAGCCTCGCGTTTCGCTCAACGTTCGCGAAAATATATCTTTTTTCGATATTGCGCCGCTTTCTTACCTTAATTGCAACGGCAGAGGCTCTTATCGATGTTCCCTTATTACGGCTATCGATCAATCTCGTATCCTCGTTAGCGAGTGATTTCGATATACATGCGAGCTTGATCGTGATAGTAAATTTTCCTCTGATTCGAGAAAAATTGTTCCATCGTGTTTCGATTTCGATTGTGCTTAAAGATGAAAACTTTTATCGTATCGACGAAAATTGGTCGGTTGTGTTTTGATTTTGGCGGAATTGAAAAAAATTGAGGGATCAGACCTGTTTCAATTTTGTTATATATTTTTTAGTGATTAAAAAATTAAACTTTGTTTGGTATTAATAAAATTTGTGGTTTGATCATATTTCAATTTTGATATCTATTAGATCATGATTAAAGTTTGATCATAAAAAATTAAACTTTGTTCCAATTCAAGAAAATTATTGGTTTGATCATACTTCAATTTCGATATCTGTTCGATCATAATTAAATGAAAGTTTGATCATAAAAAATTAAATTTTGTTCGAATTCAAGAAAATGAATGGATCGATCGTGACTTGATTTCGATACATATTCAATCATGATTAAAAAATTAAATTTTGTTCGGAATCAAGAAAATTATTGGCGTGATCATACTTCAATTTCGATATCTGTTCGATCATCATTGAATTAAAGTATGTTCATAAAAAATTAAAGTTTGTTCGAAATGGAAAGAAATTAATAGTTCTCACATGTTTTGATTTTTACACCCATTTGATCTTGATTAGAAAAGTAAATTCGCACGTACACGATCACAGAATATTTTAATGTACGAATATAGGAGGGTGTCGAAGTGTTCGATGATAAAAAGATGGCAGCCATAAAGGGAGACAAATATTTAGCATGCAAAAGAAGTAAACGTCGCTCATAAAAAACAAGAGGAATCCACAATGAAGCAATAAGCGAATAATTGTTAAGAAACGCAAGGGGATTGTTGAGTAGGTAGCAAATGCAATGAGCCCCATAAAATGGAAAATGATGTCCCGTCAAATTTTTAGACCGACAACTGTCTACGTTCACAAATTTTATAAAGTTTTTAACTTCGTAACGCTGGAGCTCTTCATTTTAGGGTTATAGAAATTCCTGTAACCCTATAATACAAATTCCAAAGTTCCCAAACTCTCAGATTTTCAAATTTTCTAATTGCGGAATTTTTAAGATCAGAAATCCTCGAATTTTCAGATTCCTAGGTTTGAAAATTCTCAAATTACGAAATTTCTAAGATCACAAAATCTCCTACATCTGCGAATTCTCATATTTTCAAGATCTCTAAATTACAAAATTCTCGAACCTCAAAAATTTATAGATTTGCAAAGCCTCAAATTCCGAAATTTCCAAATCCCAAAATCTGCCACGTCTGCGAATTCCCATATTTCCAAGATCTCTAAATTCCAAAATTCTCGAACCCCAAAATTTTCGAGTCTCTGCCCCTCTGGATCATCCCGTTTTCAAATTCTCCAACTCTCGGACCTTCCAATCTCCAAAATCCCCAACTTCCTGATTCAATAAGTTTCTAAACACCAAATTTCTGTATTCCAAAATTCCTTAATTTCCAACATGTTAAACAAAACCCAGTGTTAATCCTTTGTTGTTAATCCACCCGAAGGCATTTTTACTTGTAGCAAATGGCAACTGTAAAACTTTTTGGCTGAAAGGTTTGATGAATTCTTTCGAAGCTACTATCTCCTCGTTATTAATTGCTACTAGTAACTGTTTCAATATGTTTATACGTCACATGTGCAACACTACAGATTTAGAAAATACCTATTCCAAATTGATGTTCTAAACAAAGTGGTGACTATGAACAACGTTTCGACTGCAAAGGGTTAACTTCGAAAGAATTCATCAAACTTTTCAGCCAAAACTTTTAGAATTGCTATCTACCACCGATAAAAGAACCACCAAGTGCAAAGTGTTAAACCACGTGGCCAAACCATCGCGAGAACGATCGTCCGTGAGATTTTCGTCGGCAACGATTGAATCGAGAGGATTCCCATAATCGAGATACACGATTCGCCGTCACCTTCGGCAATTAACATCTCGAATTAATAACGGGCCTTTCAATTGGCACCGTGGAAGACTTACGTAAGTCCATAATTCCACGCTTACATAAGTAATTACCAGGATCGATGGAACATTCGTAGAGCATCCAGGAATAGAAAGAGTTTTAGAGAGAGAGAGAGAGAGAGAGAGGCTTGGTCGATTTAAGTGGAAAGCCGAGTGCCTCGCATTTACAATAATTTTCCAGCAGCAGCCTGAATAGGCAGACATTTTCAACAACCTACTCAAACATCAAACGCTTCTCTTTCGCGTTCACATCGCCGTCTACACCTGCCCTAGCCAATCTCTTCGGCCTTTTTACAGATGTACACACATGTACGACCGCGCGTGTGTGTATTCACACACGGCACACTATTATTCCGTAGTTTCCTTTCGAGATCGAGCAATTATATTCGCACCTCTGCGCTGTCGCAAAAGGATATAAGCCGGTGGATCGTCCTCTCGAGGCGTGCACGACTTTTCCTCCATTAGAACAGCTTTAAATTCAACTTTCAAGTGTCACGGGAAAGGGAAAGATAAAGGCAAAGGAAAACGTGTACCAAACAAGCCGTCGAAATGGCTCGCGGCCATCAGCAACGGTGAAAATCCCCTAGAATAGTCTTTATAAAGTTAACAACGCGTTGCGTCGTTTCTGTTGCGACACCCTCGAATCTTAACCTATTTTCGGATTATTGAGAACGACGCTTACATATGTATGATATATGTAATTTATACACTGTGGATCATACCCGTTATATTTTGTCACATTTTATGCTTATTGATACATCGAACTATCTGTTTCTGTAAAATCTCTTCGCGATTACATTCTTTTTGATTGAGTAAACAATGACGTATCGCGACAGGATTATGTGCATTGTGGTTGAATACGTTATAGCGTTAGCCACCATAATCATATGTGATCGGTGAATTCAGGTAAATTAATTAATAATAGAAAAAGTAAATGAAAGTAACCCTTCATTTTGAGACAATGATATACACTTCCAGATTAAAGACGAGATAGAAATAAGAAGTATTTATACTTGTGACATATGTGACATATGTGACTAGCGTTGCAAATTGAATTAAATTATTTTCCGAAAAGTGAACGAAAGGAAATTTTAATATTCAGACAATGATATAGACTAACAGATTAAAGATAAAATGGACGGATGGAGTATACTTGTTCTTGCGACATATGTGACATATGTGACTAGCGCTGTAAATTCAATTAAATTAATTATTTTCAGAAAAGTGAACGAAAGAAACTGTTAATCTCCAATGATATACACTAGTATATTAAAGACAAAATCGAGAGATAAAGTATACTTGTTCTTGTGCCATATGTGACATGTGTGACTGGTATCGCAAGTTCAATTAAATTAAGCAAATGAAAATTCGAGCGTTATCAATGCTACCAACGGTATACAGTAAGGGATTGATAGATGAAATTGGAAGATTAAATGTTCTTAATCTGCGTTGTAGCATGTGTGACCACATACGTCAGTTTCCACCGCGCCAACCCGTCAACATCCGCAGGGCAACGACGAAGCAAGAAAGTTCGATATCGGTGGAAATAGTTGTCGTTTATTATCGAAACGATGTAAGGCGCAGAAGGAGTGTTAGGCATATTCGGAACGGTTGGATTACCAGCAAGAAAGACGAAACCTTCTCGCGTTTCGCGCCTTTATGACGGAAAACTCGGCTCAAGGGAGCGAGTTAATCCGTTTGATGTCGCCACCAAGTTAATTACGTGTCGAGACGAGGATCGCGGTCGTTAAATTTCTGTTAATCAACCATTTGATGTTGTAATTACAATATCGTTGAAGCCTTTCCTACGCCTCGGAGAGCATGACCAGTATAACAGTTCCCAAGTTTCAAGGAATATCAAGCGGCCATTCCGATATGCCAATCTGTGGATGCATTTGAAAGGAGTCATTCTGGAAATTCTAAAACGAGTCGCATGATCGAACATTCCGTGTGTGTAGCAGGACTCAGAATGGGGACAGAGGTTCATAACAATCGATTCAAAAATTATAAGGATACATGGATACAGTTTTGTTAAGATGTGCACGAATCGGGCCAAATAACGAATGTTAGGATGCGTGTTCATGTTCCGGGTGACATTTGCATCGACTCTGGTTATGAGTGGAAGAGGAACATTAAAATATTTGTTTTTTATTGTGAATGGACTGTAAGATTGTTTTTTAATTTGGATAACTGAGAATTTGGAAAATTTCGAACGCCGGAAGCCTGAAGTTCAAATTTGTAGAAGTTCAGCTTTGTTAATTCTCAAATTTCGAAATTCTAAGATACCAGTATTTTCAAAATCCCAAATTTACAAATTCCTAAATTCTCACATTTTTGAATCCATACATTTTCAAGTTAATACAATTTCAAATCCTCACATTCACAAATTCTAATATTTACAAATCTCACATTCACAAATTCTCATACTTTCAAATCTCACATTCCTAAATATCCATATTTCCAAATTTTACATTCCCAAGTGCAAAAATTTCCAAATCATGCATTCTCAAATCTCTACATTACCAAATACCCACATTTCTAAAGCTCTACATTTCCAAATCCCACAATCCCGAATCTCCAAGATCACAAATCCTCACATTTTCAAATTTCCACATACTCAAATCACTAAATCTCTGCATTCCAAAATCCCCAAATTTCTAGCTCTCCAAATCTCAAAATCTCGAACCCCCAAATTCCGAAATCTCTACATCCCAAAATCGTGAATCTTCCAAACCTCGAAATCCCTAAACCATCACACTCTCGAATTCCTAAATCTGCCTAAATTCTGAAATTTCCGAAAATCCAAAATTTTTCGAATACAGAAATCCAACATCTCATGGTCCTGGCATTTCTGGGTCTTTATTAAATATTATTTCCAATATTTTAGAAGCACCACAAGCTATGTTATATTATATATATAGATATTATTTCTAATATTTTAGAAACACAAATCTCTATCTATGTAGAGATCTGAGTATATATATCTCTACATATGTACTATATATCTCCAATATTTTAGAACGGGGATAACATAAAATATTTTCAGGCCACGGAGGATAAATCGCAGGTAACCAACGAATTTGCATAGATATCGAATTAAATCGCCGGAAAGGGACGTTGTCGATGCCATAAAACGGACAGTAAAGTCGAGCCCGCGTTACTCGTTCTTAAGAGGAAAGTTAATCAACGCGAAGGTTCCAAGTAATTGGGCAACTATTAGCGGGGCACATGTGAACGAAGTGTTTCGATACGAACGTATCGGCAAAACGCGCGACGAAAACGGATCGTGTGTGAAATTAGACATTCACGCGATTTGATTAGATTGGGAATGGATTAATTCGATCAAGTGGAACCTGGCGTAGGGATACGAAGTTGGCAACCTCGAGTGGAAATCAAGGGGAAAACCCGTGGCATAGGCGTAACTCGTCAAATCTCCAAGCATTTCAATATCGTTGCTCTTTAACGCGTGTTTCGTTAAAAATACATTTGTTAATTATTATCGAATATTCGCAAAAAGCGATTGAGCACGAATTAATTTCGTTGGAAAGCGAACAAACACAAGTTGACTTCATCAAAATTCGTGTGAATACGAATCAAGTGAAAGACAAATGAACACGAATTAATTTGATGAAAACGTAAGTGAACGTGAATTAATTTCATCAGAAGGTAAATGAACATGAATTAACTTCGTCCGAAAGTGAATACGAATTAATTTCATCAAAAGATAAACGAACACGAATTAATTTGATGAAAAGGTAAGTGAACGTGAATTAATTTCATCAGAAGGTAAATGAACACGCATTAATTCCATAAAGAAGTGAGTGAACATGAAACAATTTCATCGAAAAGCGAATAAACACGAGCTGACTCCATGAAAAAGAGAATAAATTAATTTCATTTATGAAAACAGAGGTTTTGTTCTTGACAGACAACTTTGAAAAATTTCTAGATGGAAAGTTTAATGAGTTCTTTTGGACTTGCGTTACATTATTATAAACACAAGATTTACAGACGTGTACTGATAATTTATTTTTGAATTAAAACTAAAGTAGAAAAGAAAATAAAGTATGATACGTAAATTGATCCTTCACCTTGACAAAACTAAAATTCATTTTGAGAGCTTTACGATTCATGCACAAAGCTCTTTGATACTTTTTGTAATTTAATGTAAGAATTGTGTCATTATTTATTTTTACTCGTTTCAAGTGTTAATTGTTACTATTATCCGCCTCGCTGTGTCTATACATTAAAAGTATAAGTATAGACTCAGCTAAAGTATACCTGTTGAGAATAGCATTAATAAATTTCGAGTTCATGCGATAGTATAACGTAGAAATTTATTTCGTGACTGAAAAATAACGAATTTGAAAAGAAGAATCGTCTGATAGTAGAAGTAGCAGCTATCGACGTTTAAAAGTTTATTACCGATCGATAAAAGCAAATGTTTCGCGAACGCAGAAGCGTTGAAGCAAGTTTACGCCAATGAAACCGTAGTTCTCACCCTTCATCGTGTAAAGCTTAAGCTAGGTCGTATTTCTACTTAGTTTCCAATAAAGACAGATCGCTGAAAATGGAATCGAACCGATTCAACTCGCGCGTTAATTCCCTGACTAGCTTTTACAATTATCAATCGGCCATTAAAATATCTGTTGAACGGAACGTTGAACGAGTGTTGGCTTCGTACAGGAACTGGCAGAAGCCGAATGTATATGTATAGTTCGTCTTCTGTGGTAGACAAGTAACAGAACTTTCGATTAACCGAAAATGCGGGTAGTTTCATTGCTTTGGTCAAAGTCCAAGACACTTGGAACTACACTGGCTCGAGAACTGTTATTATCGGGAAACCATTAAGTTCCGTGGGTAGTTTCGTGTATCTGTGATGAACACGTGCATAAATGCACCTACGAGTATGAAATTTTCGCTGCAATCATTCTACACCTGATACCGTAGGAGTAGAAGCTTCGTAAGAACTAAGCTACGTTTATTGATTACTTTATCGAACAACATTGTACATGAACTTTCATAGATAAAAGTGTAATTATTTATAATTGTGTCCTTATTAACAAAATATTCATTGTAATAATCCTGTACGCACACTGTACGTACAAACAGCCACATCCTTATTTTCAAACTATAACTTTATAACTTTTATTAATGTGCGGACGCTGTAGTATTCATTTAGTGCTCTGCATACATGTACACTGTATTTGTATGTATAATTAAATGAACTTTGTATGTAATATCAAATAAAATTTATATGTGCAAATCAAATGAAATTTGTGCAAACGAAATTGCATGCATTCGTCAATTAAAAGTTTACGTGTTATTAAATGAACATGGTCCTTATAGTCATGTAACATTCTTAACGATACTGCAGATTTTATTTATTCATACTAGTTAATTTTCCGTGACAATAATACATTAAGAAATGTGCTCTTACGTCGCACAAATTTTCTGCAACGATTTTACATACAAAATAGACGTGCATGACACAGGGATAAAAAATATCAATATTTTATATTAATATTTTTTAAATGAATGAATGGTTGGACACGTTAGTTTATAATAAAATAATTTAGTGCAACTTCCAATCCTCTAATAATCTTGGTCTTAACTCTTTCTTCGACGTAATTGTTGTTTGTGCAACTATTTTATCCAAATAATCTCGTAAATTCCCGAACGGATTTCACTCTCATTTGGAAGAGTCATAATTTTTGTGGAGATTACATCAGCGCGGTGATAATTATGTCAAATTTTAGGACTAGTTGGAGATCCGGAGTACACGCTCCAATTTTATTTCGTAGAATTGTCTGATTTAAATTAGAATGTACGAATACGAGAGAAACACGTTAGCCATTAGCTAATTAATGACATTCCCTGCAGTGATACGGCGGATTAAGGCCGCCAAAAGAAGGAAAAAGCAAACGGACCTACCTGTTTCGAAATTCGAAATCACGAAAAGGTAGATGGGTATCTGTCGAAATTGCAGAGTATTAACACGAATATTTGTGCAAAAAGAAAGTAAATTCGTTGTTTTACGAGAGAAAAAATGTATTATTCGTGAAACAATCGTACCATAGAATTGAAACAAACTCGGTACAGTAGCATCAGTTGGCACTACGTTAAATTTTATTTCATTCACCGATCAAAACCTCGATTTATTAATAATTTAGAAAGAATTTATTTCCTTTTTCACAATAATTTATCTTTCATTTCAATTTTACAATATCGATGAAACTACGTAAAGATCACTGGAACTAAGACGAAACGTGATCTAAGTAACATAAAATACTACATGATTGTAACAGCATTGTGTATGTACGATTCTATAGAAAAATAAGTCTCGTACGAGACTTCAAATGCTTAATAACTAAATAATAATAATAAGTTACAGAAAGTAACTAACAGTTAAAGATTTACAATCGAAGCACAATGTCATTCGATTCATTAATTACAAATGTGATTAGCGTAGCCGCCGATAAATTTGCCCTATTTTATTGTCGAGAAGATATTTTATCGAAATTAATTGTGCTATTCGGGCAGAAAGATAGAGGAGACAACGAAAGATTACGATTTCGTCGGAGCAAAGTAAAAAATCGTTTAATAACGAGAGAAGCAAAGTAGATAGACGAGTGCTTTTTTGCATCTCTATGATGCCTCGTTGGGCTTGTTTCTGCGAGCGACAGTCCATTGTTTCACGGATAAGCCGTTTTTATTAAAACCGTATGATTATTCCGACGTCGAGCATCGGTCGATGACGGACAGAATAAAAAGAATCGATCGATGTTTCAGGCGTGGTCATTAAAGGCAATTAAGCTTACCTTGCGTCGGCCTCTTCGAGTGTTGTACATTCCTCAGATTCTCCAGGAAATTCCAGGATTTCCAGACTGACCCATCCACATATTCCGTTAATGAAGCACAAGATGATTTCACACCGGAACTACCGTGCCTGTATTGTTACACTTCTGTAACTCCGAATCTTCGGATATTCAAATCTCCATTTGACCAAATCACTAGAATCTCTGTATCGTTGAATATCTACGTTTCTAGATCTGCGATTATAAATTTTTGTGTGTAGAGATACTTGCGTTCACAGATATTTACATTCTTAGATCAACGGATCTTCCAATCTCTATGATCCACCTCTCGGATCTCTTCATTTCTAAATATTCGTATACAACCATATCTAGATCCGCAAATCTCTATATCCTTAGGTCACTGTATCTTCAAATTTCTATGTTTCTAGCTTTCTAAATTTCCTGATATTTGTATCTCGAATTTTCAAATATTTATATCTCACTCGACCTTTACATTCCCGGGTATTCTTACGACCGTACATTTCCAAACCTTCACATATCCAGATCTCCACATGACCACATATTCACATTTTCAAATTTGCTATATCCCTAGATCCTTACATCTCCAAATCTCCACATA
Source organism: Coelioxys conoideus (assembly GCA_947623535.1). NCBI lineage: Eukaryota > Metazoa > Arthropoda > Insecta > Hymenoptera > Megachilidae > Coelioxys > Coelioxys conoideus. The sequence continues at coordinate 6,787,468 of OX392450.1, forward strand.
TTAGGATGTGCGCATACTTACATCACTAGATGTTCAAACTTCGTACATCACCGGATTCCTACATTTCAAAATCTCCACATATCTAGATCTCCGCATACCCACATCCCTAGATCTTCAAGTATGTTACATCTTCAAATCATTACATCTTCAAATCTCCACATATGCAGATCTACCTCTACATCTACATTACTAGTACAAATCTCTACATATCCTCATCCCTAGATCTTCAAATGTGCTTTATCCCACGATCCTTACATCATCTACATGACTAGATGTCTATACATACAATTCTACATATATGTATATCTACATGTATGTATACGTGTATGTATGTCAATGCGTATGACCCACAGAATTTACAAAGACTGTAACAAAGCAACGGTACGTGAATCCGATAAAGAATTGTAATTGTAACGAATATCGCGATAAATAAACGGCGAAAATTAACACGCTATTCCGTGAAAAATAACCAATCTGTTGACCAAAGGATCGAGGAAATACGTTAGTCGGTGTTTGTTCAGACAGTCGATACTTCAAGTCGTAGGAGATATTATAGAGATTGAAGCTTGCGCTACTCTTTTGCGACGTAGATCCGATTCAAGATGCAGAAGGAAATGTCATAAGAAGACTTAAGAGGTTCGAACGTGGTCTGCAAATCGCAGACCGTTTTCCCTTGGACCATTTCATGGAAAACGGAAGAAGAAGCGAGGTCAAAGGAAGAGGAAGAAAACAGATCGGTTCGCGAATCCAGGAAATAAGGAACGGCCAAGATAAACGTCGAAAAAGTGAAGAACATTAAGCGAGATTAAAAAAAAAGAATGGAGAACACGATATATATTTAAACAGCGTGTTTCTGGAAGAAAAATGAGAATGATGCAGAAGGAAATTCCAAATTTAGACATCCTGGAACTCCAGAATTTTATATTTTTAAATTCTCCAACTCTTACGTTTACAATTATTTTTCGTTTCCGTTGCGTTTTCAAATTATTTTCCGTTTTCAACTTTTATTACATTTTCAATTACCAAGTTCCTACAATCTCTACATTTGAAAACCTCTAATTATCTAAACTTGCTTCCGAAGTTTATATAAATTCGCTCTCGAAATTTATTCAAATTCGCTCTGAAAGTTCGCGTAAATTCGAAGTTAATTCAAATTTCCGTGGTGCCTCCATAACCAAACTCTTAAACCTTCGAATTAGTCCGCGTCTGCGAGCTTCAGAATTATCAACTTCCCACTTTCGAATCTCGGTAATAATTAGGAAAGAAACGCGATAAAACGGACGAGACACGAAACGAGACTGTAGAGAAAAAAAAGAACGAGTGGAAGATCAAGACAGCTGTCGGAAAATTAAAGAGAAATGAAGTAAGAATAAGAAAGAGTGGAACGTTCGAAAAAAAGGAAGAAGGATAATAAAGAGGAGAGAAAATGGAAGGAAGAAGAGGAAGGAAATACGGGAAGGTACTTTTGTTTGGGCTTGTACGTGTAAAGGTAGAAGGCAACCCTGCGGGCAGCCAATCAAATAAAGTAGTCCGAGGTTGCTTTGCCGGATGCAAATTTGGCCCCCGTGGGCTTTCTGTTTTCCCCTGTTTCCTTCTCTTCCTCTCTCTCTCTCTCACTCTCTCTTCTTCTCACCCTCTAACCCTGGCAGAATCTGTACACAAGTTTCCGGGGCACAAGAAAATCCTTTAGCTGGCCAACGGTACCGCGTATTCCATTGTATCGTTCACGCGAACCCTTTTCAATTCCGATTTACTGGAAAGCAGACCGTTCACTCTTCTTCCAAATCAAACTGTGTCGGAAAGTATGCACAACGGTGCCAATCTTGTAAGAAATAATTTAGCGCAACGCAACCTTAGTGCAAGTCATCATTTTCGTGTATCGAACGGCGTGTATGGCGCTGCATATCGAGAGATTCGATGAAGACAATATTTGTGTATCAATTCGAAGATATAGGTTCGACGAAAATTACTGGGTATATATATTGTTAATATCGCACGAAGAGTGAGTGAGGGCGAAATTACAGTGTGGATCAAATGGACAGAACTAATGATTTGTTTCATGTGATTCATGTGTGTATTGATATGAGATAATTTGATTAAATTAACTATCATGGTTTTGAACACAAGAATCTTACCTAAGCAAATACTGAAATAAGTTACTGAAGAATAATGAAACAAACTACTGAATACAATTACAATTTATTAAAGATTGAACGAAATATTTTAGCGAAGGGTTAAAAAGAATTAGTAAGGCCCGAGATAATAGTAGGACTGATATTCAAAAAATTTAAGAAACATACAAAATAAACAATGATCATATCTCACAAGCGTGACAATATAACATTCTCCACCAAAAGGGTTAATTAACCAAAAAAGTGTTTCACATGTCGACTCTCTTGAAAATAACCATACATGCATAAGTTTGCTATTACATTAAAAAAAATGTATACATAAGCACAAGTAAAATACAAATGCCACAAATTTATATTTTAACATGTAGTAACGTGGTAGAACACACGAACGCAGTTTAATAAAATGCAAATATCATGTAGCGTCACTATAACCTACCTCTGGATATAGTCCTCGGAGCACAACGCCTCAAGGTGAAACAATAGAAATGTAACAATAGAAAGATTCAGAAATTGCAATTAATTCTAAGAGAAAGACGAAAGAAGTAACGAAACCCGGGTAACGTTCTATCGATTCGAAACGCGTGTGTGTATGCGTGTGTACGTGAGAGAAAGAAAAAGAGAGTATACGTAAGAACACGAGGTCGACATCGAATCGCGGGTCTCGTTCCTAATTATGTCGTAATGAAAATAAATTGTTACATTTGTACGACGGTCGCGTCTGTTTGGTCGTTTTCGCAGGGACGTCCCACTATCCCGTTGTACCCGTATCCATCGGGATTCCTCTTTCCTTCTGTGCTCATCTTTTTCGGCCCCGAACGCCACCTGTTTGATTCCCTTTAAGGCACCGCCACTGTCTATTTGTCCATTTCGGCGTTTCCACGCTTCCCGCGTCTTCGACGGAATTCAACCTTCGACTCGTAACCGAGGCTCATCCTCTCTACCGGCTTGTCCCGCTTCAACGATCAATTCCAATTTCACGGGAATCTCTTTTAAATCTTTGCATCTTTCGTATTTCACCGGGGGATCCTCCGTTCGAGGATCCTCCGACAACCGGACGTACCGAAATCACCGAATCCTTTGTCGAACTGTCACTACTCGGAATGTCTCAAATTATTTATCCTCTTACCGGTACCATCTAATTACTTTCTGTACACGTCCTATCCATTTATCAAACCGATTTGCATATTGCACGAAATATAGATACAAATAGATATATGTAGGCACATAACGTTTTATGTACAACTGATTTACATATAACAAGCATGAATAAAATATGTATATATAATTGATCTACATAATCAAAATATTAATAAAATACATAGACCAATATATATATACAATTTATTTGCAACAGATCTACATATAAAGAATGTAAATAAAGTATGTAGATTAATATACATACATAATTTACATGCAACTGATTTACATATAAAAAAAAACAGGAATAAAATATGTAGATTAATGTACACACATGATTTATATACAATTGATCAAAATATTCAAAATATTAATAAAATATATGGATCAATATATATAAAATTTACATGCAACAGATCTACAAATAAAGAATGTAAATAAAGTATGTAGGTTAATATATATATACATAATTTACATGCAACTGATTTACATATAAAAACATTAATAAAGTATGTAGATTAATATACATACATGATTTATATGCAATTGATCTATACGTAAAAATGATGTGTAGATGTATTTTTATAAGTGTAGTTGCATCTTTTATGCACGCTGATGTGCATAACGTTTTATCGTCACTTCGACAAACAAAGTGAAATCGTATAAATATAAATCTTCTTATATAATTATAAAAATAGCTCAAATATATTCTCCACAGTCCCTTGCGTCTCTCACATTGATTATATTTTCATTACTTTATTATGTCGAGTGATGTATGCACACGTTCAAATGTAATCTAAACAGATCAACGGGAGAATACTGAAACGAGCGAATAAATGAAATGAATTAGCGAACAAACGAGCGAGAAAATAAATAAATAAATGAATAAATAAAAGGATAAAAACTTTATTCCACAATCTTTCCATTACCCACGATGCTCCCCGTATCAGATAACGTTCTGTACAATGAATTCAAACGGCAAGGAATATGAATCATGTGAAGGATAAAGGTCGAGACATACGACAATTGCGACACCTTCACATTTATTCGTAATCTATCGGTAAAAGTAGCGGTAGTACAATTGGTAATAATAATTAATTGTGGTGCAGTATTATGTACAACCAAAAGAGAGAGATAGAGTCTCACGACGTAGGTAGTTTTTAAGAAAATATTTTACACGGACAGCTGGAACTCGAAGATATTAAAAAACAATGATCAACGGTAGTCGTGTACTTTACAGCCGTTTCAACGATCTCTTCGGCAACGTTCGGTAACGTCCTCGTGTTCATCATACAATGATCGACGGTACATTTAATTTTTTTTTTTTACATATACACATAGAGTATAACGTTGAATATAATAAGGAATAAATATATATTACGCGTGTATGTGCAGTAAGTATCTCGTAACAAGTTCTGTCACCGATTGATTCTCGTTATTCTAAAACGGTTTTAAAAATTGCCCGGCCGGTGTTCCATTCACACGGGTGAATCTCAATCTTGCAGCAAACATTTGTCCTAAACGAAACCGCGGGCAACCAACTAATTTACAGTTGCGACACGAAATGACTCGGTTAACCCTTTGCACCCGGCGGGCGACCCACGTTCGCCATTTGACTGATACAATTTTATATAAATTACTTTTAACGCCAGATTCACGTTTCGCTTCCATCGGTTTCACGATAAAACCGCATATTCGATCATTTGTTTCTCAAATCCAAATTGCACTTGGTATTTTACTAGAAACCATCCAAACTTTTCAAAGATAAATAATTTTCAATGTTAAATCCGGCTTATATTATCGTTATTTATCCATTTAGACCTTATATCAGGACAATCAAAAATTTGCAAAAGGATGTAATTTTGGTAGTCAAAGAGGCCACTTATGTCTACATTGGAAATGAACTAGAAAAATAAGTAAATAATGGATATTATAGAAAGATTCTTCATCTTGATGATGGTTAACACGCAGTTCGATATCAGCTTTTTAATAATTTTGGTAACTGAAAATAAGAAATCTAAGATGCGTCAGTTTGACAGGTTTCGTAAATGTAGTGTTAACTGAATTTAGAGAACTATATACGCGATGTTTGAAACAGATATCGGCGATCAATTATAACAAAAAAAAATTATAATTTCAAAGAAATTCATCGAACTTTTCAACTGGAAAGTTTTACAGTTGCTATTTGATAACAGTGAAAGCGTTTTCGAGTGCAAAGGCTTAAACGGCTGAAACAACGCCCCTCACGCTCCAAAAAACGTATCACACAATCGTAGATTATATTACAATGATCAGCCACCGTAAATGATAACAGCATTGTCAATATGGAAACTTCGCCGTTGCTCATAAAAATGTACACGCCCCTAAACGTTCTCGATCGCAAGCTCGTGAAATGTAAAATTAAACACGCGCAAAAGAATCCATGTCAACACGTACACACTCGTTCATTTATCGAAATTACGTACGCCCGTTTATCTAGTGCAAATCGATTGAACATTGCGGAACTCGGGGACAACTGTGTACACGCTCGAAGACTCTGAGTTTTAAAGAAATTTTATTTTAGTATGGAATTTGAAAGAATTCAGAAATTCGAGGACTTTAAACTTACAGCATTCGAGGATTTGAAAAATTGAGAATTTGGAAATTTGAACTCTTCGAAACTTATGGATTTTAGAACTTTAGAATCTGAGAATTTGCGGATTTCATAATTTAGAAACTTGTTGATTTCATAATTTGAGAATTCTGGAAATTTGCGAAGTAGACTTTGGCAAGCAAGAAATTCGGAAAATGAGGAAATCAGGGAGTTTGGGGGTAAAGGTTCTTGGGAAGTAGGGAATTCGACATGTCGAAAAGTGTACAAAAATTTTGAGAAGTAGGGAATTTGTGACGTCAAAAATTCGTAGGCAAAACAATTTGGAAGTAGGAAATTCAAGACGCGAAAAATTGGTAGGTAGAAAATTTTGGAAATAAAAGATTTGAGATACGGGCAGAAAAGAGGAGTATCTGAAAAATAGGGAATTTAGAAAGTAGAGAGTTAAAGAAGTAGAAAACTTGAAAAACAGAGAATTTAAGAATCAGAGAATACAGCTAATAGGGAATTTTGAGAGTAGAAAATTAAACTCTCAACAAATTGAGGGAGTAATCTCTGAAGTAACAAATTAGGAAAACAGGAAATTCAGCAACTAGGGAATTTCAAAGCGACAGCCAGAAGAGCATAAAATCGAATGAGCATAAAATCTGAGGAAGTAAAAGCAAAAATTAAAAATTTCAATATTTGAATTCCGAAGAATTGAAAAATTCCAGAATCACAGAACCGAGGGTTCGTTAATTTCCCAAAGTGTCCACGTGCACACCTGCCCCGAGTTCTCGCGGGCACACTCTTTGCCCATCGCCGAGATGGACCATACTCTGCACGCAAGAATGACCATAAAACTGCCTCCTCGTTCGCCCATCGAACAAAAATCCATCCTACTAATTTGTATATTTTTTTTTTCACGATCTACATTCTCGTTATTCGGTTCTCCCTATACGCGGTAACGAACTTTCGAACTCGTCCGGCTTCCTTCAGGAGTTTCGTCTTTCCGCCTGACCTCGGGGACATATGATACTGCATACATCAACTTCTCGTAAGAAGTACGAGAATATATTTCCATGCTATCCGTTCCCACCAGTTATCCCGTTTCATCCCCGCTCGATCCTCGGTTACTCGTTAAAACCTAACACCTGCTCTCACGAACCCAACAATCCGTCCAGGATTTCAGCATATCGATCGGCTTTAAAAATAAACGATCCGGCTCGATCGATTCCACGATCGAAACCGAACAATGCACGACACATCGCGGGATGCGTGGTACAATCGGCGCATACGACTTTACGAACAAAAATACGAACGTAAAAGTTCCGATATATATATGTATATATTAAAAAGCGTACATTTTTTTAAACGAATGCATCCGAGACGAACGACAGAAATTGCTCGATTTACCAAATCGGTAACGAAACTTTTAGCATGTGGATGAACGGGAGGAACGAAGACTGCAAAATCGTTACGCGAAAGCAACGACAACCGATTTATCTTCGCGTTCGATGTAACACCTGCCAGAAAATTGATAAAATCGGGGATAAGACAGTGTTGCTGGACAAAGTGTGGACACCGAACACGCTTGGGTACGAAGTGGGTTGTCGATTGCACGATTTTCTGGATGAACTCTGTACTCGATAGCGATCCGATCCACGACAGAGTTATCCAACGGCATAACGATATTAGCACCAAAGTTTCGTATCCTCTTCGAGATAAAATCGCTAAGAACAGCGTTCGTTACCGGACAAGGCTTGAAACCGACGCATTTCCATCGTCGTACGATGTTTGTACGAAGAATCGTACGTCGACCGGTTGTACCAGCTGCACGATCACGTTTTGTACAAAGATCGGTTATCGAGACCTTCGAGATCTCGGTGTGTCTGAGCGAATCCCGCTTGCGGATGCAGCCGCGCTGAAAACGACAATCCTCCTCTTCTTCTAGGCAATCCGCTATGCAACTGACGTGGCTCGAGGCGTTCAACGTCCCTACTTGTCCTGGCAGGACGACGTATCCTTTCGCGTCGCCTCGGTGGCCTCGATCACCTCGAAACCTTCAGACGTCGAGGTATCGGTCGACGATCCGTTGTCTGCCGTTTCGGAAGCGGAAATCCCGTTGCCGGATACGGTGACCGATGTTTTCGGTTCCTGGCTCCCGATCGTCACCGTGGTCGAAGCCGTCGACGTCGTCGGACCACCTGTCGCTAAGATTCAAAGCAACACGGTCTTCAGCTACGCTGTGCGTTAAACTAACGAACGAATGGGGGAATATAAGGAGGCTGGTTTACGGAGTGATATGAAAATTCGAGAGGAAAATGATTGAACACGGAGAAGACGCTGCTATTTTTGAGTCACGCTTTAACCCCTTCAGCAACTAATTTTTAATTTCGGTTAGAACGAAGAATATTAATTATTATTTTAATTATTTTTATTTAATTATTTAATTTAATTATTAATTACTTTTATTTAACGATGTAATTTAATTATTCATTATTTATTTGAATTATTTTATTGATTTTAATTATTAGCTATTTATATTTCATTATTAACTATTTTTATTTAATTAATTAATTTAATTATTCATTATTTATTTTAATTATATTTATGATTTTAATTATTAATTATTTTTATTCAATTATTTAATTTAATTATTCACTACTTATTTTAATTATATTTATGATTTTAATTACTAACTCCTTTCATTTAATTATTTCATTTAATTATTTGTCTTGAATTGTTTGAATTATTTATTTATTATTTTAAGAACATTAATTATTTTATTTCGTAATTGTTCAAAGAGAATTCAGAATTTCGAAAAGTAACTACAAATTAAAAAATGTGTACGTTCACCAGTTACTCAAAAGCAATTATAATTGTTCTGAAGACATTAATAAATATTACTCGATAGTGTTGCAAATACATTTGCAGACGTAACATGTAATTACTTATGACAAATTATATTTTTACGATTTACATACTTTCGTTATGTTCTTAGTGTGTTTACAATTTGTTATATCTTTCATATTCCTTTAACTTGTTGCTACAATTTTATCGATCATAAAAATCGTAGAATGACTGTAAATTGATTGAAATTGATTATAACAAAAATAAACCAATCAAGTATTCATTACGCCCGACAATGAAACGCGGAAAAATTTGCTTGAGAAAAAGTATCTTTCGAAATTCCTCGTGCGCGTATTCGAACAACAATGTGACGCAGACACGAAAGTTACAAAGTGAATAATAACGACAAAGTGTCTTTTATGAAAATTAATATTTTTGCGGTGGATCAATGGAACGAAAATAAAGAACGATGAATATTCATTAAATTTACAAAGAGTAATGTTATTCCCGTCGAAAGCCGAATAGAGATACGCGGCACAAAAATCATATTCGACAAAATTTAATACGCGAAAAAGCTAAAATGATAAACCGTGAAAGAATAATTTGTCAGCCTGAAAGAAAAATTAATATCACGCAAGCCGACTTTACTCATTTTTTTTCCCTATTTAAAGGAATTGATTCGTCGAATCATATTATCCTCTTCTTCGTAAGATTATTCAATTGCAAAAATAAGGGCTTCTTCTTTGAAAATAATTCGTGAAACATGCGCGAATAAATACCTCATATTATAATCATTTGTTTCTGAATTTGAAATACATAGTTAGAGTCAGAGAACGAACGAAATGTTTAAAAATGGGTGGATAACTTTTTACAACCTTTCCATATCGGATACCGCAAAAAAATGTTCTCCGCTTCATTAATGGGAGCTACGAGTTCGTTCAATGACGAACCATAGTTCGTTTAAGAACCACAGAATGAACGGAATTGTCCTTAATAACGGTACGAACGCAAATTATGGTAACGACGTTATTATACGTTATTGCAACGACGTGTGGTGGATGGAATTAAAAACGTGGAAAATAATAGATGACGGCGCAATGGCGCGAATCGAAACGCGACTGCACGATATCGTATACCAAACAATATTAACGCTTTTGAAGTGACGTTTTGGTATTAGCGATACAAGATCTACAAAGTGAACACTCGGACGCTGTAAAACAATTCCAATCATCTCCCGAACTTGAACAACGATCAACTATGTCAACGGTGTTGCCTTTTAACTAATGCGCACCACTTGCGATCCGATCGATAGCTAATGACGATGATCTCCATGCAAATCGGCCAAAATACCACCATTTAAACACGGAAGCATTCAATTACACGAAACAGAGTTTGAAGATTGAATGATACAACGATCATGTTGAAGGGTTAAAATGTCATAACATTAGATCGATTTTGAGGACAGATTTCGAGGTTTGAAAGATGCAGCGTCCATCATTAAAGGGTTGGAGTGTTGCAATATCGGGTTGATTTTAGGGACAGATATCGAAGTTTGAACAACGCAGCGTCCATCATTAGGGGATGAAATGTTTCGATATCGGGTTTATTGTAAGAATAAATCTCGACGTTCAAAACATGCAGCGCCCATCATTAAAGGGTTGAATTATATCGATATTGGGTTGATTTTAAGGACAGATTTCGAGGTGTGAACAACGCAGGGTCCATTATTAGAGGATGAAATGTTTCAATTTGGGGTTGATTACACTGTCCAACAAATTTTAACTTTTTTTCGACGTTCTAAAATCCGATCAATGATTACTATACGGTTTCTTGTGCCGATTACGAATCTGAAATCCATTACCTTTTAAAATAAATTGAAAAATATACGCAAAAATTCGTACAAAATCGGTGTCTCTCCGCGTTCAATGACTATTTAAACATATTCAACTACTGAGAATGCATAAAGAGCATATACCATTGTATTCAGATAAGTCTACGGACTCTTTGAATATAAACAGAATTTCAACATCATGTATAATTACCTCACAAAATTGGTATAAATTACAAACACGTGCTTTTCTTCAAAATCAAATTTCTCAAAAACTGTGCGCGCTGGCGAAAAATCGGATTGCCGATTCGTCAGCACAAACACTCATCGGATTTTAGAACGTCGATTGGACAGTGTTATAGGAACAGGTGTAACTTACAACGAGTAATAAACATTCTAAGCTACCTTCACGTACCTGCCTCGGTTTCCTGCACGCTGGACTCTCCAGTTTTCGCCGTGTTCGCGGTTTGCTCTTGCGATTGAGCCATCCCGGCGTCGTCCGCTCGAGGATGGACGTCGACCAGCGTTTCCGTCGTCGTGGATCCCCGGGATTCCTGGGACTGCGTCTCGGAAGTGCTCGAATCCGATTCAGAATGAGTGGGACTGCTCAAGGACGACGATTCCTCCGTACGTCCGAAAGCAGCCGTTTGTTCGCGCGTTGACGAAGACGCCGTAGCGGGTTCGGCGCTGGTTAAAACACTGTTGAAGGAGATGGCCCACCTCCTGGGGGATGCCAAACCCCGCGGGGATGGCAAACTCGAGGAATCCAGATTCGACGAGAATTCCACCTCCGGTTGACCGCGCATGATCATCCTCGGTTGCGGATGAAACAGAAGATTTTGCAGCTGTGCCTGCTGCAGAATCACCGGCAACTCGTAATGGTGGAAAAAGTACAGCATCGAATGCTGAAATCATAATATAAAAACGATTATGATATAAAATATACGTAAATTGCTAATTGAAGAACATTTCGTACACGGAAAATGATCGCGCTGTAAATCAAATTGGTAGTTGTTAGTCTCTTTATTATGGTGAAAGAACTGGAAATGAACCGTAGCAAGAATAAGTTTATGAAGCCATTAAATATTTTGTCCTTCACGATCGTTTTAGCGTCAATTGTTCTCAGGGGTCCATCTTTGCCCACGTGATCTCCACAAATCAGATTCTCTCAATTTTAAACTACAACGAGATTCTTTCAAAGCTTTAAACACACTATCGAGATTCTCAAAAATATTCAATCGATATAGTTAAGATTTTCTCAAAAACATTTAAACAAAATTCTCAAGATCCTCGATACTACTAGATTCTATTAAAGATTCAATCAATACGACTGAATTTATATAATTACAATAAATATAGTCGCTGATAAATTTTTCAATAATACCGTTGTTACTGTAATATTTTACCACGAAGAATGAATTAACACCAAATCTACCAAAGTGGTCAAAATCACCATTTAACAAGTTTTCAATTTTAATTTACAAAGTATATGAGATTTTTTTGAAATTCGTATTGATCTTCATCAAAATAAAGAATTAACGTGTACATTAATTTGTATTTTATGATTCGTTCATTTTTAATTTCAAAATATGCGTACATTATACGCTTGGAGGTTTAGTGTTAAACGAGTAGGAATAGTTAAAAGACTTATCCGAATACATCGAGATCGATTCTCAAAAAAATCGCGATTGTCTGAATAGATAATGCATTTGATTTAATGCAACAATTTTAAATAAAAAAAAACCTGCATCCAAACGTATAATATTATAGACTGGACGTTGGAAGATAGTGAAACAGACAATAATGACGTTTAATAATGAAATAATAATTTCAAAAAAATTCATCAAACTTTTCGAGTGAAAGGATTAACAACCCCTACCCTCGACCCAGTCATTCTATATCTAAAATCCAAATAACTGGCACTTACAGTAAATCAATAATTGTGTATCTACAAAAATACTGTGTATATAAAACTGTATAAAAGTAAAAGTGTAAAAATGGCAACATTTCGGAACATTTCTTAAACAGTTTCTTTAAACATCGAATTAACGAACGTGAACGCTCGCGCTTAGGCAATAACAATAAACTAATTAATAACCCTGTATAACGTACGGTTAATCCGTGACGTTATTAAAATGGCTACGCTCGTATTGCGAATTTGTAGTAGCCGAAGTGGCGTACATCGAAACTGTTACGTAAAGCACACGAACTCGTGATATCGCTTGTTTCAGCGAGCGACGTGTACGTGTGCGTCGCTCGTGCCCAGCAAATTTATATGGAAATTCGCCAAATTTGTTCTATATCGTTTCTCTCGTTCTCTTCGCACCCTTCGAAATCCCTCTGTCATTCTATCCTTTTTGCTTGGACGTACTCTCGTTCCCCTAACACGCTGCCGATCCCGATACTCCTATTCACCCCACTTCCGAACATTCTGCAAAAGTGCATACGCCGTGATACGTGTGCATACGCCATGATATCATTTGATGTAATTGAAGTACAATCTAATTTGATACAAACACGGTATGATACTATTTGATGTAATCACAGTATGATAAAATTTGATATAAATACAGTATGATATTATTTCATATAATTGCAGTATCATATAATTTTATATAATTATAGCATGATATAATTTGATATAATTGCATTATGATAGAATTTGATATAATTTCATATGAATACATTATGATGTAATTTGATACAATTGTATTATGATATAATTTGATGTAATTGCAGTATGATAGAATTTGATATAATTGCAGTATGATATAATTTCATATAAATACATTATGATGTAATTTGATACAATAACATTATGATATATTTTGATGTAATTGCAGTATGATATAATTTGATGTCATTACTGTATGATATAATTTGATATAATTACAGTGTGATATAATTTGATATAAATACAGTATGTTATAAACCATGATAAAATTTTGCACCTTCGTGAAACAGTCACGGGATACCGACCTCATACCGCAGAATTTGGCAGTCGAAATTATTAACCCTTGATCTAATAGAACAGTCTGAATAGAAATTGTTTAGCTGAACCTACAATGTTACACACGCGATGATTAAATATGGTGAAACGGGCAACAGTGGCAATTAGTGATAGGGAATAATCATTTCGACAATAATGATTGCACTTTTTTCGAGGGCAATAATTATTATTAGTCGACTACGGAATTCGCGAAGTTCGCAATTTACGCGTTAACCGGTTGCACGTTAACATTTTGCGTGATAACAATTTTCAATTACAGCTGGATATTTCGAGTTGAATCAGGCAGAACGTAAGGCGCGCGTTTTAGAAGGGATTTTACGAGGCACCGGATGAAAGTTCTGCTACTGACAGTAACAATAAAGAAAGAAAAGGCATCGTTTCGCAGTCCAGACCTGACATCGCTCAAACTTAAGTTATATAAACGTGGCCGGGACAATGTATTTGACGGTTCAATCGATGGGAATAATGCAATGGTAACTTCGTATTTCAATCAGCACGCATAAATACCATTCAGCTCTAACTGGCTGTGCAATTTTGAATAGAGCCACGTAACGTGCCCTCGGGCACGATTAACGATTTATTCGTTCTCGGGAATTTTCTAATTTTTGACCGTCACTTTAAACGTTTGGATTGAAGTCGATAGTAAATCACTATTCCAGTTTGTCGATTAATCTACAATTATTATGTCATCGATTCTTGTTGAGGATTAAAAATGTATGATTTTTGTTCACTACAGAAGCTTATTACTAATTTGTATTAATTTATATTTATCTATATATTATTATTAATATAATAATATGAATAGTATAATTTATATATTTATATATTACATATATTACATATATAAATTGTTTATATATTCATGTAATATATAAATTAGTAATATATAATAATATATTCTATATAATAATTTTAATTAATTTATATTAAATTTAACTATATTTATTTTTCTACTTAATTTTTAATTTGGGCATAAGTGCTCATTAACACACTGACTGCCACGTCATCCATACGTGGGTGACGCTTAAATTTCCATATGAATCAATCATCTATTCAGTAAGAATTTTATTCATTCACCTAATTGGACCTATGAATAATGAATAAAACAAAAAATTGTGAACATATTTGGTAAGATTTATTAATCATAAAAATACTATCTAGTAAAATTTTCGACAGCCTCAGTCTGGCACTCGATCTGTCTAACGTCTCTAGTGATAATTGTTTCTACGCTCAGTTATGTCGATCCTGCGTTCTTTAAAATTCAAGAAAGGAGTTTATTGTAAACTCGTTGGATAAAGTGTTATAATAAAATATTGGAGACCGGATACGTGTTGTGTCTGACGAATCGTCAAAATTTCTTACGAAGAAATAAATTTTTCACGGCGACCAATTATACGCCAGGTAAATCTGATTCGATAGCGTACTTTGATAATCCAATGAATCGTAATTAGATCATCGCGATGGCCGTATTACCAGTTAATATTATAATGGCGTTACAATACCTAGCTGTTGCGTTAATAACTACGTTCGATATGTACTGTATATATGTATATACATATATATACTTTGCGTGGAAAAATTAAATACCATTAAAGTGTAATGGAACGGATAATTAGTCGACAAAAGATACGAACGAATAACAGATTGGGCCGTTGCAGGCGCATAAAAGGTGTGTGCCCACTTTATGACACCGTTGCGTGCTAAAAGCATGGCAATATTGTTTTTTATTTATGTCTCTCTCAAGACATTAAACCGCGATTCAACGTCCACTTTGATTCTTGTGTTTTTAACTAGCGCGGATTTATACCGTGGAGCTCGGTCGATCAACTTTGTTGTTTCACAAAATCAAGTATGTTTACCGTATAATTGATTTAATTGTCGTGAATGAATAATGTAAATTATACGTAAACAGTGTAAACGATGCACATGTAAATACAAATACAATATACATTTACATGTATAAACAACATACATTTAAATATAAATATAGATATAGAATTTGATAAACAAACCTAAATAAAATAGTTCAAATATAGATATACAAACAAAACATGCTTAATATATTTATACTAATATATAGAGAATATATTTATATTCTAATAACGCATTTATATTAAATACGAATATATATTTATACAATGTTGACACATTTATACAACGAGAACAATCGAAAGGTGCTTTAAAACTGCTTTTAAGACGCAACATTTTAACGACCGAATAAGAAAATTAAATAGTTCGTCTGAATATTAACCCTTTGCACTCTACATGCGACTCACATTCTCGCCATTTGTTTTAGTGCAATAATTACAAATAAATAACTTCTAACTACATTTATAGTATTGTACACGTGATGTTTGAACATACCGAAACAGACAATATTGCTGTTAATAATAAAAAAATAATTATTTCGAAAAAAATTCATGAAACTACTCATTTAGAGAGTATTGCAGTTGCTATTTAACAGCAAAAATACTTTCGGGTGCAAAGGGTTAAACGACCCGATTCGTGTAGTTTCGTTAAGGAATAAGAGTGGTATACCGATCGTATTAATTTTTGTAGGTTTCCACTTACGGATTCAATCACGCAGAGAATGCGGTGGTCCAGGTAGCACGAATTTCGACAATATTCCTAGGTCAGGGAAATTAAGTTACTTAGCCCCGTACCGGTCACGATTAACATCTACCGATAGTTAGGGGACGCTCGTTAACAAGAGCAACCAGGCAGGGTCAAGCTGCGATCGAAAATTATTTCTCTGGAACGAGTTTACGAATAGAGCGAGCCGCAGGAAAATTTGAAATCCCGCGAGGCAACAAGATACCGCTGAATAAACCTGATCGTTTCCACTCTCTCTTTCTGCCTCCAACGTTTCGTTATACACGGTGTCCATTTTTAACGCGATCATTGCAAAATTTATGTTAATCACCGTCCAGTTCTAGGATTCACATAGATAGAAACCTGTCAATAATTAATGTATCTGTCTGACAAGATCCGGGCAGACTATTCTAGGGAGATCCTCTGACAAGATCTAGGATCTCCCTAGAAGAGTGTTGTAATCGATATAATATTCCGACGTGATCAAGGATCTCCCTAGAAGTTCGCTACAATTTCTGTAAGCCTCTCATGAGGTGCTACGATCAGACGATTCTAGGGAGATCCTACATCTTATCAGAGAATGATCCTATGATCACCCAGGAAGATCTGACAACATCTACGATCTCCCTATAAGCCTGATAAAATTGGTATAACATTTTGACATGATCAAAGAACTCCCTATAATCTGTTTACATTTACCTAACCCTCTTATGAGACTCTCCGATCACACAATACTAGGGAAATCCTCTGACAAGATCTAGGATCTCCCTAGAAACCTGCTGATATAATCTTCACATACGATGAAGGATCCCCCTGGAACTTCGTTGAAATTTATATGATCTTCTGATTAGATCCAGGATATTCTTAGAAATCTATTAAAATTTGTATATAAAATTTTATTACATTCTGACAAGATCGAGCAGCTTCCTAAAACTCTGTTGAAATTTATGTGATACTTTCATAAGAGTATTCGACCACACGATTCTAGGGAGATCCTCTAACAAGATCTAGGATCTTGGAAACCTACTGTAATCTGTGAAATTTTCTGATGAGATCTAGTATCTCCACAGACCCCCTAGAAATTTTTCTGATTTCGTGATATGATCTTCTGATCAGACAATTCTAGGGAGAACCTTCGATAAAATTTATGATCTCCCTAGAACTACTTTGAAGTTCATACAGTTCTGTAATTAGATCTATGATTTGAGACCCTGTTGAGATTTGTCCTTTGATGAGATCTAGAATTATGTTGAAACTTACGTAATTCTCCGACAAGATACAAAAGCTTCCTAGAACCTTGTCGGAACTCTCAGCTCATCAAACGGACTGCTCGTACGTATCTTCGATTGTTGATAAATGGTCGAAAACGTTCGAACGTGGAGAAGAAAATGCAAAGTTCAGCGTGGACACTGAGTATGTTGAATCTCTCTGTCATTGATATTCGATGTAGATAAGTGTTGAGGCGATTGGCCCCGCGGCGTTGATTATATGCCGGTCGATATCGATGTCATGACCGTTAATTATCGAGCAAACGAAAATCCGATTTCCACGGTAACCTGTTCCAGCTTAGCCGTCGTTTAAACTCGTCTCTCCCTTTTTCTCTCGAAACTGCTATCATCCACTGTTCCGCCGTCATTCTCCGATCCACCTTCAGCGTAGCGTTCTTTTTCTGAAACGACGCAGATTCGTTTCGTTATACCTAGAACGAATCACCGTGGATACCATTTCCTTCGTGTCGACGACAGGTGCCCGGTCTCCAGATACCTATTTTCCATATTCAGCCGTATCGTTCCTCTCTTCCGTCGCCACGTCGTTTCTCTTCCGTGCAATTCCTTCCTTTTCTCTGTCCTCTACTTCGTCTCTGTTAAACTATCGGTTCGAACGTTTCCATTTCGACGTTGTTTCTTTTCTCGTCCCTTAAGCCGGACTGACTCTGTCCTGGAACAGTTGCTCTCCGCGATTTCGATGTCGCCCTCAGCGCGAACTTATTGATACGAGGAAATAAATGATCGCGCACGAAACCCGACTATTGCCGCACATTCATGCAATTATAGAACCATTGGATCATTTTTAGTATATGGCTATTTATACATATAGTATCTGTATATACAGTTATTACAATTAATGTTTTGTTAATAAGTACACAATTATAAATAATTATACTTTGTACATACAGTATGTGTACACAATTGACTATTCATACATGCAGTACGTGTGCACAATTATTACAATTATTATTTTGTTAATAGCTACATGATTATAAAGAATTATACTTTTATTTATTAAAGTTCAGTTATCATGTTATTCAATAAAGTAATCAATGAACATAACTATCAACCAGGTATTGCACCTATACCTAATGTGTATAAATAATATAGGAAATGATATTACATATTAAATGTTAGGTAAATATCGAACGAAATTCTTCAGCGATATTGCATATTTTATATATCGTATATCATGCATCGCTTACCATGATGAATTATGTATTACATTTCGCATACCACATAAACGCCAGTAGTATTAATTCTGGACATACTGAAATTTTTATTCAACTTTTGTATTTAATTCAATTATTTAATATATAATCATTTATACTCTATATTCTGAACATTGTTTTCCATTTTTAGGGAGATAGAAACATTATAGGTTACGATAAAAATGTTACTGTAACAATTTAGCAGTATACATATTCGTATATTTATACAAATATGATACATGTATACAAATATGAAATAATGAATATTTTGATTCAGAGTTTCAAGAATTAATTTTGTGTACATCGTATGTTGAAGATGTATCACGTACCATATACAAATCTTATACATTTAATAATCTTATATATGTATTTGTAGAAATCGATTCAAACGGGACGTCCTGTATATCTTACACATACGATCACACAGAAAATCTATATTTCTAACCTTGCAAATCCGAAAATCGCCAAATACACAAGTTATCAAAAATCAAAATCTCCGAATCCCTGAAAAGGTGAATCCGAAAATCGCTAAAATTTACGTTCGAATGAAATTTCCGCGAAAGAAAGGAGGCAACCGCGGAACATTTTATCGACAAGGTAAATGAACTTTCCGGCAATATAGCCGGTTGTGCAGCATCGATTTAATTCGATCACCCTCGAACGTACTCGCCACACGAGAAAACATATTTCCACGTGCGACGAACACGCGGAGCTAAGCAATTTGAAAGGCAAACACATTTGCGGCCCTCTTGAGAAATTTCTCGCGATCGATGTCAGGGATGATCGATCGGCCATACGGAACTGGAAAGAGGAAAAGTACTCTGTGACATAATTTCCGAACGTATTGGCCGTTGTTTGAGCAGGGTTCTTTGATAACTGGCCAGCTCTACCCGAGAGCCGTTAACTTTGCCCCGCGAACATATTTATTCGCCGCTCAAGTATTCCGAAGTAGGTCGCAAAGTATTCTTGATTAATGTCCATTTTTAACGCGAACG
This sequence comes from Coelioxys conoideus, assembly GCA_947623535.1. NCBI lineage: Eukaryota > Metazoa > Arthropoda > Insecta > Hymenoptera > Megachilidae > Coelioxys > Coelioxys conoideus. The sequence continues at coordinate 6,807,063 of OX392450.1, forward strand.
AAACCACCGTCGTCGTTTCTTTCCCAGAACTTTTCTCTTCCCGTGGGAAAGCTCGAACCACAATTATTTCGCCATTGCTTAACACTTGAATGGTTCACACAGCACGTGCGTGATTGCAACTGTCAGTGTCCGCTCACACATGTGTGTGATGCTGGAAATGCTGTGTGATGACCGAAAATTATTAGTCGGTACCACTCTCTATCTGACGATTGATTAATTTAAACAAGTGCAGTGAACGTGAATTATTGCTATTATTTCATATTTCATTGCTACGTCTTTGGCTTTAGGTAATTATTATTTTATCACTGTTTTTAATTGTAAGTGGTTGCTTCAATAATTATCGCACGAGGGAAAAATATTAAATTTGTTGTGTTAAATGTGTTGTCATTGTCGTTGTCTTTTTATTTATTTCCATGATTATGTGTAGACAAATGTACTGTGTACAATTGCACCAATTGTAAATTGCATATTGAAACTTGGGACGAGGACAGACCGTGTCGCTGTGAAATAATGTTCTAACAACTAACAATAATAATGAATTATTGTAAAGAAAACAAAACATGATTTATCGTAAAATTTGGAAAGAAGTCTCAAAAAAGGGGAAAGAGTACTATGTGTATTTTTGTCATAACACGATTACGGAATATCCGCTGCACCGTTTGTTCTTTTAATTTAACATAAATGTGTACCGCACGTAAATAATATATATTCGGTAATGAACTACGCTGGGAGAATTAATAAAAGATTATCTAATTAATTAGAAATATATGTTTCATAATTTCGTAAATTACTAATGTTAACTGCTGGCACTATTGTAAAGCGGTATATTATTATTTGAAAATTTTCTCACTGGAATCAATTAATAATTATCAACGAACGGGCTAATTAGCTATCGTTGAAAAAGTACACCGCAAGTATCTATTACGCTCTATGAAATTAATTATACTACGTTAGCTGTAATGTATATAATAAACGAAAGAAATGTATATAAACAACGAAAATAATGTATATAATAAACTAAAGTAATGTATATAACAAACGAAAGAAAACTGAAATGTAACCTTGTTCCAAAGAATATAAAAAATATGTTCTATCCGATGGAGAAAGTACTGCAATTGAAATTATTGACAAATTTCGCACGCTTTTTGCGTCCCACGAGCCATTCCCGTCCGAGGTGTTTTTCGTCGCGTTAAAAAATAATATTTTCCGCGTGGTGAAAATTATTACAGAAACACTTTGTCTCGGAGAATAGGTAGCGCGCGGTAAGAGTGAAATTTTTGAAAGAACGACGATAACAAAGTTTCAGACTGCGGCGAATATCCAGAGAATTTTAGAGCAAGCATTTAGAGAGCGAAAAGGTGTATATTCTAAAAAGTGCTTGAATATAAAGGGGAAACTTTTTATACTTATCTTCTGTTCAACTCGTTTAAAATTCGTTTGTTTCACTATATCATTACCGTACGCGACGGGTTAAGATTTTCCGACGGAGAATCCGACACGAGATAGTATTCGCGTTATAAATAATTCGCTATTGGGTCATTCCACGCCGAACCAATCACTTTTTCACCTCACCATCCGCGATTTTATTTTAATCAAAATATGTTATAGTCTGTGTGAAATTAGGGTGGGTTTAAGTCATCATTTTGCCGATTTCCAATTTATTAAAAAGTTACAAGCCTTCAAAATTTGCAGTTTTTGCCTATTTTTCGAAAATAAACTTCACTTGCGAATTTTTTTCTGAGAAACTACCCGTCCGATTTAATAAATTTTGCAATTTAAAAGAAATTCGTAATTACTTGAAACTCGTCGCTTATTTGGTAAATTACATTTCGAGAAAAATGGTTCATCGACGATATTTGTAAATATTGACAGAAGATAAAAAAAAACTTACCTCCGTAAAAAGCCAAGACGTGAGAAGTGCCAAACTGCTGTACTGTCCATTAAATCGGTAATGGTAAGCGTAGAAAGAGAAGTGATAGAGATAGAAGAATCTGAAACAAAAAAAATATATTCCCGAATAATAAAACCGTAGATTTGTTTTATGCTCGCGGATAGCATTAAAGTTACTTAACAGATTGCGCAACTCCTCGATATTTACGGTATATTGTCAACCATGCAACAACATGGACGCTTTATCGATCACATTGTATCGGATTCTTGCTTATTGAAACATCAAGGCTGACGCGTTACATGGAACGGAACGTCATTAGTGTAACTGGAAAATTATGTACAGTACGTCCAAAAAGTTTACACCCAGACATTTCAGACACCGGACTCCCGAAGTTTTATTTAATGGAACGTGTGTATAAATTTATGCACTCGTAAAGTACCCAATTTCAAGGTATTTCAATTTTCAAATTTCTAAATTCTCAAGTTTTTAAATTTCCTAGTTACTAATTTTCCAGGTAATAAATTTTGGAGTTACTGAGATTTCAAACTTTTGAGTTTTCTAAGTTTTCAAGTTTCTAAATCTTCGAGGTTTTATATTTCCAAGTTTCTAAATCTTGAAGTTTTAAGATATGCATTATACTAAGTTTTCGAGTTTATAAATTTTCAAGTTTCTAACTTAAAGTTTCCAAGTTTCGAAGTTCCAAATTTTTCCAGTATCTAAATTGTAAATTTTTTAAATCCTCAAGTTTTCAAGTTTTTAAATGAATAAATTATCAATTTTCTAGATTTTCAAATTTTAGTAATTTCTCAGTTTTAATGTCTCTAAATTTTCAAGTCCCTGAATTTTTTAATTCCTGAATTTTCAAATTTCTTAAATTCGAAAGATAATCTAATTTCCAAATCTCGAAATTCCTAAATTTCTCAACTTGTCAACTTCTAATTCTCCATATGCCAATATTTATAAATTAACTGAACTTCTATACTTCCGAATACCTTAGTCTCGAACTTCCAAAATTTTCGATATCCCAAATTCCCTAGGCTTCACCAATTCTCGGAATTCCCAAATAAAATCCCCAAAAACCTCAAAAACTGACCTAATTCGAGAGCTTCTGCTACTTTATCGCCACATTTACTCGAAGTTCAACTTTTTTATTCAAAAAACGTTACGATCGTACATTTCGATGGCGCACCTCGAAAAATCATAACCCCTTTTTTATCCGGACAAGAATTAATCCGGCTGTATTTGATGGTGAATAAAACAGAGAAACATTTTATCTCTTAATCTCCTTCTAATTCAATTACTTCTTACGGTACTCCGTGCTGTCTCGTTCAAACGAACGTCTCCAGATTTTCCATGATAATTGTTGTTCGGGACTGTTGAAAGCAATTCCCTCCTATTTTTTCCTTCCGTTTTGCATCAAACAGTGATACATAATTCCCTCCAACTACATAAAAACAACGACGAATTCGATCAAACCTTGCAAACGCTATGTCGTGTATTACAATGTCTTCAGAAAAATTATAATGAGTTTCGCATAAATAGCAAACGTCCACATTTGTTTATTTGCAGTTATTTCTTAAAATTCTGAATTGCAAACTTTATTTTTTAATACGCATTTTATTTATTGAGCGAACACAAACTAAAAGTAGAATCAATTTTGTTTGTTGTAACTGAAATTAAAAATTCGTTCCTGAAGAAGTTAAACGACGATGAAAATCATAATTTTGATATTAATAGACACACACACATCACGAACATCGGTCTGAGATACTACTAGATCAGTAAACAGAGTAACAGCTAGAACGATAATATTACGTAGAAAAATCAATAGGATCATAATTTGCGGTGTCCGGCTTCGATATCCGAGAGGAAAGAGCTTGGGAAAGTTTGTTTAATGCCAAATTCTGTGCTATGCCCGATGAACATAAAAGAAAAGTGAGATGACTTTTTTTACTTTCAGCCTCATCTTATGGAGACCCTCGAGATGATAAGGGAGGGGTCGTAATCAAGTGATTTTTACGAGTGGCTGTTACGGGGTCGCCAATATTTGTGGATCAAGGGTGGAGTTCCACTGCGACACCTTAAGCGAGGAAAAACGTGGTTCCCGGTGTGAGAAATGACAAAAAATGGGTATTGTGCAACCCCTCGATCGCTGAAGTGACTAATTTTATTTAAGTACACCTTGAAACGTTCGTTACTTCAAGGTTTCTACGTCCACTAGCTAGTGTGCCGGGTTTCTCTGGGTGAAAACGAGGGACCTCGAGGGAGACAGAACTCACTAAATTCAGAAATTTCGGAATTTTTTGATTTTGGGTCTTGGGAAATTGGGAATTTGGGAATTTGAGAATTTGAGAATTTTGGAATTTGGAAGTTTGGAGATTTGGAAATTTGGAATTTTGAAAATTTGGTGATTTTGGAATTTGGAAATTTGGAACTTTGACGATTTGGTGATTTTGAAATTTGGGAAGTTGAGAATTTGGGAATTTCGAAGTTTGAGAATTTTGGAATTTTGAAGTTTGGGCAGTTGGAAATTTTGGAACTTTGATAATTTGGTGATTTTGGAATTCGGAAAGTTGAGAATTTGGGAATTTTAGAATTTAGAAATTTGAGAATCTGGAGATTTAGGAATTCGAAAATTTGGAAATTTGCGAATAGGAAAATTTGGGAATCTAAAAATACAGAAACCTAGAAAATCGTGAATATCAGAACGTGGGTGTCAAGAAATCGTGAAATGAAAGAACTTTAAGACTTACAAATTTGTAAATATAGAAATTAATGAATTTAACAATTCGAAATGTTTACATTCTCAAACATACCCAAATATCGAAACCGCATCAAATTTCCGTATAAATATAATTCCGTATTATACCAGTAATTTATTCTTGACAGATAATAACCGCGCAACAGAAGGGTACACGATTATTATGTTGAATCGTGATTATACCTGGGGCGATGAATACTAAAAACTTTATAATGAATTTAATTCTGGAGTAACTAAATTTCATATTATGTATGGCAATCGTGTTACGGCGTAGCTGCTGTATAATTAGGTTTTAACGTATCTGTATGAATATTAAATGTATTCATTTTGAATAGTTATAATTAATCCGATACAACGCGGTACGGGGAAAAACTGCACCGAGAGAATATGTTAAAGCAACAAATTAACACCTGCCAATCCAACGTAATCTCAAACTAATTATCGTTATAGCAATTCATTCTTCGCTATTGAGTCAATTCGTTCCTAACAAAATTTGTAACGTTATAATGCGACGAATTACAGTAAAAATATATCTTTTAATAACTGATATTCTCGATACAAGTGTATCATGATTCTGCACTCTACACTTAAATATAAATATTATAAATTTACACTACAAACATATTTAATTTACTCAACGCGTTAGACCTACAGGGTGTAATAGTTAGAAGTTCATAAAATATTTAATAACCCACTTATACAATAATATATACCTATTAAAATGAAGGATAAAAACAGTTAATACATCCATCAATTTAACACAGTATTATATTTCCCTACAAGCATTCTTTTCTCATTCTTAACATAATCTAGGCAATTTTTTGGAACCTCCACATAATACATTTAGCAAAATTAAGATTTCTGTTATATTTAACAAAAATAAGGTTCCTGTTATATTATATTTAACAAAAATAAAATTACTGTTATATTATATTTAACAAAAATAAGATTTACGATCATTCATTGATACGATTGATTACATTTTCAAACCGTCACGAATATCCTTCAATCATAAAGCGTTCCGTCCGAACGCGTAACACACCCGAAATCTTACATGTTTCGATTTTATACACACCCAGCTACGGTCCAAAAGCATTTTGCATTAGGCTTTACGATGCTGTCAGTCGTAAAATGCAATTTAAGCGTCTGGTCGGTTCCGTTTTGGACCGTAGTATACGAGTTAAGTGAACATGCAGTAGATCGACACGAGCATTGATCAGACAGAAGATAGATAGGGCCGATGTACTCCACCATGATGCACCTTTTATAACTTTTCGTGAAAGGAAGAAACGTGATTTCGTTTGAAAACGTTCGACAAAAAGTTCGACACGATTTCGTGCTAGCGACGTCGAATATTACGCGGCTCTACTCGTACTTCGTTCTTTCAATCGCGAATTCATTTGTTTATGGTCAAGTTGCTATTTTTCAATGATCGGGCAAAAATTTTATTCACACACAAGAAATCTTTCTGACACATGTTCTCCATTTAATTTAATTCAATAATTTTAAAGACAAAACTTTCAATTAAATTAGTGGCATTATACGTTATATTTGAACATAGTGCAACAGAGTAAATATCATTGGAATGTAATTCAATGTAAATGTAATTTAAATATAATTCAATGTAAATATAATTTAAATATAATTTAAATGTAACTCAATATAAACATAATTTAAATATAATTCAATGTAAATATAATTTAAATGCAATTCAATGTAAATATTATTTAAATGTAATTCAATGTAAATATAAGTTAAATGTAATTCAATGTAAATATAATTTAAATGTAATTCAATGTAAAAATAATTTCATCACAAAAATTCATTACATTTTTTAACTTGACAGTTTTCAGTTGCTGTTTACAAACAATAAAAATGCTTTCCATTGCAAAGGGTTAACACTGTTTTTCAAGAAAATTCCTGTCTCGTTTCTTTTTATTTGCGTAACAAGTACTACACAATATAATAAAATTGGAGCTCGAATTTCAAGCGCAAAATCAATTTCGCGCGTGGGTCTCACGGATCTCCACTGATGGATGTAGAATCACACGAAACACATGATTTTCATATAATTCGACACACGTATATGGTGCACATATGTATAACTGAAAGATACATGTAGAAAATTGTAATGTCGTAGTTTTAAGAAACTTTAGTTTGAATGTTTCATTAGTATATTTTAGGTGTATCCAGTCCATTGTAATTCGCACAACCCTTAATCGTAATAAAATAAACTTTCTTATATTTTTACATCATATTTCTCTCTATAATATTCGATGCAGTTATTCGATATATATGTATAGATACGTATATAGGTGCATATATTTCTCTGTATAACATTCGATGCATTTATTCGATATATGTACACATTAGTATATACATATATATCTAAGCATATATACTATACATATGCATATCGAATATAGTATACTACAGTATTCGATACATAAAATAATATCGACATTCGAGAAATTATTGTACCGATGTTCCGTGTCAGAATTTCGGCGAAAGTGAGCGTAGGTATCGATCGAGTGACTATTTCAATGAGTGTATATCGACCGTCACAATAACCGAACCGTTTCTCGAAACTAAACGCGGTCACACTATATTTTGTTAAGAGAGTTTGTCGTAAATCCATTGTCAGTAGGTTGGTCCGTCATGAGCCCGTATCCACGGCGAAAGTGAACGAAAGACAAAGTATACCCACGTGAATCCATTTGCCGTAATCTGCTCCGTCCACAGACACGTATATTGCGTCGTAAATCTCGACGTCGCAGGAACGATGAACGAACTGCAAATTTTATCCGTTTCGCGTGGCTCCACGATCGCGGGACGTGTCATTCGGATCGAACAGTGTGTCGCCGGATCACGGTGACCAATCGATAAAGCTTATCGCGTGAAAGGTGTCCGACGAGGGGTCGGAAACTTGTAAAAATCTTGGTCAAAGTCCGAAAAGTATCCTTCGTTGTGATTCGAGCGAGGGGCAACGCTATTCATTGAATTCAGAATGCGTTTGGAGAGGTTCCCTCTCTCACCTTTTTCCCATTTCTCGGGGAGAGACGCATGAATCGTCGACGGATGGTTGCGGTTCCCTGAGTGTGAGACACTTTAGAGGCTATGTCCCCGGAATACGTAACTCGGGATTTTGAACGTGCATTCTTTCCCATCCTTCCCACCATCTGCACTCCGTTCCTTTCTCTTTCTCGAGCAGCTCCCTCTTTTTTCACGTTGCTTACCTTAATTCACGGGCGTTTAATGACCACTTATGTCTAAATCGAGGATGAACTATGAAAATAAGGAAATAATTGATAATACGTATGTACCCACAATTAAAAGTGCTTTAAATCACGCTTTTGTTGTTTCGAGATATTTAATGGATTACATTTGAATGGATTAAAGAATATTTTGATATCCTGCAACATTTTAAAATAGAAATCTATTACCCCGCCGTTGCAAATTTGGAATTCAGAAATTCCGACCTTTGCAAATTTCGAATTAACGAATTTCCAACATTGCAAATTTGTAATTTAGAAATTCCCACCATTGCAAATTTCGAATTAAGAAATTCCCACCTTTGCAAATTTGGAATTCAGAAATTCCTACCATGGCAAATTTAGAATTCAGAAATTTCCACCTTTGCAAATTTCAAATTCAAAAATTCTCATCTTTGCAAATTTGGAATTCAGAAATTCCCACCTTTGAAAATTAGGAATTCAGAAATTTCCACCTTTGCAAATTTCAAATTCAGAAATTCCCACCTTTGCAAATTTGGAATTCAGAAATTCCCACCTTTGCAAATTTCGAATTAACGAATTTCCAACATTGCAAATTTGGAATTCAGAAATTCCCACCTTTGCAAATTTCGAATTAACGAATTTCCAACATTGCAAATTTGGGATTCAGAAATTCCCAACATTGCACCGGCAACGGAAAACCCAAAATCGTCGAACAAGAAACATCCGTAACTAGAAAATTAGCAAGTACATCCGTCGAATTAAGCAGCGACCGAATAGAAAAGGCAATTACCGTGTAACTCGAATACGTTTAAACAAAGAAGAGGAAGTGGATGGTCCGTGGAGTCCATTCCCGATCGCAGAAGCTTTTTCTTTATGCTCGGTGTATTACCAGAAAATGGTCCACTTAGCGAGAGCGAAGTAAAAAGAGAATAACAGAGAACGGGGAAAAAAAAGGGGAAAAGATATCCCGCAGCGGTGGCCCGATACAGGAATGAGGATCACATTAGGTGAAGGCGAACGGGAGAAGAGGAAGAAGAAGAAGAAGAAGAAGAAGAAGAAGAGAAAAACAGAGGAGAGGGCAATAGGGGGATGTGACCGTCTCCATAACTGTACGGTCCACTCGACTAACGTAAGTATATTGTCAATCAATCCACGGTATAAAAGCAATCTGAGGTTCGGCCGACGGGGTGGCAGGATCCCGTGGGGCGTAGACGGGCCAACGAACAGAGAAAGAAGGGTGGTCCGAGTAAGAAACCGCGCCGAAGAAGAACAGAGGGGATAGAAAGTGCAAACAATCCCCTTTTCCCTCCTGGAACGAAGGAAAAAGCAGGATAGAAAAGTTGATAGAAAAAGGAGGAGTCCTTTACTCTCGGCCACTCGAAGGTCCCTGCCCAACAAGTAGGATGAAACGGAACTCCTGCCTGATACCTATACTTCTACTTAAAGTCACGTGTGCCACCCAATACGCCATACTTCTAATTATACATTAGGTACACATTAGGTAGACATCAAGTTTACATTAGGTATACATTAGCTACACATTAAGTTTACATAATGTATGCACTACGTATACATCAAGTTTACATTATATATACACTAGGTACACATCAAGTTTACATTATGTATACATTAGGTATACATTAAACGCGAGGCAGAATTTTAGTTTTGATTATCAGTAGACAACACTCACATGCAAATTAACCCGCTGCACTAGAAAGCATTTGTACTGTTATCAAATAATTGCATTACTGTTATCAAATTTACTCTTGTAAAACTTTCATGGTGAAGGTCCGACGAATTTTGTTAAGAATTAACTGTTCATTATTAATCGGCAACATAATCTGTTTCACTATAAATATAGTTAATTATAGAGATTAACAGGTTGATCACCGCGGTGTTCATATGTGGCCGGTGATGCAAATTTAGTTAAATTATTTAACCATAACAAAGACTGTTACTAACAGATTAAGAATGATATACTTCATCTAAGGTGAAGTATAATTGCGCTTGTAGCATATATGACATGTATGATTAGCACGGAAAATTCAGCTAAATCAATTATTTATACAAAAGTAAAAGAATGGAACTGTTATTGTTAAGACAATGAAATGGACTGACAGATTAAAGACGAAATCGAGAGATGATGAATACTTATGCTTGTGACATATGTGACACATATGACTACCGCTACAAATGCAATCAAGTTAATTATTTATCGATAAGTAAAAGAATGGAATTGTTATTGTTCAGACGGCGATATAGATTGTCAGATTGAAGAAGAAATCGAGAGATGAAGTACACTGTTCTTGTACCATACGTGACATATGTGACTGGTGCCGTAAGTTCAGTTAAATTCAGCAAACGAAAGTTTTAGCGTTTTTAGCAAAGGAATACACAAATATGATAGTGGACAATGGAATACACAACTATGACATAATCAACCAAAAATGAGATTGAAAAATACCATTCTATAGTGTGCATAATCATATCGTGTCTGATCACAAACGTCAGTTACCTCAGTGGCGACGAACATGTTAACACTAAAACTACCAATGGGGTCAAGTGACCCTTCTAAAAATGGTCTACTTCAAATGTCGAAATTTGTTAAAATAATTGTCTTCCCATCTGTGCTGATTATCATCAGGATAAAGAATTCATAAGTGTATTCGTTAACGTTTCATCGTTTGTTCATTTATTTTTCGACTTCGTTTTTAACATCCAAATAATTGTGCCTTATACGTCGGTAGTTTTAATATCAAGTACAGAATAAGTTCACAGAACGAACCAAGCACACGAAAGCAACATAAAAGCGAATCGGTGGCAAGCAACCGGTTACGTAAACGTTAAAATTGAAACAAACGACGGATCTGACGGAGCGATAGCGCGAGATTCTGTATATACATTATCCAGATTTGCCGACTGTCTGAACGTCGAAAAATCTGCGGTATCCGAGGAGCTTTGCCACGTGGTAGAATCCCACGACATATCCCGTCTTCGATCCCCTACCCTCTATGCTTTCCAGTTTTCGTCTCGCTTTATTCCCGATCTCCTTTTTTTCCCGACCGTTATACACCCGCAAACTCTCTTACGTATTTATCCACGGACGTTTTTGGCGTTCAGTCCCGTGTGTTTACGTCGATATTATTTCATTTTCCGCTAGTCCACACCCTCGTGAACCCCGTTGGAGAAGGGACGAGTTTCACTCGGGTCACAAGGGGTGTGTAACCTTATTTGCTGGTACACGGTTCAAGTCATCCACGTTGTCCTGTCTATCCTTTATCTTCTCCTGGACGTTGTATTAATCAGAGTGTTCGCGACGCGACTTCTTTCGGTTCTAATAAACGGTTGTGTAGAGTTTTTGACGTTCGAACAATTTATTCGATGGTCGAACAATTTGTTTAAGTATCGGTATATTCTGATCGTCATAACGCGTTACGTAAAAGGGAGAGATTTTCGAGGGATTCTGAGATTCCCTCTTCACTGTCGCCATTGTCTTTTTCAACGGTCAGACCGATATATTTTCTCAGCACTTCAAGATACCCGTGAACTGGGCACGTCACCTTTTCGAGAACACCGACCAGATCTTGCAGAGAGATTTTTAGATATACAGAGCACTTTATAAAACTGGGATAAGGAAGACGACATGTGGACATGTTCAACACCTGGCGCGAAATTTCAGTCGTACGCGTGCGTGTGTTCAAAGTGTGAGACAAGATTCGTGATTTGTGATCATATTATCATATTGACTCAGAGAACATGTTTCTTCTCTCATGAGAGATGCAATTACTTTGCATTAATGTTCCCAGAACTTTCGGAATTATGAATTTTTATATTTTTAGACTTGTACATTTTCTAATTTCAAACTTGCAGAATTCAGAAGTTTTCGGAATTTCGAATTCAGAAATTTCCACCGTTGCAAATTTCGAATTCTGAAAGTTCCACTTTTGCAAATTTGGAATTCAAAAATTCCCACCTCGGCAAATTTAGAATTCAGAAATTTCCACCTTTGCAAATTTCAAATTCAAAAATTGTCACCTTTGCAAGTTTGGAATTCAGAAATTCCCATCTTTGCAAATTAGGAATTCAGAAATTTCCACCTTTGCAAATTTCAAATTCAAAAATTCTCACCTTTGCAAATTTAGAATTAAGAAATTCCCACCTTTGCAAATTTGGAATTCAGAAATTTCCACCTTTGCATATTTCAAATTCAAAATTTCTCACCTTTTCAAATTTGGAATTCAGAAATTCTCACCTTTGAAAATTAGGAATTCAGAAATATCCACCTTTGCAAATTTCAAATTCAAAAATTCTCACCTTTCCAAATCTGGAATTAAAAAATTCCTATCTTTCCAAATTTCTGAATTCTTAAATTCCTACCGAACCAACTGTCTGAACCCGAAATCGTAATCTTCCTAAATGTTTAAATCCCCAAATTTTCATCAACAAAGTTCCATATTCTTAAATACCATCATTTCAAGTGGTTTCTTAATTTGTATACATACTGTATGTATAAACTTCCAATTGTACATAGATACTACATGTATAAATAGTCATGTCCTAATAAAAAATTCTGAAATTATAACGCGAGATGATACGAAATAAGGAAAGAAGGCATCAGGAGAATTGTTCGACCGGGTCCCCAGAAAATCCGTCGAGCATGATAGAAGAATCTCTTTCGAGCGTGTCGGCGAAGTAAGGCGCTATCGCGGATCATTAATCATGCGATACCACCTGTGGACCAGCTCGGACCTGAAGTTCGAAAGAGAGGGACGAAGAAGAGTGGAGTTAGTACATCGTAGAGTGTTCCAAAGCTCGCGTCACAGTTATTGTACGGCTGGCAGGTTTATCCGACCCCTAATGCGTCCCGCTGTATTATGCGAGTTATATACAACGCCAGTGCTGTACTAATACCGAATAGAAAGCGAAAATTGTTCGTTATTCCGCGAGAGTATCACGGATTACCGTACTCCTCGTCGCTGAATCGTTACGTTATGGTATACCGAGTCGAAAAATGCTGCCATGATCGCAAAGTGGACACGTATACATTCCGAGTACCTTTCGGTTCTTTGTCGATTTCCGCGTTTTTATACCGATAAATATTTGTAGCGTCTTAGTTTCAAGAAACTTTATAAGAATGATACCTTATGCGGAGACTTAACACTTTTAGTACCATGTCGCTCACATATGGATGACACACAAATTTCTGTACAGTCTTAATAGCTGTATTATTCAAAATTTGTTCGGTTTTCTAAGTGACAGTACTCGCATTAGGTACTTGGAATTGTGGAAAATAAATATAACAAAGTACTGTGGAAATATTTGGTTAGATTTGTTAAAAACAAAAATACAACCCAATGCAATTAATTGCTTCCATGTGGGAGTCAACGTGTTAACATATGATGTATCACATATGTATTACACTATATACGTACGTAAATTAATACATAGAATGTATTTATGATTTAATATTTCGCGAAGAAGGGACAGAAACACGATGATTGTTGGATCTCAAATGTGCGAGACAGATTCGACGTTGAAAGACAGGGTCAACCGTGGAACGTTTAAGCGGCGTTTAAAATTAATCGGATCGGAATGGACATCGGGGATGCCCGAAGGAACATCGCACACACGAGTCACGGAACTCAAAACTTTCTCCAAAATGTAGGAGATGGTAATGAAGGGTCCCATAGGATCGCATCGATTGCCAGGGACGAGAGCGTTCCCTTACGCATTCAGGAACTTGTGACGCTCGCAAAGCAGATTTCGAGAAGGACAGCGACACGATGACCGACCGGTATATTCTTAATATTTTATTGGTCTACGTCGAGAAACTTCAAGGTCACGTGTTCATTTCGTTGGTGGAAGTTGCTGAAAGATCAAATCTATTGCTTCATTCATGTTTTACTGTACATTTTTCGGAAAATGCCGAAATTCCATGCGGCAGACACTAATTTCGATATTACCACGTTTCTATGTTCCAAAATTGCGATAGTGAAAAATTTCTGAATTCCACTATTTCAAAAAAATTTCGTACATCCAAATTCGCTAACCATCGAATTCCCTAAGTCCCAAATTCATTAGTTCTCCTACTCCCTAAGATACACATTCACTACTTCCTCAATTCTCTAACATCCAAATTCACTACTTCTCCAATTCCCTAAGATACAAATTCACTACACACCAATTTCCTAAGCTCCAAATTCACTGCTCCCCCAATTCCTTAAGATACAAATTCACTACACCCCAATTCCTAAGCCCCAAATTGACTACTCCCTCAATTCTCCAAACTCCAAATTCACTACTCCCCCAATTTTCTAAGCCCCAAATTCACTATTCCCCCATTTCCCTAAGCTCCAACTTCACTACACCCCAACACCATAGTCCCAAATTCACTGGTCTCCCAATTCCCTAAGCCCCAAATTCACTAGTCCCTGATACCCTTAAGTTCCGAATTCGCTACTTCCTAAATTCCCACGTTCCAAATTCTTTAATCCTCAAATTCCCCGTAACCCAAATTCTCAAGTTGCCTAATCTCGACATTTCTTAAATCTAAAGCTACGAAATTTCCATGCTCCCAAATTACCTATTCGACAAATTCCCTCATTTCCAAATTTCCCACCCCACAAATACCAAAATCCGTAACTTCTTCATCGAATTCCCAAATCCCTCCATTAGCGAAAGAACAAATTCTCAAACAGCGAATCACGAACATTCACGAATTCCAATGACACCTTCCAACGTGCGAAGGAAAGTGTTGCGAGGATTTAGTAAAAATTTCGAGTGAAAAACAAAGACCCGTTATATTCTCGACGCGGTTGAAAGTAAATCGATCCTAAACGTAAAAAGATGTCGGACCAATATCGATGACAATTTGATCGTTTTCGATAAACCGACTTCTACATCACCGAATAAAGGCAACATTGCTTATTTGCCTGAAACGATGGCAACAGAAGCATAAAATTCGTCTTTGTAGGTTGCATAGGGACCATTTCGAGACAGTCAGATATGGTTGAATTAGAATTTAAGAGATCGATACCTATTGGAAGGCTACTCGTGAAAGCCGCAAACAGTTTCCGTTGCTCGAGTGTCTATACTATCTTCGACAACTGTAAATATAACCGAATGTCCCGACGAATTCGAGGTGTCAGCTCTTCAAATCGATTTAACAAATTCCAATTTATTTTAATCCATTTTTGAACAACGGAAGTACCAAAAATACATTAAAAACGAGCATTATTCGTTATATTATCTTATAAATAATATTCTGAAAATGATTATATAGGAGAAGAATATCTAAAAATTAAAATAATTAGAAAATTTAATTATCCTTTGAATACATCTCGCTAAATCGAACTTAACAGAACTTAGTTCTATACTTCGTCTAAAATAAAAGTATGTTTGCAACACGTATCCAATTAGCCGATAAAAAATTATTCTCTCTTTACCTTCCACGTTTCTTGCTGTAACAGAGTTAACGATGAAGTAGCACCACATAAGTACCCTTCTTTAACACCCTTTTTCATGGTACGCTTGTTTTCTAAGTGCAACGAAAGAATGGCAATTGTCACGTGGTATATGGAATAGCACGAACAGTGAATCACGTAACAATTCCAGGATTTCTCTCATCATCCAGTAACTTTTGCTCTCTATCGTGCAAAATCAATATTATGCTTTGTGGCAAGACGTTTCTCTTTCAAGCATCTCCATCTTGTCTTATTATCGTAAACGCACTCCTGTTTTCGTATCCTCGAACAAGTTACACAGGAACTTAGACTTACGGCGTGCTTCTGATTCGAGGGGAAAATTTTACTGGATTTGAAAATTCGAGTCGCGAGATCAAAAATTAAAAGATTAAATTACTTTAATCACAATCATAATATTAAATCACGAGGATTAACATAAATTTCAAGAAAACCATCTTAACAAATTTTGTAGTTTAAAGAAAGAATGCTGTGATTCAAGAATTGAACGAATCAACAATTCAAAAACTCGACAATTCAACAATTTACGAATTCAATAATTGATTAACTCTTCGATTCATCGATCCACGAATTCATTAATTCATAAATTCATCTGTACATTGCCCGACCAACTTGTCGGCTAATCGGTTCGTAACTTCATCAATCTATCAATTAAACAATTTAAAAGTTAAGCAACTAAAAGTTCCACGATTCAACAATTAAGAAATTCAAGAGCTCCATGATTCGACAATTAGGAGATTGAAAAGATCCACAGTTCGAAAATGAAAAGTTCAACAGTTCAAAAGTTTCGCAATTTAAGGATTAAAAAATAGAAAAATTCGATAATTCAACAATCAAAAAATTCAAAAGTTTCATAATGAAAAACTTCGAAAGTCCAAGGATCACGCGATACATTTAAAAAATTAAAATCTCCAACAGTTCGACGATTCGTCGACTCGCGGATTCAAAATCCCAATACTCGAAGTTGCCGACACGCCTAAAGCCTAACTGGGACCTCGATCATCGCTGTTACAATCGTCCGAGTTAAACGAGCGAAGTCGCCGAGAAAATTCAACGCGAGCATCGCATCCGACGATAATTAGTTGTTGATTATGATACCGTCGACGGATGCGCCAAGGTTAGAAGACAATCGAAAGATCTTGCTGAAAACTCAGCCGGTCGTGACGACTCGCGATCCACCGACTATTCGTTATAATCCTAATTATCGCGTTCGTCTTTCGAGTCTGTCGTATCCGCTACGGATATCCACGGAAATGTATCTCGAAGCGAAATTCGCGATAATTAGGTGCTTGCTCGAAAAGCGTAAGACGATTACGACACGACGACGCCGTAGACGACGACGAGGAGCGAAACCCAAGGGGGTGGGTTTGTCGAGGGGGGGAGTGGTAAGAATCCAGAGGGTTCGTGGACTACGAGGATATCTGCTGCTTTCCATTAGAAGAATAATAAACTATCACCGATACCTACCGCTTCCTAGGAAACAGGCAACTCTATCCCTCCGGTGGATCGTGACGGGGGTGGGTTACAGAGGGGTTGTTCGGCACGGGCAACAGAAAACTGCCGTAATGGAGGTTAATTACGAAGGGGTGATTGCGGAGAGGGAAGATCGCTGGAAGTAAAGAGAGCATTGAAGGTTCTCTCCTTCGTTTCTTTCTCGCTTCTTTCCTTCGTACGCTGTTTCCTCTCCTTTTCAATTTCATCCCCTCCCTTCGTTCTCGCACTTCCCGTTGCCCTTCTAAGGTTCAACGAAGGCAATGCCTCGGCTCCGTTGCCAGGGTACCGTCACACCCAGAGGGTTCTAGCTTCCTTCAATTATAAGAATCCGGTTGTCCTCTGCCCCTCAATTTTTACGCTATTTTTGCACATGCTTCTTCCGGCCGGAACGCCGCGGCCTCTCGATCGTGCGACGCCCTTCATGTTTCGACTTTTCGTTGACTCGATCAAAAAGAATCACACCCCTGGCGTCTGGATACCGTCGGATTTATGGTATGTTTATATCGATAAATGGACCGTTTATTTTGGAAGTGATGTAAATCAATTTTTAAAAACAAAAAATAAGATGTCTCGTAATTTGTGCTTGATTTAGTGTAAATTGTTATTTATATCTGGTTAATACTTAATTTTTAAGGAATTCCGATACTTTATTCAATTAAAAATTGGCCGATAAATGGACCATTTATTTTGAAAGTTATATAAATCCATTTTTAGAAACAAAAAATGAGATGTCGCGTAATTTGTCCTTAGTTTAGCGTGAATTGTTAGTTATAACTGGTTAATATTTAATATTTTAAAGAATTCCGATGCTTTGTTCGATTTAAAATTGGCCGATAAAAATAATTGCACAGCCATTGATTCTGAAAGTGGTGTAAGTCCATCTATAGTTCGTAAATGTAATGTTATGTCAGTTAAATTCGTCAAAAATAAATTTATATTGTCACATTACATATTATCAGACGTGACATAATTAATCTGTACATCGCCTTAGAGAAACAATTCTACCTGCGGATTCTGGATATTGCTGAGAATGAGGAAAAAATACCAGTTACGCTCTAAGGAAAACTGTAGCTATTTTTCTCACGGTTCCAAGAATC
Source organism: Coelioxys conoideus (assembly GCA_947623535.1). Taxonomy (NCBI): domain Eukaryota; kingdom Metazoa; phylum Arthropoda; class Insecta; order Hymenoptera; family Megachilidae; genus Coelioxys; species Coelioxys conoideus. Next base: position 6,825,023 of record OX392450.1, read on the forward strand.
ACTCAAACGAGATCCTTAACGAAGGCTGCCAGATTTTGGATTCAATCAGCCGTGAATCATTAACGTTCATAATCAATTTTTATGGTTCTCTGACTGCCATCGTATCGCACAATAAGAGACAACATACATACGGCAATTAAATAAGGGGACCGATGCGAGAAATGCGATTTATGGCAAATAAAGTTGCATTCAACTCTAATTTTTCCAGCGAATTGCTGCTGAAATGAAACGAAACCGGTCAAGATGACTATTTGACGAGTTTCACGCAACGAGTCATAAAGTTTATCGCCTGGTGTTTCAGAAACTCGCATTAATTTTCATTAGAATAGGGAATTAATCTGTGAATGTAAGCGTGAATTGTATTATATTAACGCGTTAACACTAGGTTTACGGAACTCGTCAAAATGACGGATCTTAGATTTCTTATTTTTCATTACGAAAATGTTTAAAAAACTTACGTCAAAATGCATGTGAACTTTCATCAAGATGAAGAATCTTTCTATAAACCGGTTCGTGTATTACTCACTATTTACTAATTTTTATAGTTCATTTTCAATTTAGACGCAAGTGGTCATTAAACGTCCGTAAATCTAGTGTTAACCCGGACTTAAATTCTGTTTTCGAAGCAAGCGATACAACGTGGAAAATACAAAGATCCATTCCCCTTGTATCAACGTCTCACGGATCTAGCCTATAATTACGCAGGATGAATTAGCGAAAGGTGTGCGACGCTTTTTTTGTTCGTCTGTCTTTCCGACGAAACGAACCAAATAGGCGCCGGTGAGCGTCGAGGTGGAAACGGATGATCTCTGCGAGTTAATTTGTAACTTGAGCATTCCATCAGAGGGATTGGGGTGGTTTCTGGAGGTGGTTGACAAGGTGGAAGCAGGATACACGGTACCTTGGGGTTGTTTGTTGCGCTAATGTCTAATTAGTGTAGAGGTATCATGTCGCAACAAAATCTGTTGTCGTCTCGGCTCCTCTGCTCTGCTGCCATGGAAATAAACTTACACGAATCTCCACCATACGCCACCTTTTTTGCGTCGGGAAATACAATTTTGCCAATTTGAAATTTTGTTTCCAAATCGACATTCCTAAATGTTCCATAAGAGAAACGAATACACAATATTTAGTGTAAGATTGATTTGTTACATCAAATATGGATCACCCTCTTTCGTCCAACAGAAAACATTCATTCCTTTTACAATTATTAGGTTTACTTCCAAAATATACCTTGAAGTACGTTATTATGGCATTTTAAAAATAGAAGAAACTTATGGGACATTCTAATATATATAATTCGTCGTTTTATCCTTCGCTCGAAATATTTAACATACAGGGTGAGACACCTAACGTTTGCGCCCCAAATATATTTGTTGTTTTTAAAGGCACGTGAAATGCCTGAGGGACAAAGTTGAATAGTTCAGTGGGGCTCGCACGTTATACAAAAATATTTGTGTTCTTTTGTCATTTTTTTTAGAAACGCGAAGGTCACTTTCATTTTTTTTAATGGAACTACCCTTTTTTAAACAAATACAATGACAGTCCGTTTCATTAGGAATACAGTGACTAAGTTGATTCAAGATCACTTACAGAAAAAATGTATATAATTGAAATATAAAAGCAGACTAAAATAATTACGAACAGCAAAGATTGGGGTGGAAAGGTTACGTGAGTCACCCTCTATACAACGTTAAATCTGCGTTCATCAAAGGAGTATATTATACAGCAATAAATTTCAGAGATGTTAAAATTGTATCCACGTATCGAGATGAAAGTATCGATGAAGGATACTGTTACCCTCAGGCACCAACGTTGAATCTTGCTGGATATTAAGTTACGATCTTACACAATTGACGTTATCGAGCAGACAGAAATTGTATGTAAACTATAAATTTTTCCGAATACAATGCACAGTACATTATTCGAATTTCCTATTATACTCTACCAAGTAACGACTGTCGTTTCGTACGAAATAAAACAGAAACCGAGCTGGATTCAATATTGAATCGAAATGTTGAGAAAAGTGGAACGCGATATCGAGTCGAATTAGAACGTAACAAAAAATCACGATAAAAGAAGCATTATAAAAATTCCGACGTAGTATGAATTCACGAAAAAATGAAATTATAGAAACGTAGAGATTTAAAAATCCCCAACATCCTATATTGGGGATATAGGGATTTTGAGATATCGTCATTTCGGAACATAGGGATTTCGAGACAGTAGAATTTTGGGACATAGAGATTTCGCAGCTCAGGAATTTTGAGTTTAATAATTTCGGGACATAGGAATTTCGAAAAATAGCAAGTTTAATATATAGGGATTTCGGGATATAAGAATTTCGGATCATAGGTATTTAGGGATTTAGAAATTTCAGCACATAGGTATTTCGGGATACAAAAAATTCGGCACATACGTATTTTTGAATATAGGGATTTTGGGATATAGCAATTTCGATACATAGGGATTTCGGGCCATAAGAATTTCAAGACATAGGGATTACGAAACATAGGTATTTGTGGACGTACGAATTTCGGCACATGTTTCGAGACATAAGAATTTTGGAATGGAGGAATTTCGAGTTTAAGAATTTGGGAACATTGGAATTTCGAAAGATAGCAATTTTGATACATATGAATTTAGGATCATAGGTATTTGGGGATATAGAAATTTCGGCACTTAGGACTTTCGAGGTTTAAGCATTTCGAATTTCAAAGGATAGTAATTTCGATACACAGAAGGTTCGGTATACACAAATTTTGAAACACAAAAATTTCGGTATATATTTCGCTCATATAAAAGCTCAGAAAAATATCAGAATTTCACACAAACCTCGAAGTCTATCTCTTAACATTCCAATTAAAAAAAAACCCTTGAAGCCAAGTACTCCAAAATTCCAAAACTCGTAAATTTTCAAGGTAACTCTTTTCAAGGTTACTCTTTCGATGTCCTTGAAGGGGTACATTTCACAAATGACACTACATTTTACAAATGACGCACACCTCGGTCATTTTAGTCGCGATAAAATTGCCAGTCCATATTCGTAGCCTGTAATATAGATTTAACTAGTCGTGAATATAGAGGTAGTCATTTATGTATGAGAAATTCCGGCAAATCCTTGGGAATCTGGTCGGTTGCGCAAACGGCACGCAAGGACGTATTCGCTCGATCGCAGAACAAACGTTCGGCAAAGCTCGCGTACGTCGAGCTTTATGCATGGACAATTTCATTACCTGTATCGGGGCTGGCTCGGTGATGCTGTGCCCCGGTGGTTGTGATGGCGGAAAGAGGGTGCGCTAAGGGTGGGTTCGCGTGGGTGGCTGGACCACCAGAGGGCTCGATTGGCGAGTGTGGCCGCGTGTGCAGGCGAAACTACACTATTAAATGGTGTCCTGACGGGCGACAGTTAGGTGCACCGGGGTATGGCCCGTTCTCGCCGTGTCACTCCGAATCTATTTGCATAGTAATGGCGCCCAAACCACCCGCTCGTCCACCCTCTCTGACCACGCCATGCTCCAACCTATAAATACCGATGGGAGAAACGCTTCCGGTCCAAGGAAAACGTCTTCGCCTTTACCATCGTGCTCCGATGATTTTTCACACGGTATAATTTTCATTTTAATTGCTTTTATTATTACAACGATATTAATCGCGACTATTAATAACGCGGGAAGTATGAATATTACTGGAACGAGGATTTTTTTAGATGAAGGATAAAATGGATGGAAGTGGCACATTTTTGGAAATTGAGAGACTTAGAGGGTTAGGGGGGATTTTTTGAGTTTACGCGTTTCTGTTTTGTATCGCGCAATTTACATCATCTTCGAATCACCGAGACTCCGGATTCTTAGATTAACAAATTTCTGAGACCATAAATCCATGAATCTCCAAATTTCTAAGTTTTCGAATATATAAATTTCATATTTCTGAAATTTGCGAGTCCCTACATTATCAAATCCCCAAGCCTCTAACTCCAATCCCCAAATTCCCAAGTTCCCAAATACCTAAACATCCAAATTCGAAAATTTCCAAATTCCTAAACCCTTAAATCCTCAAATTCCACAGTTTCGAAATATCGAAATCCCCATATTCTTAAATTTACAAATTTGCAAATTTGCAAATTCCCAAATCCCCGAATTCCTAATTTTCCAAATATCTAGACCCCCAAATTTCTAACTTTCCGAATCTCGATGTCCTTAAATCTCTAAACCCCTAAATTTCCAAGTCCCTTATATCCTAAAATCCCCAAATCCCCAAATTCCTCTAAATTTCCAAATATATAAATCCCCGAATTGCCTAATTTTCCAAATCCTTAAGTCCTTAAATCCTAAAATTCCTCTTTCCAAAAAATCTAAATCACCAAATCGCTCGATCTCCAAATCCCCAAATTGCTAAATTTCCAACTTCGCAAATCCCAAAGTCCCTAAATCCGCGAATCCTCAAAATCTACGAATCCACACGAAATTCCCCACGAGCGAAAACGAACATCGCGAAACTTCTCGACGATAGTTATACAATTTTGTTCGCGAACGGGTAACGCATTCTCGGCCTGTTTGCTTTTCCTTTGTTTAACCGCGCGCAGTTTTTAATATAATGAATCATTGTGCCATATTCCGCGACTGCTTTGTGCAAACATACGCGGAACGATTTCAAACGTAATACGTATACGACTGTACCCGTGTCACAGGGGAAATGGAAAAGGACAGAACGTGTTTTCGCGAAATGCGAGGTGTTAATTTCGCGGAACAGCAAAACCATGGTGTTACGGTGAATTTCGAGATTCTTAATTAGTGTCTGATAAAAGCACTGTTTGTCATTCACTCGTTCGCTAATATCATTATTTATTATTTTTTTTTGCTAATATAAATCAAACTTATCTTTTAAATTTCGTTCGTACCTTTCAGTCATGTATGCGTTGTCTAAACTGTAGACACAGTAGTACAATATCTTTTGTTTATGATTAAGAAGCTAATCCATAACCTACTATCTACGTATAGTTAGCGGAGATTGCATATACTAATATACTAGTTTTCATTTGATAATCATTACAATGCTGTTTCCAAGAATTGTAAATATACTTCGCTGTCTACTGTAAAATACAATTTTACTTTACGTTTAGTATTAACACGGTGACTTCCACAAGGAGGCAGTTGAAAATTTTACTTGATAGTACTTTAATGATCGATAAATCTTACCAAATATGTTCACAATGTTTTATTTCATTTGTTATTCATAGTTCCGAGTAATTGATACGAACACTTCCAATTAGGTAAATAATCAAATTCTTAATAATATAAATAATTGATTAACATGGAAATTTAAGTGTCAGCCATATGTGGATGACGTGGCAGTCAAAGTGTTAAACAACCGTGCAACATTCAATTATCTTTTTAAAGTGCACCGAGTTAACTTTATTTCTTCTTTCCATAGCATTTAATGATTCGAAAAATTGTTTTCAAAATTTTCTGACAAATTCATTCGACATACGTTAAATCATCGAACCGTTCGAATATGATTGTTTTTCAAAATAATCCGGATTCGACGAAATGTTCTAACAAGGGGGTACGCGATCGACGAGAAGACAAACACGATAACGTATTCCTGTGATAAACATTTACAGCCCCTCTTTACGACGGCAGAATGCTATTTTGAATAACGCATACCATGAATAAACAGGAATTTCATTTTCATGACGCGCACAAGCGTTTAATGACACGCCGAATTAAATATGCAGCCAGGTTGCAGTATATCTATTTCGATGAATACTCTTTTCGACCGATTATTTTAAACACGATGACCAGCTTGTCAAATGAAATATTTATCGGCAAACACACGCGTGCACCGGCTCCACTGTCAATTTGGTATTCATTAAATATTAATAAATAGAGGGTCGGCCGCGTAACACGAAAATCCAGCAGAATTTCTCGCGAGATCAAGCCAATTTTCCTCGGCTCGCTAGTATACCGCGGATTTAAAAAGCATTATTCGCATTTTATGCGTCGTTCCACGTTTTATTTCGCGCGGTTCGACCGTGAGGCCATAAACGATTCGAAACGAACGCACTTAATAAAACTCATCGAGCGATTCGACACTCGATATCATCGAAATCGCGCAATGATCGTCTTAATGCCGCGTTACGAATCGAATTAGCTGAGAATTATGCCAGGGAAACGAACGGAATATCGATGTTTTAGAAAAAGGTCTAAGAAGTGCGTGAAAACGTGTACAACGATATCGTCGCACAGACAGCGACAATTAATTCGTCATAAAGTATTCTATCAATCCTTTTCATCTATTTTATTTTATCCGGCTCCCTTTTCAAATGATATTTGCACTTCGCGGAGTGGGTGGACCCGCGATATTAATATTTCGATATTAACGATTTTGACTGTGTGTGCGTATCGAATGGCGAACGAAAATAAAATCCGATCCATCGATGGTTCTAGCCACCAAAGAAGTACCAACTTTCGAATCACAAAAAAGGATGGGGCTATCTGTACATAGAGTATATATACCCAATTTGCTACTTATACATACAGTATGTGTATACAATTTATAAATTCAATATGTGTACGCAATTATTAAAATGGCATAATAAATGAATTACTTAACATAACTTAACTAACTACACATGTTAACTTGTATACACATTGTATGTATAAATAGCAAATTGTGTGTACATACTGTACCCATAAATAGCCACATTTCACAAAAAAAATGATTAATAAAAAACCGGAACAAAAAATACTCCCAATGTAAAAATACTGTCAATGTGACATAGGGTATTTTGAATGAGATCACGCAATTTTTCACATTATATTAAATGGATCTCAGAAACAAATTACAAAGTGTAATATTGCTCAAAACCAAGTGCTTGGACAATGTGAAACATTAGAAATATAAAAATGTAGAAATTTACAGATATTCGAATGTAGAAATTTAATTTTTAGTCGTACGATGGAATATTCTATTTCTTGAACAATGTACGTAAGAGCGGGTAAATAAGGTAATGATTTATTTTTCGCCATTTTTCCACGTGATAACGATCATACTTCCTCGTTCTGGGCCCTCATCCTCAGTTAAAACGGTGCGAATCTGTATTCATTTCGAGGTCTCCCCGTCAGCACCGTTGCCTCGATAACACGAAGAAAATATCATGGTGTGCAGATTGCTATCATCACCGTTAATTCTCATTATCCTTTAATTTTATAAGCGTATCCTCGCAGCACCCAAGAGCGGACATGCCTACGCGAAACTGCCATTAACACACTCGGTTCCCTAAGACGACAATCTTCGTCCTTTTTACTGTCGTCGGAACTTCCACGATACGGATTCTAATATCGTTTTAAAGAAATTCAATTTTCTGGACAACCAACAAAAACGCCGTATTTACATCGTACAATAACATTTTATTTATTCAGTTTCCGACGAGAATCTAAATATTTAAATATTTAAGTATTCGAGTATTTATGAATTGGAGACTGAGCATTTGAATATTTGTGTATTTGAGTACTTGAATATTTGAGTATTTGAAACTTTGAGCATTTTAATATTTGAATATTTGAGTATTCGAATATTTGAATATTTGAGTATTGGAATACTTGAATATTCGAATATTTAAGTATTTGAATATTTGAGTATTTGAATATTTGAATATTTGAATATTTAAATATTTCAATATTTGACTTTTGAATACCTAAACAGCTGTACATTCGAGAACCAAGTATCTGGAAAATTAAATAATTGAAACAATTTCAATTCACTTTCATATTTAACCGACAAAATCTTATCGGAATATTTGTGTATCTAAATATTTAAATTCGCAAAATGATTGCACTGAAATTCGAGCAACTTCAACTGAACAATGAACGAACTACCGGAATAGTTCAATTATCAAAAGTTTTACGAACGTAATTTAGAATAATATATACAAGCAACACGAGAGAGATTACTCTTCCTCGCTTCAGAAAGTAATATTTTTTCAGAACACAACACGTGGGGTACCTTCTATTTAGTATTCCAAACTCCACGCTCTCGACAGACACGAAAATTAATTATGTTAGCTAATTATCTTACGGGGACTAATTTTCCATTCACCGTTTACGATTAATCATGCGTCTCGTGTGGTAAATAACGCGCCCACGTTTTCGTTTCGGGGAAACGCCACGATATCCAACACCTTTGCATAATGGTATTTTCATGGCGCTGAATAATTCAAGTTACGCAACGAATAATATGTAATTGAATCTCGAATCTAGAAACCATAACATCAACGCCGGTTATAAATTTTTGATTCGGTTGCTCGTTTTATTGAGCCAATTAAAATTTAATTGTAGATACCCGCATCCTACTTTTTTCTTTAATTAATTGAACAAACATGTTTCAATTAAAACGATGAAACAAACATGATCCAAAACATTGATTCACAATATGAACAATATCGTTTGTTTAACCCCTCGTTACACCGTGTTGCAAATATTCTAGATAAAATAATTTAAGTAATAAGTAAAATATTTTTCTCATCGTAAAATACAAATGCGAACATAATTGTGACAATATCGCAAAAATTTCGCTTCGCTTGTAGTTATGAATTTTTTAATAAAAAAATTCTGAATACAACACTTCTGAGTAAACAGTTCGTAATTTAAAATTTAAAATTTTATGAACAAAAAATTGAAGATTGTATAATATGATAAAAAGACTTTTCTGTAAATAACTTTCACATACATATATCTTACTATAGCAGATACACATTACACACGAAAGAGTTGACAAATGTATTCATCCCTGGGGTCGAACAGATCACGAAACAAGGGGTTGAAAATACGGTAACAAAATGTTTAAACACAAGGTCCATTGAGCACCATATTATACATACGAGTATCAAAAAATATACTCCTGTCTGAATTTTCAAAAGTCATGAAAAAGGGGTTGAAAATGCAATAACAAAATGTTGAAACGCAACATCCATCGAGCAGCATATTATACATACGAGTATCAAAAAATATATTCCTGCCTGAATTTTTAAAAATCATGAAAAAGGGGTTGTAAATGCGATAACGAAATGTTTAAGCACAACGTCCATCGAGCAGCATATTACAGATACGAGTGTAAAAAAATATACTGCCGTTCGGAATTGCAAAAGTCACGGAAAAAGGGGTTGAAAATACAAGCGAAACGCAACATACCGACTAAACATACGCGACACAAAAGTTGATTCCGCGTGAAATTCGAAAAAAAAAAAATCATCGAACAAAGGGTTGAAAATAGAATAACGCAAAATATTGAAACGTAAGGTATAACAGGGATGACAAATGGCAAACAAGGGATGACATCATGGCATTGTAATCGCGTGAATTTTTCACGTCCGCCTCTATCGGTTTCATATACACGGTCTATCGATCTTCGTAGCGGGATAAGACGTAAATCTATACGTCCAGAGGTAAAAGGAACCCCCTGCGGAGGGGTGTTTTGGCACCCTGTCGCGTGGACAAAAGCGTTGACCGATCGTATATAGACGGAATTCGAAAGGGCGATCCGTGGAAAATGAAGTCAGCTCTTGGTCCCGTCACCGACGGAGCCAGAGCACCGTTCGGCTGGCGCCTGTCTGACGACCCCCAACAACCCCCATGCATCCCCTATCACCGTTCTATCCGAGATACCCGACGACGAGAACGCGACACCCTGATTAAAACGCCAACTCCGTGTGTATCGGACCTCCAGGCTTCGCTATTTCCTTCCCGAGTCCACCACCTCTATACAGGAGGTAAACATAGGGGATGACGGAAAGTAATTATAGCTTCTTGTAAAGTCCGAAATAACGATAAAGGATTAACTCTTCTCTCGATAGATGGCTACTCACCGACGGCTCTCTGTCTTACCCAATAATCGATAGTAAATATCGTCACGCGCTCCTTGTGTCGTGCAATTTCAACTATGACGAACATTAGCGCTCGTTGGTTTAACTTAAACTACCAAATGGGTCGAATGAGCCTTCTACAAATTTTCTACTTCAAATGATAAAACTTGTTAAGCTGATCCTCTTGGCATTTATGCTGATTGTCATCGAGATAAAGAATCAATAAATCAATGTTAATGTTTCATCGTTTGTTCATTTATTTTTCAACTTCATTTTTAACGTCAAAATAATTGTGCATGACACATCGGTTTAGTGTTAATAACTTGTGGAAGAGGATGCCATATGACGGGGTCTGTCAACTTTGGTTAATTGACGAAGAGAAGACCAGTTTTTAGAAGAAATTAGAGATTCCGAAGCATAGTGGTGCAAATTTTTAGGGGTATCAGAGTCTCAAGATTTCGGGAACATATGATACCAGAGTTTAAACAGTACAAAAAATTCAAAGAATATTTACGCCTATCATCTCTTGATCAATTTTGTTAAAGTCTCGTAGTATGAAATATAAGTATTTCGTGAGTTATCTAATAACTATCACAAAACAGATCACGAGTACGGACCCAAGAAACTATCCCGTGTCGAGCTTCTACCTTATCGCTTAAAGGACATAACAAAAAGTTCTAATAAATAATTTTATAATTGCAATGCAATGAATTTGAACCATTTATAACGTTTTATAGAGTCACTTTGAAATACGGGACTCTTGTGACGCGTTTGTATAATAGGCGTCAACGATATATCGTCGTTGGCACTAAAAGGGTTAAACTTGAAGATACCTATCTTGTTCCTCGCTGCGGCATAACACCTTCGAAAATATCGAAACTACCGAAACGAAGGACACGGTGGATGTTTGAATATCGCGGCGATGATCGTAGCAACGTGTACCATTCTGTGTACGTCGGATTTGCATCTGGCCAGCAGCGAATTAACCGCGACGAAAGGCATCGTTCCCCGGGTGGAGCACGACGGGTGCCGTCGGTGTGTCATTACCGGCGTCGACGCCACGCGTCGCCAGCTTGCAAGTGGCGCGTCGAGTGCTCACAATCAGCTGGGCTTGTCCGCAAATAACACCGGGGGATGATTATGATTGAATAAGGCCCGTAATTGAGGCTATTGAGCAATTATATAAATAACAAGCACACATCGGAGCGGACACCGTGGCAACGGCAAGGGGCCCCATGAACGCATACCACCAGTGCGGCTCAACTGCCCGGGGTGTTATTTCAGCATGATGGGTGGTGAGTGTACAGGGAGTATGGGTCGTTATGGGGGCGGGAGTGCTGCTCTTCTCGTTCTCTCTCTATCACACTCTCCGCTACCGTTCCGCTCCAACGTGTCCGCGAGGTACATCAGTGAGTTGGCTGGAAAATTACAGTGCAAACATAACCTGTACCCATACACCGTGGAGCCACGGCCAGATCACGATGGCGGTATACGCTGTTAGGTGGGGCCGATGATCTCCTATTGCCATCGTTCCGCTCTTCTCTACGTGTCTCCTTTTTTCCCACCATTTAATACCTTCAATTCGATGCTCTTCGAATACACGGTTTCATACGAAACAGGTACAACGGTCTCTTCCGCTGAAACATCATCTCATTTTGCATGCAGCGAGAGTTAATGGCTCATTTTGGCATTTTGCCTATGCCAATAATTTATACCAACATGATTATTCGTTTCTTGTTGATTATAATTATTGATTAAGTATCTACATGCATATCTCTATCCGAATCATATACATGTGAATGTATGAATGTGTTACCTGGAAAATAATTTCCAAATGTCTCATTTTGGCATTTTACCTATGCCAATAATTGATACTGACACGATTATTCGTTTCTTATTGATTATAATTATTGATTAAGTATCTATATGCATATCTCTATACGAATCACATACGCGTGAATGAATGAATGTACTGCATGAAAAACAATTTCCAAATTGAGAAATTATTTTATATCATTTTATAATTTTCAACGAGAGAGACTTAAAATTCTGTGATGCATGTGTAATTTTACAGGGAGCGCGTGCGTGTGCATATGTACATGTTAAGACAGCGTACAATATTTAGCAACCCTTCATTTTTCGAATGTCAGAAAACACGGCGACAATGATCGAACGAATTCGCTCGAAGTACAATTAGAAACTTTGTCATATATCCTATAGGATATTTCGTACATATGTTCCACATACTGTACGCGTTTCCCGAATCTTTATATTTCTTGGGACATTACCTCCAATTTTTCTCGAGCGTTTTTTACTGTCCACGATCGAAGAATTATTGGGAGAAGGTTTCGAACAGACGGCGGTATTAAATTATTGCATCAGAGTATTATCCATCCGGGTGTCACTGTTTGCACGAATCCACTGAGAGAACGAAGGGGCGCACGCGTGTCCGTGTGTGTACACAAGTTCGGATAAGTCAGCCAAGTAGAACGGCGAAGGAGGAGACGGCCCTTCTGCTCTGAAATAGGACCGAACGTGCGTTATCTGCGAAGTGTCGGGAATCCAGACCCACGTTACCGATCGGGAATAAAATGCACAACCCTCGTGGTCACCGAACAACCCCGCGTATCATCGAACCAACACCGCAGGGTCCCGATCTAACTCTATCCCTCTTTCCCGGCCATTCCGTCGCTAAGAGTGTCCACATCGACTATCAGTAAACACATATGAACGGTATAAAAGATACGACTTAAACCGTAAATGCGAAAACACGGGCCGCACTTGGACGCATAACTCTAAACAACCGACGATGACTGCACTCTAATGCGACCGGGAAGATTATATGGACTGCAGAAGGCTAACTCCATTATTCCGTCGTGTCGAAGTACCGTGATGGGCTATAAATGGCCTTGCATCGCTTTTCGTGGGATAACCGTTCGAAAAATGTGCGACAGCGCTAGGAAAAAATTGCGATTGTTGGGAAAGGATAAAAATTCGGAATGATTGGATGAAGGTCATTGGTAGTTGAACCAAGAATAGATACGATAAAACGAAAATTGATAATGGACCTCGGGACTGAGGGATTTACAAATTTAGAGATTTGAGGACTCAGGTATTCGAGGTATTTGGAAATTTAAGGATCTGGGAACTTGAAAATGTGGAGTACAGAGAATTTGTAACATAAAGAATTCGTGGAGTAAAAAATTTGGGGGATACGGAGATCGGGAGGTAGAAAACATGGGAAATGGAGAATTAAAATAATAGAAAACTCGAGAAGTAAAAGATCTGGAATATATGGAATTCAGATAGTAAAAAATTTGGAAAGTAGAGAAAATGGGGAAATAGGGAATTGGAAATGAAGGGATTTGGAAAATAGTGAATTAGAACAGAAAATATGCAAGATGAGGAATTGGGAAGAACAGAAAATTTGCAAAATAGGGAATTGGAAAAATTGAAAATTTTAGGAGCAGAGAAGTTAAGAAATATAAAATTTAGAGAGCAGAAAATTTGAAAACCTCAAAATATAAAAATATAAAAATCTATAAATCTAACAGAAATCTGCATAAGTGTATGAAACATAACTAATATTACAAATGCATATGTTGCAACGAGACTGACTATCGGAACTGACCAAAACGTTACAAAATTTATCAATTAGATTCCACCCAAAAAAAATCGAGAATCGCGTAAATATTTTATTAGCGAAGATACGAACATCGACATATTTTTATCTCTTTTGACGCACGTGTTTATTCGTTAACGAAAAGCGATTGAACTTAAAACGGCATCGTGACGCAATTTCCATAATTTATTTAAACGACGAATGTTGGCCAATATTTGTTGATCCTCGTGACTGGATCACGATAACGAAATACTGTGCCACTGTCAATGATAATTCACTTATGGTTTAGTAACCCGAGACCATACACGCCCTCCCATCAATCATACTCAGCGCCCACTATTGCCTCTAATTCTTTATAATGGATCACGAAGGAAAATGTGTTAGTATATATTACACGGATTATTTCTATACGATTACCAAACAGCATAATTAATACATCAAGTCAGGCAAGTATAAATTGTCTATCTTCAAATGCAAGAAAACGCGAACTAGTTGACGAATCTGCAATGCTTCGCACGATATCGTTATGTTTGCCCATGAACATGATTAAGTAAAATATAGATACCAGTTGCACGCTTCTTCGCAACATACTATTTAAGCCTTTCAATAATGTTACGCTGTTATCCTTTTCGTGAAAACCGTAAGATCGCAACACAATGATTTTTCATTGCGATATCCCGTTTCATAACCGTGAAAAAAAGCACGAAAACTAAGAAACAGAATGAAACCGTGGGCGCGTGAAAACAAACGAGAAAAATGATTAAGAAATTCACCGCGGCGAAAGATAATACGAAACGGGCAGAGAGTGTGCTAAGACCCGCGGAAAGAATGAAATATTTCAGCCGAGTTAAATTAAAAATACGTTCGTTCTTAATTATGTCAAATTTATACTCGACCCTCTCTCAAATTATTTACCACGCCAGATCCACCAGCAAATCCTTGTTTACGAAAAACAAGCGAATAAAAGGAACACGAAGAGCCGCGAGATAAAATGTACGTGAAACGCTGAGTAATCGTTAATGAAATGCGATATTAACGTTAATGAACGTTTTTGTAACACCATTTAGTCTTTCACGTTACGTTTATTCTCGGCACCCGTGTATATTCCGATACGGCGTGAAAATATGAAGCGTAGAATTACAACGCGTGAAATTATTACGCGAGGAAATACGGTGCTAAGAAATTGGGCTCGTGAAATTACAACGCGTTGAATTTAAGCTCGTGATGTTATTACGCGTAAGAGTACCACGCGTGGGATTTGAATATGTAGAATTTCGGTACGTGGAATTCCTACACATGAAAGTACCATGTGTGGAATTTCGACGCGTGGAGTTATAACACGTGACAGTACCGCGCGTGGAATTGCAGGGTATGCAATTGTTACGCGTGGAATTACTACGTGTGAAAGTTCCACGTATGTAGATTCGGCGCGTGAAATTACTACGTGTGAAAGTTCCACATAAGTAGTTTCGGAGCGTGGATTTACTACGCGTGAAATTACCATGTGCGGAATTTCAACGCGTAAGAGTACCACGAGTGTAATTTCAGTGCGTAGAAATTCAAAGCGTAGAAATATCGAATGTGTGGAAGTAGGGCGCTTAGAATTGCCACGCATAAACACACGACGCCTGAAACTACCACGCGTGGAAATACGGCGCGTGAAAGTACAGCGCGTGGAGTTACCAAGCGTGTAACTATATAGCTCAAAATTAACCATGCGTAGAGGCACGACGAGTGAAATAACGACACGTTGAAATACAACGCGCGGAATTACCATTTGGGGAGATCCCGCGTAGAAATAGGACTCGTGTAATTAGTACGCGTAAAATTACGACGCGTGAATCGCTGATTTAACGAATAATGAAACGAAACGGTTCTTTTCGTCTCGCTTTGAAGAATCAAACGTCGAATCGATATTACTCCGCAATGTTCCCCGAAACGCTTCGACAAAGCACTTTTCTAATTGTTTTCGACAACATACGCGCACGTACACACACGAGTCTACGAGTAGCGACCCTTTTAAATCGTTGAACAAATGGATGAAACTCTTACCACGGGGTTGAGGTTTTAACCGGTCGTGCCTGCCTGCGAAACCAATTGCTTGATTGCGTTTATCCTCGGCTTTTGAAAAGAAATAAAAGAGTATCGCAGATTACTTCTTATGACGGTCGGGCAAACGTGCATCACCTATTCGACTTAGGCAAACTTTCTGCCGCGACGTATCGATCGCTTAACATCTAACGGAACATTCGTTTCCGTGAAATTATCATGCAAATCTTAAACAGATATGCACTCCGAGCCATGCGTTATTCACGCACTCGTCCATTTTCTCGTAAGTGTTTCACGGAATGGCAAAATAATTGAAACGATCGATAAAAATCGCGAGGTTGTACGAACCGAACAGTGACGGATTTCCGGAACGATCAAATAATTACCGGGTGAATAAAGAAGTAACAATGTAGAAGGAGGAGTAAATGTCTGCGAAGTTAGCGAGAAATTATTCGTTCTATTCCGGTGAAATAGTTGCGAGGCTTCCTCGTGCGCGAAAATTGAGAATAAAGGAACCAGGGAGAAGAAGCTGGTCGAGCTATCTCGGAGTCTGCGTTTCAGATATGTGGAAAGAGTACCGAACAACACGTGAAAACACCTAACTTCGCATAGAACAGATATCAGGCGTGACGATCGTTGAACTTTCAGTAGCATCGCCCTTCCGGCAATGTCTATTCCTTTATATTGCACACGATTTCCTGCTGGCGAACGAAACACAGGAACGCTACCTATTGTGCAGCGTCTTGATTTTCCTTCAAAGTTTCATTCTGATTCGCGACAAAACCACCTGCTGCGAATTCGACTCGCAACAATTTTCACGCGGAGGCTATATTATTTAAGCTCACGTATTAATACGGATTTAAGCAAAATTGCAGCAAGCGTCGCTTGTTTATAGTTGATTTTACTATGATACTTTCAGTATTCGCTATTTTATACGCATTTTATTTATGTACACAGACGATGTTTTGGTTATTTTATGTACGTGTGTACTGATCACAATGTTATTTTAACGACAGAATGTATGAAGATTTGGACAAATTTTAGTCCATCGGAATTTTGTTACTGTGTGCATGAATG